>CM040186.1:58135631-58735631 GCA_022606455.1 Callitettix versicolor | reverse complement strand
AAAATAAATTTTGATACTCGTTTTTCGGACTTTGATGCCATTGCGAATCAAATTAAGATTTTTCAGAATCCTTTTGATACTGACACTGAAATACATTAAAGTGTAAATTTAATGCAATCCCCGGAACTTCAAATGGAAATGATTGATCTACAGTGCAGTGATATAATTAAGAACAAATATCAAAACTCATCTTTGTTGTAATTTTATAAGAGTCTTCCACTGACACAATTTGATAATTTGCATAAATTTGCTCGTGGGCTGTTTTCTGTTTTTGGTACTACTTATTTGTGTGAGAAGACCTGCTCCAAAATGAAGTACACAAAAAATGTTTACAGATCTAAATTAACTGATGAGCATCTTAAATCTCTTTTAATAATTGGTACAAGTAAAATTAGTCCACAACTACAAACTATTGTCAGTGGAAAATCTCAATTACATAAATCTCATTAGTATTTCATATGTCATTATGCTTGTTATAAGTTATGTTTTTATTTAAAATGTATAAAATGTTAGTTGGATTCATTTCAATAATTTGTTAGTTATTATATACTGAAGTTAAATTTTCTGCATATTATACATGTCTTTACTCATTACAATTCTGTGTTTCTTTATCCAACTTATCACAAAAACAATAACAATAAGCCTACAACAATGTTATGAGTAGTTAGCCCATGACCATATCAATGTAGATGTCATATTAATAATTATTCAACATAAAATTAGAATACTTCAGTAAACTAAATTTAATTTGCTATAAAAAATATGTTCTCTAAAAGGAGTTTTCAAGTATGCTAGCTCTCCCATGGGCCGGATGTGGCCCTCGGGCCGTAGTTTGGAGACCCTGCACTAGACCACCGAGGCGGCCCCACGACATGTCCGAGTTGTAGCCAACAGTATGATGTTAAGTGAACCCATTAATATATATATATATATATATATATATATATATATATATATATATATATATATATATATATATATATATCATAATTATAATTATATATTATATATTATAAAATATATATATATATATATATATATATATATATTAATAAAAAAGAAAGTGTGTGTTGTGTGTGTGTGCGTAGTTTGGAGACCCCTGGTTTAGAGTAACAAAAGTGTAATTTTATAGTTAAAGTTGACTTAGTTTGGTAAAAGTCTACCAGAGCGTAGCACGTAACTTGAAATCATTTTAGGTAATTTCCCTTAGAGGGTAGGCAATTCGAGCAATGATAATATGGTTGTCCCTTAGTTGCATAAGAATAACAAAATAATTTTATAAAAAAATAAAAGATTTTTATTCGAATATTTCTTTTGTTTCAATCCAACTTACAATTACTTAAAACTAACTTGAGGCAAAACAATGAAAATGGCTGCTGTGTTTTTTCAAATATTAATATAAGTGTAACTGGAGGTGTTTCAAAACGTGACTTACAAGTAATAGTAACTAGAAGGCGTTTCGAGTAATTATGATAGATTTTTTAATAATAATAACAAATAATAAAACTTTCTCTTTGCGTTTTTAAATTTCTAAATTATTCATTGTTTATTGGTAATAAGTATTATTAATCTTAATCAGATCAATATTATTTATTATAAATTTTTAATAATTTAAAACAATTATAAAACGCAATAGAACATTTTATAACTTGTTAATGCTTATTAAAACAATTATCATAAGGTATTTGTAACGTTACTGTTTTTATACTTAACTCATGTTCTGAATACAAAAAACTATTACTTCCAAAATAAAATATTTTAGCCTAAAGTCTTTTAAATCCTCATTTTTTGAATGTCAAATTTTCAGAAAATTTCATTGAAGGACCTACTATTTGTTTCAGGGTATTCCATAGTACCACCCACCCCAACTGGAACAGCTTTACCCTTGAAGTCATTGTCCCCCCAGAATCCTTCTCCTAAATCCCCCCATTTATTTCAGACGAAACAGACTTCAAAATATTGGTACACGAACTTTTGAAATATCCTATAAAAACACATTTAGTGATTTTTATGACACCTGAATTTTTGACTCGTGATTTTGTAACTCTCTGTACATAGTTGACGTCAATCGCTTTATAACGACTAGTTGTACTTAATAGGGTACATTAAATGTAATATTACTGTACAAATAAATTCAGCGGCACGTTTTAAATGTGTTTCAGAATAGATAAGTCTTATATTTTGTTTCAAATAAGTAAATGCGTGATTTTAAGCTGTTATCTAATCTCTGTTGCTGGAAAATGCTTATTTTTTCATTTATTTTTCTAATCACTACCTGAATTAGAATTACTTTTAGAAATTATGTAAAAAAAGACGATAAATATTATATAAATGTTATGATCGAACCATTCTTGTGCAGTCTACTTTTGGTGTTACAGGTCTTTAAACATTTTGTAAGTGATCATAGCATTAATATATTTTGCAATATTCTTTGCATTTTATAGTTTATTTTGTAGGTTAGACATTTTCTTATTTTCTCTGTACTTGTTAGAAATAAGTACAATAAACTTCATGTTTTAAAAAATTTTCTGTTACTGAACCAAAAATATAAATCATATATCACATTTTTCTTGATTCATCGTTTTTGTTATTAAGTAGTTGATTTTGCTCTTCAGCCATAACTCTTTTATTAATTGTAACATTTTCATCATCAATTTCATTTTTTCATTTTAATTTATTTTCTAATTTTCGTAATCTTTCTCATTCATTTTTCCATAATCTTTGTTCTTCTTTTAAAACATATTTTTTAAATAATTTTACTGTACATTTTATTTAGAAATTGATTTTTAACATAACTTAATTGAAATGATATTGAAGCACCCGCTCTTGTGCGAAATTAGCCATTTAGAAGTAGTCACAGTTATATTTTTATACATATACAATTGCATACAACGTGCTAAATATACTATGATGACATTAGCACACATCGCGCAAAATCCAACATGACAACCAGCCCCAAAACATGATGCATGTTAAATACTGACTGAATATTCATATTTTCTTATGGTATTTTATTGAAAATGTAGGAAGCAGGTATTGTTAATCTCAATGAGAAATGATCTGTGAATACGATAAGTTATTTCTGGTTATCTTGTTATAAGATGCTGTGAGGTTAAGTGGAAGAAAGAACCTAATGACTCTAATTTCGCAACAAATGAAGGCAATTATCCAATTCAGTTCAATGCAGTATCATATATCGATTGATGACGTCAAATGCTGACCTGCCCATATACAGCTGCATTGCAATAATAAATGTGATAATTAGTAATTATTACTTCAATTTCAATCTAAAGTATCCCAAGTATTTAAAGTGAATGTATGCAAAAATTCATGACAATCACACAGTAATTTATATTTCTCTTTCAAACAAACATGCATAGTTTTCATTTTAAAGATATGTAGGGTTCTTCAGTTGAAACAAACGATGTTTGGTTGCATCACAATAACATAAACACCCCTCTCTCTCTCTCTCTCTCTCTCTCTCTCTCTCTCTCTCTCTCTCTCTCTCTCTCTCTCACCAGTTATAAAATGATTTCTTTTTCTACTGAGCTTTTTTGTAAACAATATCTGACTTATAAAACAAAACTTAAACGCTTAGAAACATAGAAACTACTTACAAATTAATTATGTATAATGTATAAATATGGTTTTGTTGTTTATTTCAGTATTACGGGCACAATGACGATGTTACGTTTAATGTTGGTAACAGTGACTTGGACATTAAGTTCTTCTACAGAATACAATCCACTCTCAGAAACATTTATAAACCACATTAATTCAATTCAAAGTGATTGGAAGGTAATTTATATTGGTCTAACATAATTATACATTTAAGTAATTATATTAGTTTGTTACATTTCTTGTTGTACTGTATTAATAATGGTGACACCATTTTGCCAAGAATGATTTTTGTAATGTTTGATGCATCCATTGAATTTACCCAACTTTTCTATCCTTGCCACTAGTTGGTTAAAAGTAAAATGTTTGTGTATAATAGAACTTTTTAGTCTTTGTTAACATTGTTTCCTCAATTTATTACCTTGTTGACTTAGTTACATTAGTTTCCATCATTTTAAGGCCCAGACATGGGACCATGAGCACTGCCCTGACCACTAGATCACTCTTTGAGTGGTTATAAAGTCTGATTCAGTATAACAATGCATTTGGAAACATTGAAATGGAATCGTAAAATATTTGGTATAACCTGTGTCGCTCTGATGTCCAACAGAAGGCAGTTTACCAAAAAAAGCTTATTTTTACCTGTTACAGGTGTGACATTTATATAACAAAAGGGTATAAAAACATGTGGGTATTCGGATGCAATGTTCTGTCATAATTTCAAAGCAATCAGTGAAGAATTTTCTGAGATTTAAAATTTTGATGAAATGAACATACAACCCTTTGTGTGTGTATATATATATATATATATATATATATATATATATATATATGTGTGTGTGTGTGTGTGTGTGTGTGTGTGTGTGTGTGTGTGTGTGTGTGTGTGTGTGTGTGTGTGTGTGTGTGTGTGTGTGTGTGTGTGTGTGTGTGTGTTGGTCCGATTTCACACCCACTATGCACAAAAATCAATTATGTTAATTAGCCTGAACAAGTTCATTAACTAGCAAAATTTGTTCATCAGTTACACAATTGCGGCGATTTCAAATCTCTAAAAATTCATAACTTTCTTCTTCATTTTTTGTTGAAAATCTAACCTCAGTATTGTAATCAACATTAAAAACAACATGAGTTAAAATTTTGAATTATCATAATCCATTGAAATTAAGAAATATAATTTGACAGCGGTCAGGGTTCATTTTCATTATGCAGATTGGAATGCTGATTGTGTTGGTGAAACAAGAATTCCAAAAGGGTAAGAAAAAACATTTGGAAATTCACTTTTATCATGTCACCCATAAAACTGCATGCTGCGAATATTTAATTTGAGGACTTTATAAATAACACAAGTGTATTTTGAGCAGTTTTTTCCTTTTTTGAGACCAAATATTTGAATCTGTAAAACATCTTTTATCAATAGAAGTGTTATGTCCAGGGTTTAATATATGAGTTGCTTGTATGTTAGGTAGGATTCATCTTTTCGGCTTAAAAGTTCTCCGATGTTCGAAAACCTGTTTGGGAAGTCGATTTTAGTTCATCCTTTGGACATGACTAAATCATCAAAGTTGTTTTGTCTTGATGTACTACAATGGTGTGCTTCAAATCCATGACTTCATTAATTCTTACAGTTTTTATCTTTTCCCATTTGAACCAACCTATAGCTCTGCCAATATTTCATTTCGGTAGCTTCAAAACATTTTTCTGTTTTTGTTTGCCATACTTTGCTTCCATATTGTGGAAAAGATTATACTTTTCATAATCCTGTTATATATTCTATGTTTATTTATTTGTGATATATATTGATCCTATATGATGCTGTTTGGTATCCTTATTGCTCTTCTTCCCAAACTGTTAAATTCTTTTATCGCTGTGTCCAAAAGTCCATTGTTAGTCATTCTCATCCCAAATATTTGTAAGTTATACACCCTTTGATTTTTGTGTTGTATTTTAATAGAAAATTCCTGCTCTGCCCTCCAATACATATGTACGCCATTTTGTTTAGGTTGTTACTTTTTACTTTAGGTTGTTAGGATTACTTTTTCCAAAAACTGAATGAAGTAAGAAATTTATTAGAAAAAATAGAATTAATATTAAATTTGGCAAACACTTTATTTAAAATAGTTTGTTTTCTTACATATTCACAAATATTCAAATTGAATTTCAGGCAGGAAAAAATTTCGATGAAAATACCAAGATAGAAGATTTAAAATACTTGACGTGCCTTCAGAGTTCCAAACATGAAATTTTGGAAAGGAAACAATATTTATTAAATAAGAATGAAAAGATACCAACTGAGTTTGATTCAAGAAAGCAATGGCCTCATTGTCCAAGCATCTCTAAAATTCGGGACCAAGGTCACTGTGGGTCTTGTTGGGTAAGATATGGGTCTAAATAGGATTTTATATTTAAACTCATTTACTGTTGGTCTATTTGCACAGATGTAATTTTTTTAATTGCTTAAATCAAATAAAAAATCTTGATGCTGCCTCATTTACACAAAGCATTCTGTCACAATTGATTTGAGGAAAACTATTTAGCAGTGCATACATTGGTTAAGTTAATCAGCATTTACATTAGATTGATCGCCGCCTCGGTGGCCTAGTGGATAGCGTACTAGGCTTTCACCCCGAGGACCCGGGTTTGATTCCCGGCCAGGGTTGGGCATTTTCATACGCTATAAATCATCCCATCGTCTGCATTATCCCAAGTGTGCACAATACTCGGACGTTAAAAAAAAAAAAAGAAAAACATTAGATTGATCATCACTGATAAACCCTGAGAGTTTGTGTAAAATTATTTAGTTTTATAAACTGTTGCTGGGTAGGTGTAAAACTGTGGAAGTGTGCTCTTTTTAAAAGAAGGGAGAATTATGCAAAAGACAGTTTTTACTTTATGTTTTAATTGAATGATTGTACAGTCATGATTGCATGGAAATAAAACATCAGTGGCCATTACAACTCTGCAGTAGCAGGAAACATTATCACCCTGACCACTGCCAGTTCAGTGTGTGCTATATATATATATATATATATATATATTGTTAATTGTAACTTACTTTTTCAAATTGTGTACACTGACTTGACTGAACAAAAATCAGTTTGTCTGGTGATCAGAAATTTGGTATTTTTGGTTTATACCTTCAACAATTTGTTTATACTTTTTCCGATAAATTCTGAGCGAAATAACATACGATTATAATTTTTGAGCTGTTTTACAGGGTATATAGTTTTGTTTATTATGAAAAAAATAATATTCTACAAAAAATATATTTTAATTTAAAACAAATATAATTACTAATGATAACAAAACACATGTGCGTAGGATCAAACTTCCTTTGGTTGCTCGATAATGACTAATACATAGAATCAAAGTTTTGTAAAACAACTTTATACTTGTAACAATAATTAATTATTTTGTTTTACTTGTGTAAACATAAATTGTAGGCATTTGCTGGAGTAGAGGTTATATCCGACCGCCATTGTATTCATACAAACATTTCGATTGATTTATCTGCACAAGATGTAGTTGGTTGTGCTCTGGGAGGAGCTAATGGTTGCAATGGGGGATTATTAGAAGATCCATTCGACTTCTGGATAGAAAAGGGAATAGTCAGTGGAGGTTTATACAATTCTTGCCAGGTACAGTCAGTTAATAGTTTTAATTTATGTAAATTATATAGTAATTATGTTGATTTCATTATTTTTATGTTTCTCTTAAAGCACATATATTAACTAATGAAGATGAGGGATTGATGTTAACAGAAAATTGTGAAACTTACGGCAGTAACTGCATTTTCAAATCTATGACTTTTATGTACGCAAGTTTAAAGATACAGCAGACTGACTGGTGTCTTAGCACCTCAGACATGCCTTATATAATATAAGGGGTGTCATATTAAGAGATACAAGCTTTTGCCCTTCTAATAATTGCTTATTCTTCAACCAATTTGTTTTAAACTTGATATAAGTTTTTATATTGTTACATTTTAAGTAAAAATTTCAACACACTGGTGTTTATAGAAATGAAATGGCAGGAAATTGCTGCAAATACAACAATCGTTTAAATAAAATACCGCTTTTGTTACAGTTGGAAAAACATTTTTATTGCTATAGAATATGATTTCATATAAACACAATTTCCTTTTAACAAAAATAAAAACTAATTATTTGTTTTAAAAACCGCAAAAAAATTTTGTTTTTAAAATAATTTATTCAAACTGAGATCAACCCACAGCAGCATACTCATAGCAATGCTAAAGAAATTACTAGATGCATAAAATTATTGGGACATAAAAGTTGTTGTTTTTTGTTGCTGCAATTTTGTTTCTATAAATACTTGTATGTTAAAATTTTCATACAACATTTTTAGTAACTTTATTAAAAAGAATGTATTTTCAAAAGAATCAGTTGAGGAATAAGAATTATTAAATAATCAAAACTTGTACTACTTAGTGAAACACTACTGGAAAGTATGTCTGCATATGTCTATGTAAGTATATTTCCATGAATCACAAAAAACAAAATCTCTCTTCCATCAAATCAGCTCTTTCATAAACAAAACAAGTAGGAAAGGAGTCTAATTTCTCAAAATCAGTTCATCAGATTTTGCTTTGATCTTACGTTTAATTTTAATTATTGCAATAAATTTCAAATAAAAGTAATTCAATGTATGAGACTGAAACACAAAATTTTTTTAAAAAAAAGTTCATTTTTTAATGGTGGTTTTAATTATGTATGGTAGCATTAGTGAGTACTTCTTCGTGCTCCTGGCATGCCTTGCGTGAGAGAGGACACCATTATTAGTCTTGTTATTTGCCTGAATGCAGTGTAGTACATGTTTACAATGTTAAATTGAGAAATGATGATTGAATGCTGATTGTGAGAAATGATCTTTGATTCGATTCTTGAGTGCAAGAAACATGCCAACTATGACCATTGAAGTTTATGGCAATGATCTCTAGTAAAATTATTTGGTCAAAAAATTTATTATTTTGCCTTGGAGGGGGAACGTATCCCCTAATTGAAATTCCGTTCTTGAGCCAAGACCATAACCTAAAATCAAAATTATGTAGGTAACAATAATATAAGAGGGTTTGATAACACTGAAGTCAGTACTTAACAACTCCTTCATGGCGTGAATGAATAAATGAATTTGTAATAAATGAGTCTGTATGGTTACTATTCCACTGCAACCTTTATAGATCTATTGTGCACCCTTTCTATATTCTTGAGATGCTCACTTAAAGTGCCTTCTTAGTACTAGTCTCTTTATAATGTACAGGATTCAAAGTAAGTAAACCCCCCCTAGGTGACCTCCCAGTTCCTTATTGAGGTGCTTATTACAGATGCTTGCTCTGCTAATTCCCTTTCAAATTTTTTTCTCTTGACATATATTACAGAGGTTCTGCTCCATTTGGCCAACCTTTTTGTTGTGCAATAAGATCCCACTCAATTTATTTTACATTCTTATTTATGGGAACAGCCACAAGTAGCTAAGGAAATAAGGTCCACCTATACAGAGTCCTGTATACATAAGACTGTGGTACACTTGGAGGTTGCCATGTCTCCCAGGGCTACATCTGATACACCATTAGGCCAATGTCATTCAGTCCATCAGAACTGGTCGCATTACACTTTAGAGTTAACCAGTTTATCTAGAGTAGTGAATGTGTCTTGAGTAAATGAGTGATAGTAATATGAGCTAGATATACGGTGGGATCACTAAGCGCAAGCAGGTGATGACCTGCTTCTGCTGGATCCTACAAGTTATGACTGTGAGTAAAATCTTACAAATGCATTCATATTTTAATTATTTTTTCTCTTTTGTACAGGGTTGTTTACCTTACGAAATACCTCCTTGCTCGCATCATTCAAAAGGCACTCTGCCAAACTGCGATACATTTCCAAATTATTTTCCAAAATGCAAGAAGATGTGTCGACCTGGTTACACTGTTGCCTACAAAGATGACAAACATTATGGTACATATGTTGTTCAATACTTTTAGTTTCATCTTATATAAATCATAAGTTGTTAAAATTTAATTTGAAATTACTGCACATATTTTAGCTAGGGTTTTGAAAAAACATTACTCCTGATTGTGATTTCCTTTTACACTGAAAACAATTCTGAATTTAATGATCAACGATGGTTTGAAAATGATATCTGACACTGTGTGTGTCGAAGTAGGGAAGAGAAATTAAATCAACAGATATTAGATAGAAAATTACTGTCATCTTGTGAACAAATGACAATTTATAAACATTTTTCTGCTTTGTGTTCATTATGTATAAGTGGTCTGAAATCAGGTTCTATGGTAAATGCAAGATTTAATTTAAAGATAGAGCCAAAAATTTCAACTTGGCAAAATTTACAACAATAACATACACCGATACTTTGGAGACTACATCTAATGAAGTTTACAGAATGTATATTGAATTTTTTATGTCATTTATAATTAGCTGTTTATAAGAGTATGAGATGTTTGTGGAAACTATAAATGAATTGCTAACCGAAAAAAAGGGAACATCTACAAAAAACGTAATTTTTCAGGAGGCAGAAAAAACATCTCATACTTGACAAAAACATAAAAAAGAACAAAAATATGTGACAGTCAAAAAACTGACTCACATAAGTAAAAATTTATAAAATTGAAGTAAAACATTGTCCAATTATTCACTGATCTCTTTGCTGAAATGAAATAATACACAATAGATATTTTTTTAAAATGGACACTTATTTACATCATCTCTATATATAAAAGGTAATGTTCCTATGTGTGTCCTCTATAGAGGCAGAACTACTAAACTCATTTCACTGAAAATTTCAATTTGTTCTTACTAGTGCCATAAGTGTTTAATTTCACTACCATAACTCTGTTTGTAAAAAGTTATTTTCCACTGACTACTGTGTTTAGAGTGGTTTTAATTAAATCCAACAGGTAGTGCTGCTGTTGTTATGACAATTGGATTTATTTACATTATCCTGACTTTTATAAAGTAAAAAATTAAAGGTTAAAATACTCAAATCTAGAAATATCAATATATATATATATATATGTGTGTGTGTGTGTGTGTGTGTGTGTGTGTGTGTGTGTGTGTGTGTGTGTGTGTGTGTGTGTGTGTGTGTGTGTGTGTGTGTGTGTGTGTGTGTGTGTGTGTGTGTGTGTGTGTGTGTGTGTGTGTGTGTGTGTGTGTGTGTGTGTGTGTGTGTGTGTGTGTGTGTGTGTGTGTGTGTGGTCTTAAAATAATGTTTAGAGTGTATTAATGTGTAAAATAAAACTATATTTTTCCCTGCCCTGGGCAACGCTGGATAATACATCTAGTATAGTATAAATAAAACCAACAATATTGTAAAATATATTGAACTGTTAAAGCTGTAATAACTGTGATGGTTGGGCTGTTTATGTAGTGCAATGGTGATGATTATTTAAATATTTACCAGCCAATAACCCAATAATATGGTAGTGCGGTACAATTTAAATATTTATTAATTTACTTATTTATATAAAATGTGCAAAATATATTTAATTGTAAATGCTCTACATAATTTTGTGCTAGATGGATCAGATATGTAGGTGTTAATTGTAACTTAAATATTTATTATTCAACTTATTTTTATAATATTTTTAAACAAAAATAATTATTAAATGTAAAAAAAGTAGTCAGTAGTGGGTTTTGAACTCACATCCCATAGTTTCATAAGCAGAAATCATAGCATAGAGTCACAAATGCTCATAGAAACCACCAGCTCACTGGTAGACTTAAATTAATTTTTAGAATACTAACACTTTTTTACTTGACATTCATGCTATCATGAGTAAAAAAAAGACATTTTCACTGAAAATATTGCCTTATGTAAATGAGTGATTTTTTTATACAGTCTCATAAAATAAGCAAATTCAAAATTTTTTATAAGAATAACAAATTTATTCATTATAGTTAAAAAAAGGGCAAAATGTAGCTTATTTGGTTCAGTAGCAGACAGTTTTCTGTAATTAAACCTTGTGAGTGCAACACTGTCATAACAAAAAGACACTTTAAAAAGGCAAAATATAGATTATCAGATGTTTAATACTGTTTACAATGATCTGTAAGGAATGTATTGCATTTGGCCTTGCATCTGCTTTACAGGAGAGTCCGTCTACTCTGTTGAAGGCGAGAGACAAATTCAAAAAGAAATTATAACAAATGGCCCTGTGTCAGCTTCAATTATCATATACAATGATTTTCTGCATTACAAAACTGGTAAGTGATTTTCCACTGAAAAATGAACTATTGGAGCAACCATCATGGTAAGACCCAGAATTGGGACCTTGAAATGAGCATTGATCCCTTATCTCTAGATCACATTTATATAGGGGTCATTAAAATTTATATATATATATATATATATATATATATATATATATATATATATATATATATATATATATATATATATATATATTTTATATATTTATATTTATATATATAAATAAATAAATATGCCAAGTGTAATGCTGCTTATGATTGTAAAATGAGATTTTTAAAAAGGGCTTTTAAAAATATTTTAGAAATTTGCTCCTATCAAGTCAGTGATACAGCCACATGTAGAGATTAATAGTAACAAGGGATTGGTAAATAGTAAAATTTCCTTCTGATATATGTATATTTATACATATATATATATATATATATATATATATATATATATATATATATATATATATATATATATAAGTATAATTCTACATTACATTTTCAAAGAAAATGTATAGTCTAAAATAATTATTTGCAACTTATGCGCAGGTGTTTACAGACATGTTTCTGGAGACTTTAAGGGCTATCATGCAGTGAAAATAATTGGTTGGGGAGTAGAGAGTGGTAAAAAATATTGGCACATTGCAAACTCTTGGAACAGTGAGTGGGGAGACAAGGGATATTTCAAGATTCGACGAGGCAAAAACGATTGTGACATAGAGAGTCGTGCTGTCGCAGGATTGCCGGAAATTTAATATTTTTCTTCATTTTAAATTAATATCCTTGATTTTGTGGTCATTTAATGTGACATGACGACAAAACCTGTGATTTCCATTGAGTTTTATTATATTTGTGCAATCTACTTTGCAAAAGAATAAACCTTCAAGGGTTATTTTAATACCTACCTGATGATTATTGTATTAGTCTCCAGTGGGGAGAATATATATATATATATATATATATATATATATATATATATATATATATATGTGTGTGTGTGTGTGTGTGTGTGTGTGTGTGTGTGTGTGTGTGTGTGTGTGTGTGTGTGTGTGTGTGTGTGTGTGTGTATTCTGATAACCCTCACACTATTACAAAAACATGTGAATAAAATTAACAATTGAAAGGTGAATAATTGCACAATAGCTTTTTAATTTTTAAATGAACAACATAGAGAGATTTTTATTGATTACTGTTTCATAAAATACAAATTGTTCAGTAAATTCAGAAGATTTTATCAAAGCCATTTTCTTCAGCATTAACAACTTTCCGAATCCACTGTAAACAAACAAAGAAAAATTTATTTTTCCTACACAATCAATTGTTACTGTCTTTGACATCACTAGAATTTAAGTATTTTATGCACATAGATTCTTGGATGCATCAAGTATTAAAGGTGAAAGTGGTGGGATTATGGTGAACCATTTAGTCAATGAACAATTTAAACGATGAACAAGTTTAATTACCATGCAATGATTTACTCGTTACATTGCAATAAATGTAACGACTATTACTCTAGTCTTAATAAATTCAATTACTATAAATAATAAGAAATAATGAATATGTACAATTATTCCTAAAATATAAAGTAACACATAATGACTTTAAGCAAGTTTGCCAACTTACCACAAATGAATTCTTTGCAATTGCCTGAACAGCAGTCGGTGGCTTTAGAACACTGAAATTAAAAAAACAGGTTTATTGTAATACACTCAGAACTCGAGAAAATGTGTTCAGGATGGAGAGAATTTTGGAAGAGGCCAAGTCCTAGATCTCTTATAGCACCTAATTATTAAGGTATTACCTAACTTAGATAAAAATACAGCAATAACATTAAAAAATAAATCATGTAATTTCTTCTGGTGCAAAACAAGTTTTTTTACAAAATTTGAAAACCCTACAAGCATTTATGCAGTCAGAATCTTAATCAGAAAATAAGCTTATCCTTTACAAAATTTAAAATTTTGTACACTGACTGTCATGAATTTTCAAATATTACCAAAATTGAGTAGAAATTTGAAAAGCCAATTTGCAAAAACCAATTTTCCGCTTGTAAAATTTTCAAATTTTGTATAAAATTAAAATGTTTGTTGAAATAAAATATGTTTGGTTTCATAAGTTTTTTTTTAACCATGGAATAGGCGCGCGGTAACATGTTACATAAGTGGTCGTATGGCGTCAAAATGACCACATTTTGTGTTCTTATGTTGTTAAGTGATTTTGAAGTAATAATCTAGAATGTAAAAACTTTTAAATATTTATTAAGTAAAAATACATTATCAATACTGCGATACGAGGAAGGCACAGAACATTAAAAAGTGATTGATTTAGTGTACCTCAAAGTTGGGTGAAACAAATAAAGAGAAAAATACATTATATTTACTTGAGAAATAGGTTTTAATCATCTGCTGTGTTGCATAATATATATTGTTATTGATCGTCTCCACAAAGAACAATAAAAATACCAAAACAAAATACAACAAATATTTCTTTTTAATAATATACTTATTATTAATTATCAACATTAATAATAATCAACATTATTTATCAAAATAAAACAAAAATATTTAATAATATTTAAATATTATATTATTACCTTCCCGGATAGGGAAGGTGCACCGATTCTCTTTCTTCATATGATGTGGCAACGAATTCTTCCATATAAATTTGTTTTTTCCATGTGTGTGGACAACTTTGTAACTTTGTCCTTGTCTAAATTAAAATTCTCATTTTTACTTTCAAAGCACTGAACTATTACTTCCTTCTCTAAGTCTTCCAGTGCAGCCTCTTAATCCGTATCATATTCACTAATGAACATTAGCCCAAGTGTGCACAATAGTCGGACGTTAAACACCAAAAAAAAAAAAAAAAAAAAAAAACTAATGAACACTCTTCTTCGGATATATCTGACCCTGCATGTTCAATAACTTTATCGGCGCCTTCAGTATCTCTGATTTCTGTGCCAAACAACTGTTTTCTTACATTTTCTCTTCTTGCAAGCACGACTAGTTTTTTTATCTTTGTCTTTATCTTTTCCTACACTTTCAAGTAGCTTAAGATTCTTTCATGTTCCCGTTGATCCATAACAGAATTCAAACGAAATTACTTACACAAAAATGTAATAGAAACAATAATATTTGCAACTAAAATATATATGGTCACGTAACATCAAAAAAACCGCACAAAAAGTACACAACTGTATTCAGTAATAACTGAAATGAAATTACTAACGAAAAATTTAATAAATACATATTATTAGAACTAAAATATTTACAACATACATGATCGCATGGCACCAAAAAGTCTGCACTAGGAAGTACACAACTGGTCGCGGCATCAAAATGACCACACCTCAAAAAGATGCATCTACTGTCTCATAAATACCAACTCAACCTAAACACCGGTCTAGCAATGGAATGTAGAGAGAGTGCTGAGAGATAAGCAAGATGGAAAGCTATGTCTATTAAAAAATAACGGCGCTATAGAAAAATTTAAAACCTCTGTGGTCCTTTTGACGCCACGCGACCATTCCAGGGTTAAACAAGACTATATTTGAGCGAAAGTTATTAAAAAATATTAAGAATTATTTTTTATTGCAATTACTATATATTTTTAGTTAATAAAAAATTTTATATCCTTTTAAATATGCCCTCAGTATTTAGTATGGTCAACAAAAAAATTAAATGGATATATCATAAATAGGTACAAATTTCAGTAAAATAAATTCATAGGTTTAGTAGGAAGACAAGTGCACAAAACAAAGAGCCTTAAAATGGTGTTTAAAAATTTATTATATCCAATAAAAAATTGGTTGGCCTATTGTGTAAAGTAAAAAATAAGTCAGCATAGTCATCACAAGAACAAAACGACTTGGTGGATTAACGTGAATAGAGCAAATTTTAAGAGTTCAGGAAGACTAAGACTGCAGTCAGCAATCGTCCTATAGTAATGGAAGGACGAAAGATTTTGAAAAGTGAGGTGACAAACAGGTGGCATAAAGGCTCTTAAATCTAAATCTGTTCTAAACTATGAAACTATATTTTAAACTAATGTTAACAAACACCATTACTTAATCTCTAAAAACACTGCAATAGCAATGAATAAGTAAAACAAATAAAATGAAAATGATATTTCCAAACATATCATCTACAAGGTAATAATGGGCCTCTGCCTACTTACATCATATCCATTTGGGTAACATTTCTTCCCGCAACGGCCTTTGACACACAAACCAGAGAAACAACAGTCAGCAGCAGTAGAACACTGTAACAACAATAAAATTTTATTAAAATATCTTTAGCTGTTTATTACCCACTTATTTGGCCAACCTGAATTGGAAAATTTTAAACTGAGATTTGTTGTGGACTTCAGTAACTTTGTAACCTCTTAAGGTTCTGATTATTAAGATAATAAAAAAGTTAATATTGTTTTGTGTTTATATTAAAAAAAACAGTGGAAATATATTGTAAATAAGAACATGTGGATAAGCCATAATGACAAACTCTAGGTATTATTATTTGCAGATGACATGAAGATCATAAAGGATTTGAAAGGTGAGTTACAGAGATCCATATACATGTATAAACTGTGTTTCAAGTACACTTATGGGTTCCTTGTATTGGGAAAATATGTGGTAGGACAGGTATTTGGGATAGCATATGATATCATTTCTGAAAGGAATTAGAATGTAAAGAAGAAAACTGGTAAATTCCAATCCATCTGTAGAGCGATAAACAGAACACTGAGAAATGAGAAAAGAAAGGGAAAAAATATTAGTTATTGCTATTCTATGAAAGTGAGTCTTCGGAAACAAGAGAATCAAATGCAGGTGGTCGAGTAACTAAGTAAAGTGAAAGTATGTACTGTAATACTCAGTGGTCTAGGCATACACAGTACGAGTGAACATACAAAAAGATATCATCAGAAATGGAAGAAACATATTAACAAAATGCAGGAAGATCAAATACCTTATAAAATAACCTAGTACATAACATTTAGAATGGGAGACATGAGACGTCCATTGAACACATGGCAATAGTTACTGTGCAGCTGGAACATGCCTAATTCATGGAGGTAGGAATGAAGAACAACAAAATTAAACCAAGAAATGATTAAGTAAGTCTTTTTCAGCTTGATATAGAATAACACTGCTTTGAAAGACACTAAGCAGAATGCAACAACCGAAGGACCAACCCATATTAGATTGCACAGTTGTCTTAAAACTACCCATGCTACAGTTAAAAGTTTCGTTACTCACAGTTCCTCCTTCAGGAGAACATTTGTAGACGCAAACACCGTTTTCGCAGTTTTTGTCGCAGCATTCTTCATTAAAAACACACTGAAACATTTTAATATATTTAATATAAAAACATAAATTACTTAGTAGAACATAAAGTTATATTATAAACCAAAAATGTGCAAAATAATAATTAACAAGAAAAATAAATACACCAGGTAAATTTGTAAAATAATTTGGGCTTAAACATATTAGACATAAGACTGAATTTGATCTCCTTTGATTTAATTATTTGTAGGCCTATACTCTCGCAATATCTTACTGTATCTTTTTCAGGTTAAGTGTGAGAGAAGTCCTACTTTTACCTCAAATTAAAAAAGCCAAAAAATCTATCAATCAATCTCCCTCTTTTCTCTCTTTACATTTACATCTCTTAAATTATAATGTAAAAGAGATGGTAAACTTTATTCCAGCTATTGCATTTTCATATCTTATATTGAAACAAACATAAAATATAAAGTTTTTACAGTATGATGTTATGTATTGAGCAGTAACTACTTACGGGTTTAGAATTTGGTACGCAACAAGTGTTACTGTTACATATTTTGCTGCAACACTCATCGCTGGTTTTACACTGAAAATCAACACAAACACAAATTAGTTTTTTTCACATTAAACTTGTATCTTCTAGCAAGTTCAGAAAATTAAACTTCTGAAGATTTGCTTCTATCACATCAACAATACAGCTGTGTGCAGTGATTCATTTTTAATGACACTGTATTTAGGATTCTAGGTTTTTCATACAAACATGAATAAACAATGTATTTCAATATTACTGTAAAAGAATAATTAATGAGACCTACATAATTGAACACAGATGTCTATGATAATCTTATCTAATTTCTAAACATTTTTATTTAAAACGTAACAAATTTAAGGACTTCACTACTATTATTGCAAGAAGGTCAATGAAAAATGTGGCCTTAAATATTTTGTTGAAATATTAAAAGATGAGACTCACAGTTTTTCCGTTAGGCACACAAGTGTACTGACACGTTTGTCTTTCACAATTTTTACTGCAGCAATCGTCGTCATCCTTACACTAAAACAAATTAAGCAAAAACTGTAAACTTACACTGCACAAACCGTAACTTAAATTGCACAAATTATTGTAGAACTACAGTAAAAGTAGTACTTACATTCAAGCCTGTTTTAATGCATCCTTTGTGTTGACATGTATTGTCAAAACAGTATCCCTCGTCACAGCAATCATTGTTGGTAATACACTACAATACAAAAACAGTAAATAATTTTAGAAATTCAGGAATATAACTAGATTAAAAGTGTTAATATATTCATTTTTTTAATGGAATCCAAATGAAAATAACATTTCCAGCGGAAGTTAACTAAAACAATTTCAACTATACTTGGTTTCACTTACAAATTGTAACATTCATTCAGTGCTTGAAGTGTTTTCTTTTTTTTAAATATTTATCTGCAAAAGATATTTGTTATAACATGTTCTTACTTTTTCATCCTTGAGTGAACAAGGCATCTTACATGAGCCATCTTTGCAGAAACTAAGGCAGCAATCCTGATTGGATGAACACTGAAAAATAAATTACAAATATTTTACAGTGATTGACAAATAATATAACATTAAAAATTTCAATTTGATGCAATTATTTCATTACAAAATGCAGAAAAATAAAATGTTTGAATTTTATTTTATTAAACTTTAAAATTATGATAAAAATATAAGTAGTTGTAAAGCCAGACAATTCACTAAAAGATTTTGGCTTACCTTATTGTGTAGTTTTCCACAAGGACTTGCCTTCTGGCACAAGTTTTTCTCTCCACAGACTGCACTAGAGTTACAGCAATCGGACTTGATCTTGCACTATCAAACAAAATTTATTTTAAACATTAAGCATTATCAGAAAAGATACTCGTAAACATTACTTATTTACTAATATTTATTAGGAAACTGTTTCTTGACAAATTAGGAAATGATTAGACAAAAGATTATTATATTATAATAATCCTGAGCTTATTATATTATAATAACTACATTATTACTTTCTAGTGAGAGGAATACATAAATTTTGTTCATTTTAATGCTTATGTTTTTTTTTAATCAAGGTTTCAAACTTAAAACCTTATTAAGTTTTTAAACAGAAATTAATTTAATTTGGTTTTTAACTGCAGTTATCTTACCAGCTGTGCTTCTGCGCTGAAGGGTTTTAAACAGAGATTAACTTAATTTGGTTTTAACTGCAATTATCTTACCGGCTGTGCTTCTGTGCTGCAGGGTTTGCTACAAACACCTTTAGTGCATGTATTACTGCAACAATCATATTTGTCCTTGCACTGTAAAGTAAATACATTGTTATTAACATACAGCAAATAAATATAGAAACACAGAGTTAGTTTGCACCATTTTGAATATTTGTTCTTATGCCTCCTAGAGAGTAAATGTAGAAACAAAAATCTCCAGTTACGACCTCAGTCATTAGATGACATTTTAGGATATATATTTTGTTAAGTCTTGAAGCAAGAGTAATCCAAAATATTGTAGTTAATAGTTCTTTATATTTTTACAGAAAAATAACTAAAAATATTTTAACTCTTGACTACACCATATTGAAACCAACATTGAATGGTAAATTACATTATAATTTACTTAGTTATAAGTGTAAATCAGTAATTAGAATTAATATTTGCAGAAAATGTGACTGATGGTGAAATTTCTAAGTATATTTGAACATTATGAGATTATATTGGGGCTACTTTGCACCATGACCTTAGTGTCTTCTATTGCGCCAAATATTGAAAGTAAGGAGAGATCATATTTAAAAAATGCAAGATTTAAAAAAGTACAGCATGTAAACTCAAAATTTTAATGTGCAGCTTTTCATGTACGCATATACTTACATTTTTTTAACTATCACTGAAAACAGGTTCTAGAAGTACGAGTAATGATTGGTGATCATTGCATGGTCCCTTGTTTGGTTATTATCATTATTATTGTTCTATTGAAAATATGTTTATCTAATTTTTTAATACTGCTGTGTGCCTCTGTAATTGTCATTTCATTTTGCGCAAAAAATATTTCATAACTGTTACATTCATTTATGCTTAAAAAACTGCAATAAATTATTACGTAATAAAATACCATACATCTTAACATATAAAACACAAACTCCTTTTGTGTGTAACTATGGACCCTTAATTATGGTAAAAAATTCTGTACTTAGGTGAAAATAAGTCTATTTTTAATCCCTATTTGTAATTGTCAATTTTATAAGGTATGTTTATTAACCAAAAATATAATATCTTATGATCTAATCTTCAGTTTAAACTTTACAAAAAAGTGAATCATTTCTGGATCCTACATTCTTCGCTTTTTTATGCTTAAGGCAATCAGATCATATCACCCAAACAAGACGTAAAGAACCAACAGAAAATTATATCCGTTTACATATAAACTGCCCAATATTACAGATGCTCAAAATTCTTTGAACCTTTGCTAACATTTTAAGGATTTGAACACATAAACATAGGTTACTTTTTTGGTCTTAATATAACACTTTCAAGAATATCAAGAAACCTGGGTTTTAGAAAAAATTGGAAATTTTTTTAATAACTAATTTTTAAATGTGAAAACTGGTGGAATTTGATATATCATCTTTAAGAAATGATGACTATACGAAATTTAAAATGCAGTAATAGTTTTTTTTACTTAATAGAAAATTTCACTTTTAATTGATAGGTTTCTTAAGCTCAATTAAACAATTTCAATATACAGTAATAAACAAATCTAAGTTCCTGAGGTGTGCAAATTCAGAGATGCAGCAGGTTAGCCACTTTCTATACACCGGGACCTTATAGCTTTTATATTCAATGTGCAAAACAGTGACAAAATCAAAATCGAAATTTCAAGTAGCAACTACTCTATTCTTTTTAGTTGCTTCTAGCTGAACCATTTCTTTAAAATTTTGTATTCTTGCTTAGAAAACATGTATAATGCAAAAAAATAGTACATAAGAAATCTTTTGGTCACTGCAGTGTGAATTAAAGATGTATTTACAACTAAAATTATTTTTAATAATGACATTGAAATTATTACAAACATGTTTTTGTATTTATATTCATTAGTAAAGGACTTTCATTGTTTATGTACCATAATTTCTTGAAGCACATACCTTATTCCCTTCAGAGAAGCAGGGGCGTCGGCACTCTCCTTGTATACAGTTAATTGGGATTAAAGGATCATCAAAAAAACAGCACTCTTCATCGCTATGACACTGCAACATGTAAACAGCCATATAATGACCGGAATTTTTAAAAATAAATAGTCCAACAAACTGTATTGCATTCAATTAAGAATCTGCTGTTTACATGCTCAAATGGTCCAGTTTTATTCTGTTATTATTTTTAATTCTTACCAACCTATTAAAGATTGACTAAGAACTTACATATCTTACCTTCTCAAGGGCTCACACATAGTGACTAATATGATTTCAGCAATCCTGAGGTGCTTTTCTTTATCTATTTGCTCTTGCGTAGAACAGCATAAGCTGATGGCTATGTATCTAAGCTTAAGTATGCAGACTCTAGACACATACTTATCTTCAGTTTCAATCTAGCCTTACTTATGCATGTGGGATTCTGTACAAGTGGGAATAATATTTCCCTAGCTATTTGTGGGATTTGTATGGCTGGAAACTAAACTTCAAAGCTCAGAAAAAGGTAGATGAACACCTACCCAAAATTAAAAAAATAGATAAGCAAGAAATCAAACCTGTAAAGCTAAAAGAATTAAAAGAAGAAATCAAACATAATTTACATCCTAAAAATTCCCCAGGGTATGATCTCATTACAGGACAAATAGTCAAAGAACTTCCAGAAAAGCCTTGAGGAAACTACTGAGCATTGTCAACGCAGCATTCAGGTTACAGTATGTACCTAATCAGTGGAAGGTAGCAGAAGTCATTATGTTACCTAAGCCAGGCAAACCACTACATGAGATAACCTCACACTGACCAATCTCATTACTACCAATACTGTCCAAGCTCTTCGAGAAACTTTTTTCCAGGTAACACGAATGCCACAGTGGCGACCTTTGCGGATGACACAGCAATATTAACAGTGGGTGACAATATTTTGGAAGCAACAGAGAAACTAAAGAATGCTACTAACACAATAAGTCGATGGACGAAAAAATGGAGAATTAAGCTCAATGAAACACATCAATTTTACCAATAGAAAGTATGATGAACCAGTAGTATTAAATGAAAAACAAGTAACATATGCAAACAGTGCAAAATATGTCGGAGTGACACTGGATACAAAACTCCGCTGGAAAGAGGATGTAAAAAAGAAAAAAGAAGAACTAAATCTCAAATTAAGTAAAATGTATTGGCTCATTGTGAAGGAATTCCGAATTGTCAATAAGCAACAAACTTCTACTGTACAAACAAGTCTTACGGCCAGTATAGACTTATGGTGCACCACTATGGCTGTACCAAAAAAAGCAATAGTGACATAATACAAGTCTTCTAGAATAAAATATTGAGTCTTCTAAAATAAAAATACGATTGTCAACGCCCCATGGTATGTTAGTAATGACAACCTAAATAAAGATCTAGGCTTTGAATCTGTTGGAGAAATAATCAAGAAGCTCTCTGTTAAGTGGGTCAGTTGTCTCTGTTGCATCGTCAATGGTTAGAGCAGCATAAGAATAAGGAGTTAGTACAATTGCTGTACTGTAGTGACAACCTAACAACAAGACGGCTGAAAAGGACCAAGCCAGTGGACCTCTCAAGCCAGTAAATACATTGGGAACAGGTATCAGGCTGCAACCCAGCAAATAGTGAAATTACATACGAAGAATTACTAGATGGGGCATACCTCAGTTGTAATAATGTAAAAAAAAAGCTCAGAAAACGCAGAGGAACTAACAAAAGAAGAACTGAGGAGTAAAAAAAGCGTGGAGGAGGAGGAAATTAGGCAACCTTGTGGAACCCACAAGCCAAAATTTACAGCAGACTGTAGGGACGCTTGGATTGCTAGATAGACCTGCTCAAACTGTAGTGGGAGAAGAGAGAGATGGGGTTAACTATCTCAAATCATAAGGCATCAGCCAATATCAAATCATACAGATGTTTGTAAATGCACAAACATGGGGAGTGCAAAAGTGCAACCAGAGAAGATAGGAGACAGTAGGAAAGGGTCTTCTAATAACCTAGAATCTGAAGACTAGGGATAAGTTAGGTTGATTCCAGGTATCAAACCTTGGATTAAGAAAGACAACCCTTATAAGAGTTCAGTATCAGTTCTGATGGGAATCGTACTACAATGCTGGATGACTCTTACCCAGGATCATTAATATTACTGTACAAAGGGCAAATCAGGAAAATCATGAGATTTATTACAGGACACTGTGACCTGATGGTGCACATGAACAGGATAGGAATGCACCATGAAGAAACTGTGTATAATTGATGCAGGTAGGATAATGAAACTGGAGATCATGTAATCTATTATTGTGAAGCTCTTGTCAGTTTGGCCTCAAGTATCCTTATGACTTCCAGCAGAATGATCTAGTCAATTGACTGCTAAAACTCATTGAGGGCACCAGTCTTCTGAACTAGAATCCAAGGGGTTTAGTTGCACAATAAGTTTTTTTTATCATATACAGATTCAAAGAAAATTTTTTTTTTCATTTTTGTTTTTATTTTTATATTGTTTTATGTTTAAGTTTATGTTTCAGAATAAGAGTTGATCACTTGAAAATATTTGAATGAACAACATAACAATGACATGAATCATTGAAAAAAGGTTACAAACCAAATCTATGCCTTTTTTTTTGAAAAAGCCTACCTCCTTTAGAATAGTAGTACTCAACTTAGTGTTTAGCATACATTTATTTGTTAATTTAAAACATAAATTTTGTTTTTTGAGTGAACAAACCTTGTCATCCCTCCTTAGAAAGATAGGGACATGATAGACATGGATATGGACATGATAGACATGGATAGATAGGGACATGTAGAAAGCTACGTAGATTACGACATGATTTAGTTGCTTACTGATGCATGATGTTTGTTAACTGATTTGTAATAATAACATGATAATGTAAACCTTATGATTAGTAATTTTAGTTTTAGCTATCCTCAGTAAGATTTGAATTTACTCTAACAACATTTGTCTGAAACAGTTCACATGTGTTGCAAGTATATCCAAACAGTTTCTGACAATGTTACAAATAATTCCAGGAACAGTTGAAAATAGTTTTAAGCAATTATTTCATATTTTCTTGCAATGAAACAGATAATTTATTGTTTCTTGAAATTGTAAAGTTTAATGATTGTATATTTAATCTATTTTAAAAAAAAGATTTGATTGTAAAACATTTGTTTAAAAAAGTTTATAAAATTTTTACCAAAATTAAACTTTACAAAACATTATCTTAATAAAATATTGTTGAAATTCTAGGCTACTGTGAAGAACTGTGTAGGATAAATTACTTTTCAAAAAATTGAAACTGTATTATACTATATTATTTTTTTAAATTACCAAGTAGTTATTAAATACCAAACTAACAATATTCGTTTCGGTTATATTATCTTTTGATTATGGTTGACTGTGGAAAATATTTCTTATTAATTGTTTTTATTCTCATAGTTGAAACCAGGAATAGTGTCCCAAACTATTTGGAACTTAATAAAATGTCATGTAATGTAAAGTTGCAGAGCATGGAATACAATTTCAGTAAAGTGTGCTGTACAAACATGTTACTATAATTTAATTAATTATTTTTAATTTTAATAAAGGATTTTTTTAAAATTCTATAGTGGCTGAAAACACATTTATAAATGTGACAAGTGAACTAATTATATCAATTTGATTTTTATTTTACCAAAAAGCTATATTATCTTTATGTCAAAGAGACATGACAACATATGTAGGTTTTGTTTACAGTTAAAATTTTGGGTCAATAAGAGAAGGATAAGGATATCCTATATTTCAAAACATTTTTACTCTGTATTCTTCATTAATAACAACCGATGAAAAAAAAAGCATCTTTATAAATTTTATGGTTTTTCACAAATAAAACAGAACATTTTTAAAGGAACACGCTGTATTTTGTCTTACCTCTTGCCCATATATCTTGCAAATGTTACATTGTTCCTTAACTGAACAGAAGAATGCTCCACAACAACGATTTATGTAAATCTTCCCAGATCTGTCGCACTGAAAGCAAGTACATTATTAAGCACAAAGTAATTTAAATCTAAAAAAAAACCACTTAGTAGTAAAACGTTCCCCACTAAACCTAAAATTTAAAAAAATGTTAACTATTTTAAATTACACCTTTAAATTACACCAAGAACCAGCCATCTGCTTATGCAGTTTACTGAACACTATCATTCTTTGTACTTGACTGTGAAGTGCCTTTCTCCCTCAAAACAAACCAAAACAATGTATGTGTACAATTGTTTTCATACACTTCTGTTTTCAGACAGTGGACTTTTGATTTAAAGATGATGTATGTCATTGCCAGCTATTTCCAATAATACTGGCTGAACAGCTTGTCCTGTTACAATTTTTAATTTGTAACAATTTAAAATTGTCCTGTTACAATTTTTAATTTTTAAGGACAATTTTTGTCCTGTTACAATTTTTAATTTTTAAGGACAATTTTTGTCCTATTACAATTTTTAATTTTTAAGGACAATTTTTGTCCTGTTACAATTTTTAATTTTTAAGGACAATTTTTGTCCTGTTACAATTATTCCAAGACAGAGTAATAAAGTTGGTCCAGTGACATTTTTCGTAAACAAACAGTGATCAGTTAAAATGGCGGAAAATATTGCAAACGTGTCAGAGCGATTCCAGGCTCTGAAAATATAGTGTGATGTCTATTGTTCGTTGAACTGGTAGTAAATATTCAACACTGTACTGGTACTATGTCCATAGTTTAATTGGCATTGGTTTGGTGGCAGCTTGCTGCGCTATTACCAGTCCTGAAGATATAGAACAAAAATTTTATGATAAATTTTTTGTTGTTGTTATTTTAAGGTGAAAAGAAGATTGAGGCTATTACCGCCTTCCTAAATGTAAGTGTGAGTGTAAAGTGTTGTCTAAATCCTCTCAATAGGTGCAACTAGTCTGCACCCCCTGTGGGGTTTTAAAATGAACAATAAATGTTTGGTTATACACATGATTAAAGCAACTAAATAATTTGTTTTGGTTGTTTTACTGTTTTTTATACAATTAATATTGAGGGGAAAATTCTGTGCACTTAAAATGTTTTATAAGAAACCTAAATTACTGCTTTAACCAAAATAATGATAATTATATATATATATATTAGTTATTGTGTACATTTGTTAAAATTTTATGTTTAATGATTTTGTGTTTTATTATTCTCCATGAAATTATAATGATTTCAAATATTTTTATGGTAAATATTTAAATTATTTTATGGTAAATATTAAATATTTTAATTTTCTTTACAAAATTAATACATTTATTGCTTCATAAAACATAGGCTCTCTCTCAACTCGATACACTCCATTTGATACCAATGCCAAGTAAATGGAAAGCAAAGAGAGGAGTTGGGTTGTGTTGTAGTTAGAGTCCCCAAGTTTGTTATAAATTTGTGGAAAAGTAATGATGAATTTTTAAGCAGACATAGATTATCTAGTTTTACATGTTAAATAGCCAAACAGAGTTTGTTTTTTAATAAGATTCAAAAAAAATACTTAAAACCAAATACATTTTATGAAAATCATTTATAATATCAATGTTGACAAAAAGTAAGGTATTTATTGAAAAAATGTAATAAATTTTATTATATTAGGTTTGCATGTATATAACGAAACTAACATAATACCAATTGTAAAGTTAGAATTAAAAATATGAGCATTTTAGGATATGTTTCTTCAATAGTTTTTACTGTATAAAGTAGTCTCGGTTAACCATCAACATTTTAACCATCAGGTTATCCTACTATCTGACATTTTTAAATAGTCTTCCATTGTAAATAAGTGTAATAAATAATAGAAGTAACCTTTTAGACAAAATAAAACACTATAAGTGGACACGACTTATTTATAGCACAGGTGACAGAAGCTGACATTATCTGCTAACCTGAGCAAACATTGAAAATCTAAAAGTAAAACATCCTATCATATAGTGGAATAAAATAAAACAAACTTCAAATAGTGTCAACAAATTCCAATAGACTGTATGAATGTTTTGATTGAAAGATAAGAACTCTCACATTATTTATCAGAATACCTTTCAGCGTATAAGTCGATCACATACTAATCATTTGAGTACTCTAAGTGGTGCACAGGGTGATTTCGCATATGTTACCTGAATACTTGTAAGAAGGTTAAGTATGGATAATTTACTGTATTAAAGACAGTATGTATTTTATGTATGTGACATTTGTATAATACGTAATAAGAGTTAAATAGAAAATTTTAAATTTTACAAAATAATAATAATAATAATAATAATAAAATATTCTATTCTATAAACAGAGTATAGTATGTATTTTTTATTAAGTATAGTATGTCTCCTTCTGTTATCTGTCATTCATCACCCTAATGGTCTGAAGAATAATAGTTAATTGAGACAATCATTTATTAAAAAAAAATAGATAAAAACTAATATAAGCCAGTCCGGTTGTTAAATTTTTTTCTAAATATGTCATCAGACATTTAGACTACCATTTTACACTTCAAACTTTGGGTTTTCAAAGTTCTCATGCTAATATTATTTGTTCAGATGATTACTAAAATCGAAGAGATTCTTTAGTTTCTACATGACAAAACTGTTTTATTCCAAAGTGTTTACATTTTATGTTTACACAGATTTTCTGCAGGGAAGACTCTGGTTAGAATTAAATTTAAGTTTATTGTAGTCAAATTCATCGTACAATAAAAATGGAATTTATTAAAAAAAGCTATGTGCAACTAAAGAAGCATTGATATCAGCAAGATGGCTAGTAACACATTTTTTTTTTTAACAATTTGTCACCTATACAACGGACGACCTACAGTAAGGAATAAATTATCAATCATGGTTTGAGGTCAGTAATTAGGTTGTGCTTGTAGCATGTTAGTCTAAAAGTCTTGAGTTCGAACCCCATTATTAGTTGAAATTTTATATACTTATTATTTTGTCAATTATAAAAGTAACATTTTCAAAAACACATTTGCATCACTTACCGCCTCACCATCTTCTTTACAACTTGGAACACAGGTTCTGTTGTAACACACATTGAAGTCATCAATGCAGCAAGGTTGTGTGCCTGGTTCACACTACAAATACAAGAAGTCAGCAAGTAAGTACACGTCACAAAAACCTACATGCTCTGTAAGTACAACTAAAGTACAGTACAATACCTACCTTTTGATGCACTAAACTACATTTGGTTGAAACACATTTTCCATCTGTACAAACACCATCGCAGCACATGTCTTTAAGCAGTTCACACTAAAAAAAATTTGAAAACAACAATGTTTTATTTAAAATAGTAAAATAAAGTAGTTCAAAATACTAAAAATTTAAAAAATGCAAGATAACCATGCTTCCTCTACTCTTTGTATAGCTAAATAGTAAGTAACTACACTAACGTAAATGCATAACTATTTTTTAAATTAGGGCTCGGTGGTCGATGTGGCTTGGTCAGTCTGGACTACATAGTGTCTCTGGACTGCATAGTTTAAGTTTGTGGGTTTGAGAAGGAGATACACCACTGCTTTAGCCTTACCATTAATGCTAATCTCTTGTGCTCATTAGTCTAACTGATATTAAGTATGGATGCTAAGCAAACAAAAATTTTAATTACTTATAAGTGATTTTAAATGTAGCATGTTCAAACAAAATTATGCTTTTCTTTTCAAAAAGATGCGTTTTGAGAGCAATTGACAAATTTTTACAATTACTTAAATTTCTAATCTTCAGTTATAACCAAAATTTTATAAACTGATTTAGAGGTACCAGTTTGATTTTAAAGTTTTTGTGAAAGCCATCAGACCGAATTTTTTTCAAATGAACCCTTTTTGCACATTGTATTTAACACAACCCCTTGGGTATTTAACATATTGTACTTAACCTAAGTAAAAAATAAATAATAATAAAATAAGACGCTGCAATATGGTTGAAAATAGATCAGTTTTTAAAAGGTATCCAAAATGCTACAAAATTAGTTTTTGTATGACCACATGGTTTGTAAGAAAAAGTAAAATAAAATATATTTATTAATAAATGAATTAACAAGATAATTTAAGAAACATAAAGAAGAAATGACTATGCATTTAACATAATTGGTTTTACGTTATTTTGTTTTTTACCATCATGCTTTTTAGAAAGAGTTATTTGTAATAGATTAAATTAGATAAAAGGTAAAAGAGTACAAAATTTCAGGATGTATTTGTTACATTAATATATTTTGTTTGAAAAAGTTATTGTTGCCCATTAATTATTCTAATGAAGGTACCTTTACTTTTCTAATTTATCTTCTAAAAATAATTCTTTAAAAGAATTGGGCAGGTTAATAAGTGCACTGAGCTGTTATCTTGCTGGAGATGAATGTGCATAGTTTAACTATTACAATAGGCAAGAATATACTTACGTCTGATCCCTCATCATAACAGTCACGATCGCATATACCGTCATAACATATTACATTCTTACCGCAACATTCTGCATTGGATTTGCACTGAAACAAATTTTTCCTCTTAAAAAAATTACTTTAAAACATAACTCAGAATGGTACAGTATGACCAAAACAAAATGTATATTACATTACAAGCCCAGTAATTAGTGATTTTCCATGTGATCATGAAAGGGATTTTTATGCAAGTTTTTGTGGAAACTTACCAGGAAAGTATTTACAATACTTTATATTCAAAAAAGTAACACATTTTCAATTCATGACATCATTTTGTTCAAATAAATTTCCTTACAATTTCAATTCAAAGCATAACATTATTTTCTTTAAACAAGTTTTTTTACATTTTTACGTTTATGCGTATTATGCAGTTCCTGTTGGATTGGATGTTTAATCCTTTAGGCTGGGTGGGCACCAAATGTGGAGTAGAGTTGTGCTTAGCAGAGCAGACTAAACATTTTACACCTAACCAATTGTTTTTAATGTAAGTGTGGCATTGAAACCAAAACTGAATTATACGTCACTGCTTGACTCCACCCAGCTCCATTTCATTTTCAGTAGCCACACATACGTTAAGCCTTATTAAGATTTTTAAGCCTTCTGCTGCATGTTCCATGCATTTTAAGGTCATTAAACCCCTCCTCTGTTTACCAAAATTGATGCAGATATTCTTGCAAAACAATTTCCAATGGTATATTGGTAAATACTCTTCTAGATTTTTAAGATCTTGCAATCTTACTTGGAACAACAATGATAATATGACCTCCCACGTTTAGCACTGTGATGTCCAATTAAAAATCTTCTGCTTTTGATATTTTATTGTAGGTATTTTTGTTCCAAGTACTTATGATATAAATCACAGGCTTGAAAACTGCGTGAATAATTTGTTATTATAAAGCAGCATATAATAAGTTTTCCCATCTCATAGAAACACCACCAGTAAATGGTCAGGTTCTCAATATCATCCAAAGTAAATATCTTTTTTTGTAATGAACCTAAAATACTGAATACTAAAATAATTGGTTAGCTCATAACCAATTCTCGTCAGTCGCTTCCTTTACAAATTGTCTTGACAATAAACAATAATATAATAGATATTATATCTATATTATAGATATTATATATATATATATATATATATATATATATATATATTATATAAAGATATAATAGATATTAGTATCTTTGATTTTTTTGTAACCAGTAAGCATACTGTAACGTTTTAAAAAAGCTATTGTTTTAGGAATATTATAAACACCTATGTTTTCCATTAATGAAATATAATTCTTTAAACATTGAAAATTTACTCCATAAAAAGTAGATTTTTATGTGTTATTACAATTAGGTAATTGACAAAATTAAACATAGTATTTGTGGTGTGTGGGCAGCTAATACTAGTAGACAACTTGACATTTTGTACTGTATTAAAGGTTTGATAAGATACAGATGTGATAATCCAGAAACTAAAGCAGGTAAGGAGCAACTGTTATAGTTAGATACATTTTCATTTTAATGTGCTACAGCTTATTCGCAGCAATGTGGAAACAACAATGGTACTGATGTCACAAGTCTTTACCACAGTAGCGAGAAAAGGCATCTGGTCAGTGCATGTTCAGTAGGTGTGCATGAATATCATTATCTAATATATGTCTTTTGCAATGATTTAAATCAACTGTTATAGATGGAATGTTTATGAACAAATTCCCATACATTGTAACTTCACGTTAAAAAAAAAAAAAAACATTGAAAAACTGTAAAACAGAAGAGTAGGTTACAGTCAGTTAATGTAGCTGTGCACAAAACCTTCCTCTAGCGAAAGTTGAACTAGTCACACAAAAAACATAATCATGATATAGTCTGTGTAATCATAATGGTAAGACTATATCAGCAGCATTCAAGGCAAAATTGCAGGCCAAAAATAATGAAATAATTCTCTTATTACCAGTAGATAGCCTAAGTTAATGACTGTATGTTATACTAAAAGAAATCCTTGCAGAAGTGATGAGTCAATGTTTTTGAAAGTGCATGAATTTCTCCTGCACCTTGCCCTGAACTCACCCTCACCCTCTCCTTCCAAAGTCGCGTGCTCAGCTAAACTTCATCAACTGCATTATACTGTACTAATAATGCACAAAATTGCTTGAAGGATTTTGTATTGTGCATCCTTAATACTTACAGGCTTATTCTGCTCACAAGGTTTCAAACACTGGTCTTCGCTACAGCTCAACCCGTTGCAACAATTGTCACCAGGACGGCACTATAACAATTGGACAAAGTTGTTTTTAAAAGTAAACCAGGAGAGTAGAGAAAATACTTCTATTTATAGAATAACAAAGTATAGTGTGAATCTATAAGTAGTATATGTTTTGTAGCAATTATTCTAACCTAAAAAAAAAGATCAACTTTAAAAGTTATCTATAAAAAGACTACAAAACTTGTGATTAAGAATGAAATAATTAAGTACATCTTAGTCTACTCATATTTTCATTATTTCTAAATTTCCAGTTGTTTTCTTGAGTCAGAATTTTCTATAAGGCTATGTAAAAATTCAACTTCAATTCAAAATTACAAGACTATGTGAAGGAAACTAACTAATTAATTAAATTGTTTTTAATGTTTTTCAAAAACTGTATGCTCCCTGCTATTAAACTGTAAAAATGCAACAAAAATTTAAGAATAATTTACCAACAAAAAAATAGAAACACAAATTGTGGTCCTAGGTAAGCAAATATGATTCTATAGTAGTTTTTGGCTTAACAAAATTTTTTAATTTGGTACAGGCAAGGCAGTGCAAGTAGTATGAAATGATGCAACACACAATTTTGAAAATACTAATCATTTATACTGTAGAAAAATTATCGGAGTAAACTATATTTCTGTCATTGTATCCACCGAATTCGAATGAGCAGAATAGTTAGTATGCGAAAGACAGATTGAAATTTGGACTCAAAATTGTAATATATAATTATTAATGTTGGTTTTTCAATGTATCTGAATCACAAGGATTCTCACTGCTACAAGTGAGACAGAACACCTTAAAATATTTTTGCACTTAAAGTTCTATACAATTGTCATGCCCATTATATAACTTTACCTACTTAAGTGAAAATGAAAAATATGTGTTCAAGTAGAGATTTGATTTAAATTGTTTGTTCAAAGGCAAAATGTAAATACTTAAAACAACTTAAACCTGTGTTTTTTGCATTTTATACTCACAAGTTGGTACTCTTTGATACAAGAGGTTTCACTTTTCAGCTTGACCTGAAACATTGAATATGTATGTATTATTTTAGCTTTCACTTGTTTTAAAGATATGAAATAACACCCAACTGGTTGAAGTGGTTGCAAAGTCCTGTAACCTAGATACCAAGTGGTGACCGACATTACTTAGAGATGTGATATAGACAATTCACCATATTTTTTTTTAATAACAATAAACTTACAAGGGTCTCGTCTTGATATGTTACAGTCAGAAAGAAAAGGTAGAGCCCAAACTTTAGCACCATATTGTTGACCTTAGGCTGCATGTGGCTTAGTAAAATAACTTCTGATTCACTCAAAAAACCTGATCTACAATATCCGGACTTCAAGTACTCTATAATGAACTAACAGCATTTGCTCTTTATATATGCTGTGATAAAAATTGTTGTTTCAATAGAGTTGACGTACATTAACAGCTGTACTTTGAAGAATTAAAAAAATAAAATTCATTGTTCAACATCATACCATTATTTTATGGTTGTCAGTTTACTTTTCTATTGAAATGAAATGTAAATTATTTTAGTTTGTTTAAGCACACATGTAAAATTGACATATTTTGTATGTGACCTTCAGCATTATATCTGCTAATTTAATCGATGACTACAAATTTAAAACTCAGTTGTTTATTGAAGAGGTAGTTAAAATTTTTTAATTATGTGCTAGTGTGTTTATAGGTTCAAACTTGGCATAAAGATCACTTTTGGTAATCACTTCAACAAGTTTGTTGAACAACAAAGTCGGTCCAATAGTTACAAAATGGTGGTTATTTCAAATAATAAAAAAATCCTAAGTTTTTTTACACATATTAAAAATTTTTTTTTACCATCAATCAGTGGTAAATCAAATCAATCTACATAAATTATCATTTAAAATTTTCAGGTTTATTGAAAATATTAAAATGAATTTAACAGGGGTCTGTACTCATTTTTTTTACTTTCAAGTAAAATCTGAAATTTTGATTTTTTTTTTCAAACTTGGTACAAAAATTGATTTTAGTAATAATTTGGGACTAATCCGTTTTTCAGCTATTGTGAAATTGTGGTCATTAAAATATTTAAGAGGACAGTGACTTGCCTATCTTGTACATGTTAAAATAGCAAAATTTTTGTACATTTTTCATAAAATCCATTCATGCAATATGAATGAAATCTTTTACAGTGTTTATGTGTTAATTATTTAACAATTTACTGCTGTATAAGTCATGGTTAATTTAAATAGGAAGTTACACGATTTTTTACTAAAATGTTTAATCAGGAGTAATTTTTGTTAAGAAAATTGTTTATAACTTTTTTTGTTAAAAATATGTTATTGTCAGTTCAAATTATTAAAATATATGTATAGTAGAATAAGTGTACATGTCATGTTTTCATTCAAATCCAACAAATAGTTTTAAAGAAAATTGTATCTGTAAATGTAAAAATACAATTTTCAAAGTTTGATTTACCTTTATAAGAGAATCTGAATTGGCCTGTGTCCAATGAGCACCGTACTCATAATCTAGTTCATCTACATTTTCTTCTACATCTTCCTTTTAAGGTTTTTTTGATTGTCTTTTGCTTCCTATTCATAAGCTTGAATGGTATATTCAGTCTCTTGAATCTGTTTTAAATCTATGACCTTTAGTGCAGTAACTGCTTTTGGTCCTACATTTTATCAACATTCCAACACTTGCCCTTTACCTAATCATCCAACATTGAAACATATAGCATCCAGTAGCCTACACCAAACTGAAGTGTTTTGAGTCCAACAAAGACATTTTTGGGGACCTTTGCCCTAATCATGTTATTAAACAACTCATTTTGACTTTGTGTCTTTCATTGTAAACATTTCCTAAGCAATGTAGGATCACAAAAATCTTAGTAAACTGGTTTGATCAATTCCATAATTGCATGTGGTTATGTATAAATTAAAAATGTGGATAGTGTGAAGGACAAGGTTCATTTAGTGCTTTACTTTGATTGTATTTACACCAAGATTCTGTGCCAGCCATGTTGAGGGAGTTTATGAAAGAAAGTTGTCCATACCGCCCTTTTCATTTTATCTATCTATTTTACATTATTTCTAATAGCATTACCATAAATATGTTGTAAACTTTTGACTACATAGTCAATCTTCTACACTAACTTTAGAACCATGAAGGTTTGCTTCTGCAACTAACTTAAAAGCTTTACTATTTTTGTAAAAAAATTCTTTGTCACATAATTCCTTGTTCCCTTAAAGAAATTATAACTTCTTCATCATGCTAGTCTTCATTTCCCTTATATGGTGTTGAGTACTGGACTCTGAATGAGGCCATCATGAAGAAACTAACAAACATGCAATTCAAGATGTTGATATATAGAAACAATTTTAAAATTCTCTATATAACTTGTTTATATAAAAAAATTTCAAGAAAACTTATAAAAAAATATAATAATTATTTTTGGTCATTGAAAATTTTATCCTTATTTTATATATATATATATATATATATATATATATATATATATATATATATATATATATATATATATATATATATATATATATATATATATATATATTTATATAAAAAAATAAAGGTTTTTCACACATCACCATGATAGGTCCAACAACCATGTCAGTTACGATATGTAGTATTCTTTAAAAAAATGTAAAGGTTTTTCACGCATCACCGTGTTAGGCCTAACAACCGTGTCAGTTAAGTTATGCAGTATTTTTATTTTAAATATACAGGTTTTTTCGTGCATCACCGTGTTAGGCCTAAAAACCGTGTCTGTTAGTATATGTTGTATTATTTAAAAAAACATAAAGGTTTTTTTACGCATCACCGTGTTAGGCCTAACAACTGTGTCAGGATATGTAGCCTAATATTCTTTAAAAAAATATAAAGGTTTTTTCACGCATCACCGTGAAAGGCCCAACAACCGTATCAGGATATGTAGTAGCCTATTCTTTAAAAAAATATAGAGGTTTTTTCATGCATCACAGTGTTAGTTAAGTTCCATAAAAAAATATAAAGGTTTTTTGTTAGAGTACTCTTTAAAACAAATATAAAGGTTTTTTTCATGCATCACCATATTAGGACCAACAACCGTGTCAGTTAGGTTTGTGTATTCTTTTAAAAAAATAAATAAAGGTTTTTTTAATGGATCACTGTGTTAGGCCTAACAACCACGTTAGTTAAGTTATGGAGTATTCTTTAAAAAAATATATAAATTTTTTTCACACATCACCGTGACAGGCCCAACATCCGTGTCAGTTAGGTTATGTAGTATTCTTTAAAAAAATATACAGGTTTTTTCACCCATCACCGTGTTAGGCCTAACAACCGTGTCAGTTAGGATATGTAGCCTAGTATTCTTTAAAAAAATATAGCTAAAGATTTTTTCACGCATCACCGTAATAGGCCTAACAACCGTGTCAGTTAGGTTATGCAATATTCTTTTAAAAAATGGGTTTCTTATTACACAAAACCCGTGTTAGACGTATTTTTCTTGTTTTACCGATCTACAACACGTTACCGATTTTCGCCGGTAACAATTTTGAGGTTATGTTTTTCACTTTTATTTTCGATTTTAATTGTACTTCTCCTGCTTTCATATTTTGGATTCTTGCTTTTGGGCATAAAATAAGCATTTTAGTAACAAAAATATCGAAAAATATGCTACACTGCATATTTACCATATTTACCATTTTTTCATATAATGTAATTACAGGAATATTGGCACAGTAATATTTGTAATTAATTACAAATACACAGTAATTGTAATATTACAAATTACAACTGGCACTCTGCGTAGGGATTTTTTTACATTTAATATTGAAAATTCAACACAAATTAACAAATTAGTCAGTTTTGAAAAAAATGTCAACTAAAATATTGAAAATGTTACATTATAATCAATAATTTTGCAATAAATAAAACACAGATTAAGATTATTAAAATAGAATTGAATCTATGTTCATCTCAGGTACCTAAATCTCAGGTCCAGAAAAATAACTACAGTTATGCCACAAAACTAAAAACTAATATTTATTTTGGGTGGGTAAGTAGTATAATGACATTTTTAAAACGGGAATAGGCCTATGTGTATCTCAGATACTTAAATCATATTCGTACCAAATTTCATCTCAATTGGACCAGTGGTGGTTAAAGCGTGATTGAATAACAAACACACAAACTTTCAGAAATATAATATGATTAGCTGTTACCCGTTGCGGCTTTGCCTGCAATTATAATGTAGGCAATAAAATTTATAGTCGATTTTAAAAATCAGAATAGGTCATTTCATTTTAATATATTTCTATTTACAATATTATACGATTTATGGTTTTCGGCCAAGAAATATACATTTTTGCTACTCGATACTCTAAAACAGGGTCCTGTCATATTTTAATAAAATACAGTATTATTAAAAAGTCACTATTATTCAATTAAACTGGAATAGTATTGTGTTTATCTCAGGTACCTAAACCGTGTTCATACCAAATTTAATCTCAATTGGGTGATTGAATAATGGATGATTGAATAACAAACAAATAAACAAAAACAAACTTTCAGAAATATAATATGATTACCTGTTACCCGTCACGGCTTTTCCCGCAATCGTAATATACATTAAAGATCACGCATCACCGTGTTAGGACCAACAACCTTGTCAGATAGGTTATGGTACATTTCTTTTTTAAAATAAAGGTTTTTTAACGCACCACCGTGTTAGTTAAGTTATGGAGTACACGTTAAAAAAAATTAAGGCTTTTTTCCTGCATCACCGTATTAGGCCCAACAACCGTGTCAGTTAGGTTCTGGATACTCTTTTTTAAAAAAATAAAAAAAAGTTTTTTTTAATGCATCACCGCGTTAGGCCTAACAACCATGTTAGTTAACTTATGGAGTATTCTTTAAAAAAAATATAAAGATTTTTCACGCATCACCATGGCCTAACAAACGTGTCAGTTAAGGTTTGGAGTACTCTTTAAAAAAAATAACGGTTTTTTTCACGCATCACCATGTTAGACTTAATAACCGTGTCAGTTAAGGTTGAAGTACTCTTTAAAAGAAATAACGGTTTTTTTCACACATCGCCATGATAGGCCCAACAATCATGTCAGTTAGGATATGTGGTAATCTTTAAAAAAATATAAAGGTTTTTGCACTTTATCCTAACGCACCACCGTGTCAGTTAGGATATGTAGCCTAGTATTCTTTAAAAAAATATAAAGGTTTTTTCACGCATCACCGTGTTAGACCTAACAACCGTGTCAGTTAGGATATGTAGAATTCTTAAAAAAAATATAAAGGTTTTTTCACACATCATCATGATAGGCCCTAAAACCGTGTCAGGATATGTAGTATTCTTTAAAAAAATATAAAGGTTTTTTCACGCATCACTGTGTTAGACCTAACAACCGTGTTAGTTAAGTTACTCTTTAAAAAAAATATAACGGTTTTTCATGCATCACCTTATTAGGCCCAACAACCGTGTCAGTTAGGTTATAAGTACTACTTAAAAAAAAAATTAATTAAAGGTTTTTTTAATGGATCACCGTGTTAGGCATAACAACCATGTTAGTTAGCTTATGGAGTATTCTTTTAAAAAAATATAAAGTTTTTTTCACGCATTACCATGGTAGACCTAACAACCGTGTCAGTTAAGGTTTCAGTACTATTTAAAAAAAATAAAGTTTTTTTCACACATTACCGTGATAGGCCCAACAACCGTGTCAGTTAAGATATGTATTATTCTTTAAATAAAATATAAAGGTTTTTCACGCATCACCGTGTTAGGCCTAACAGCCGTGTCAATTAGGTTATATAATATTCTTTAAAAAGTAAAGGTTTTTTTTACACATCACCGTGATAGGCCTAACAATCGTATCAGTTAGGATATGTAGTATTCTTTAAAAAAATATAAAGGTTTTTCACACATCACCGTGATAGGCTCAACATCCGTATCAGTTATGTTATGTAGTATTCTTTAAAACATTATACAGGTTTTTCACGCATCACCGTGTTAGGCCTAACAACCATGTCTGTTAGGATATGTAGTATTCTTTAAAAAAATATAAAGGTTTTTCACACATCACAGTGTTAGGCCTAACAACCGTGTCAATTAGGTTATGTAGTATTCTAAAAAAAAATAAAGGTTTTTTTCACCATCACCATGATAGACCCAACAACCGTGTAAGTTTGGTTATGTAGTAGTCTTTAAAAAAATATAATGGTTTTTTCACGCATCACCGTGTTAGGCCTAACAACCATGTCAGTTAGGATATGTAGTATTCTTTAAAAAAATGTAAAGGTTTTTCACGCATCACCGTTTTAGGCTTAACAACCGTGTCAGGATATATAGTAGGCTATTTTAAAAAAATATATAAAGGTTTTTTCATGAATCACCTTGTTAGGCCTAACAACCGTGTCAGTTTGGTTATGCAGAATTCTTTTAAAAAATTGGTGTCTTATCACCCAAAACCCGTGTTAGTATTATTTTTATTGTTTTACCGATTTTCAAACACGTTACTGATTTTCGCCGGGTACCAATTTTGAGGTTATGTTGGTCACTTTTATTTTAGATTTTATCGTACTTCTCGTGCTTTCATATTTTGGATTCTTGCTCTTGGGCACATAATAAAGCATTTTAGTAACAAAAATATCGAAAAATATAGGTTATGCTACACTGTATATTTACTATTTTTTCATGTAATGCAATTACACAAATATATATTCTAACTTACAATTTGCACTCTGTGTAGGGATTTTTTTACATTTAATATTGAAAATTCAACACAAAGTAACAAATTAAAGTCAGTTTTGAAAAAAATTTCAACTAAAATATTGAAAATGTTACATTAAAAACAATAATTTTGCAATAAATAAAACACAGATTAAGATTATTAAAATAGGATTGAATCTATGTTCATCTCAGGTACCTAAATCACATGTCCAGTAAATAACTACAATTAACACATGCCACAAAACTAAAAACTGATAATTATTTTGGGCTGGGTAAATAGTATAATGACGTTTTGTAAAACGGGAATAGGTCTATATGTATCTTTGATACTTAAACCATATTCGTACCAAATTTCATTTCAATTGGTCAAGTGGTTAAAGCGTGATTGAATAACAAACAAACAAACAAACACACAAACTTTCAGAAATATAATATGAATTAGATTAGATTATATATATACAAGCTGTTCCCCGTTGCGGCTTTGCCTGCAATTATAATGTAGGCAATAAAATTTATAGTCGATTTTCAAAATCAGAATAGGTCATTTCATTTTAATATATTTCTATTTACAATATTATATGATTTATGGTTTTCGGCCAAGAAATATACATTTTTGCTACTCGATACTCTAAAACAGGGTCCTGTCATATTTTAATAAAATACAGTATTATTAAAAAGTCACTATTATTCAATTAAACTGGAATAGTATTGTGTTTATCTCAGGTACCTAAACCGTGTTCATACCAAATTTAATCTCAATTGGTCCAGTAGTTAAAGTGTGATTGAATAACAAACAAAAAACAAAAACAAACTTTCAGAAATATAATATGATTACCTGTTACTTGTCACGGCTTTGCCCGCAATCGTAATATACATTAAAGATCACGCATCACCGTGTTAGGACCAACTACCGTGTCAGTTAGGTTATGGTGAATTTCTTTTTTAAAATAAAGGTTTTTTTAACGTACCACTGTGTTAGTTAAGTTATGAAGTACTCTTTAAAAAAAATTAAGGCTTTTTTCCTGCATCACCGTATTAGGCCCAACAACCGTGTCAGTTAGGTTCTGGAGTACTCTTTTAAATAAAATAAAAAATAAAAAAGGTTAAAAAAACTCTGGAATTAAAAAATAAATTAAGGTTATTTTTAATGCATTACCGAGTTAGGCCTAACAACCATGTTAGTTAACTTATGGAGTATTCTTTAAAAAAAATATACAGATTTTTCACGCATAACCATGTTAGACCTAACAACCGTGTCAGTTAAGTTGGAGTACTCTTTAAAAAATATAACGGTTTTTTCATACATCGCCATGATAAGCCCAAGAACCATGTCAGTTAGGATATGTGGTATTCTTTAAAAAATATAAAGGTTTTTTTACACACCACCGTGTCAGTTAGGATATGTAACCTAGTATTCTTTTGAAAAATATAAAGGTTTTTTCACGCATCACCGTGTTAGGCCTAACAACCGTGTCAGTTAGGATATGTAGTATTCTTTAAAAAAATGTAAAGGATTTTTTCACACATCACTGTGTTAGGCCTTACAACCGTGTTAGTTTAGTTATGGAGTACTCTTTAAAAAATATATAAAGGTTTTTTTCATTCATCACCGTATTAGGCCCAACAACCGTGTCAGTTATGTTATAAGTACTCTTTAAAAAAAAATTAATAAAGGTTTTTTTAATGGATCACCGTCTTAGGTCTAACAGCCATGTTAGTTAGCTTATGGAGTATGCTTTAAAAAAATATAAAGTATTTTTCACGCATCAACATGTTAGACCTAACAATCGTTTCAGTTAAAGTTTTCAGTACGCTTTAAAAAAATAAAGGTTTTTTTCACACATCACCGTGATAGGCCCAACATCCGTGTCAGTTATGTTATGTAGTATTTTTTAAAACAATATACAGTTTTTTTCACGCATCACCGTGTTAGGCCTAACAACCATGTCAGTTAGGATATGTAGTATTCTTTAAAAAAATATAAAGGTTTTTCACGCATCACCGTGTTAGGCCTAACAACCGTGTCAATTAGGTTATGTAGTATTCTAAAAAAAAATAAAGATTTTTTTCACACATTACCATGATAGTCCCAACAATCTTGTCAGTTAGGATATGTAGTATTCTTTAAAAAAATATAAAGTTTTTTTCACGTATCACCGTGATAGGCCCAACAACCGTGTCAGGATAGGTATTTTTTAAAAAAATATAAAGGTTTTTTCATACATCACCTCGTTAGGCCTAACAACCGTGTCATTTTGGTTATGCAGTATTCTTTTTAAAAATGGGTTTCTTATCACCCAAAACCCGTGTTAGACGTATTTTTATTGTTTTACCGATTTACGACACGTTACTGATTTTCGCCGGTTAGCAATTTTGAGGTTATATTTGTCACTTTTATTTTCGATTTTATCGTACTTCTCGTGCTTTCATATTTTGTATTCTTGCTTTCGGACACATAATAAAGCATTTTAGTAACAAAAATATTGAAAAATCCAGGATATGCTACACTGCATATTTACCATTTTTTCATATAATGTAATTACGCAAATATATATACTACCTTACAATTGGCACTCTGCGTAGGGATTTTTTTACATTTAATATTGAAAATTCAACACAAATTAACAAATTAGTCAGTTTTGAAAAAAATGTCAACTAAAATATTGAAAATGTTACATTATAATCAATAATTTTGCAATAAATAAAACACAGATTAAGATTCCTAAAATAGAATTGAATCTATGTTCATCTCAGGTACCTAAATCTCAGGTCCAGTAAATAACTACAGTTAACACATGCCACAAAACTAAAAACTAATATTTATTTTGGGCTGGGTAAGTAGTATAATGACGTCTTGTAAAACTGGAATAGGCCTGTGTGTATCTCAGATACTTAAACCATATTCGTACCAAATTTCATCTTAATTGGTCAAGTGGTTAAAGCGTGATTTAATAACAAACAAACAAATAAACAAACAAACAAACATATAAACTTTCAGAAATATAATATGACTAGCTGTTACCCGTTGCGGCTTTGCCTGCAATTATAATGTAAGCAATAAAATTTATAGTCAATTTTCAAAATCAGAATAGGTCATTTCATTTTAATATATTGCTATTACAATATTATATGATTTATGGTTTTCGGCAAAGACATATCAATTTTTGCTACTCGATACGCTAAAACAGGGTCATGTCATATTTTAATAAAATACAGTATTATTAAAAAGTCATTATTATACAATTAAACTGGAATAGTATTGTGTTTATCTCAGATACCTAAAACGTGTTCACACCAAATGTAATCTCATTTTGTCCAGTAGTTAAAGTGTATTTGAATAACAAACAAATAAACAAAAACAAACTTTCAGAAATATAATATGATTAGCTGTTATCCGTCACGGCTTTGCCCGCAATCGTAATATACATTAAAGATCATGCATTACCGTGTTAGGACCAACAACCGTGTTAGTTAAGTTTTGGAGTACTCTTTAAAAAAAATTAAGGTTTTTTTCCTGCATCACCGTTTAACCCAACAACCGTGTCAGTTAGGTTTAGAGTACTCTTTTTTAAAAAATAAATAAAGCTTTTTTTAATGCTTCACTGTGTTAGGCCTAACAACCATATTAGTTTGCTAATGGAGTATTCTGTAAAAAAAATAAAGATTTTTCACGCATGTTAGGCCTAACAACCGTGTCAGGATATGTAGCCTAGTATTTTTTTAAAAAATATAAATTTTTTTTGACTCATCTCCGACATAGGTCAAACAACCGTGTCAGGATATGTAGTACTCTTTAAAAAAATATAAAGGTTTTTTCACGCATCACCGTGTTAGTTAAGTTATGGAGTACTCTTTAAAAAAAAAATAAATAAAGGTTCTTTTAATGCATCACCGTGTTAGGCCTAACAACTATGTTAATTAGCTTATGGAGTATCCTTTAAAAAAATATAAAGATTTATCACGCATCACTATGTTAGGCCTGACAACCGTGTCAGTTAAGGTTTGGAAACTATTTAAAAAAATAAAGGTTTTTTTCACACATCACAATGATAGACCCAACAATCATATCAGTTAAGATATGTAGTATTCTTTAAAAAAATATAAAAGTTTTTTTACACATCACCGTGTTAGGCCTAATAACCGTGTCAGTTAATATACTTAGTATTCTTTCAAAAAAATTTAAAGGTTTTTCACACATCACCGTGATAGGCCTAACAACCGTGTCAGGATATGCAGTATTCTTTAAAAAAATATAAAGGTTTTTTTAAGCATCACCGTGTTTGGCCTAACAACCGTGACAGTTAGGACATGTAGCCAAATAATCTTTAAAAAATATAAAGGTTTTTCACGCATCACCGTGTTAGGCCTAACAACCGTGTCACTTAGGTTATCCACTATTCTTTTAAAAAATGGGTTTCCTATCACCCAAATCCGTGTTAGACGTATTTTTATTGTTTTACTGATCTGTAGATCAGTAAAACAATAAAAATATGTCTAAAATCAGTACAACACGGTACCGATTTTCGCCGGTAGCAATTTTGAGGTTATGTTGGTCACTTTTATTTTCGTTTTTTATCGTACTTCCCCTGCTTTCATATTTTGGATTCTTGCTTTTGGGCACATAATAAAGAATTTTAGTAAGAAAAATATCGAAAACTCCAATAGATGCTGCTATGCATATTTACCATTTTTTCATATAATGTAATTACACAAATATATATACTACCTTACAATTAAAGTATCCTAATAAAATTGTATATAATATATATATTCTGCACTCTGCTTTAAAAACATTGAATAGTCTTAAATGAAAAATACCAGATTGTGATTATTAGATGAAAATGTAACATTAAAAACAATAATTTTGCAATAAATAAAACATAGATTAAGATTTGTAAAATTTGATTAGATCTATGTCCATCTCAGGTGCCTAAATCTAATGTTCATTAAACAGTAATTAAACCTAACTATAGTTAACAGATGTTACAAAACTAAAAATTGATAATTATTTTGGGCTGGGTAAGTAGTATAATGACGTTTTGTAAAACGGGAATAGGCCTATATGTATCTCTGACACTTAAACCATATACGTACCAAATTTCATCTCAATTGGTCCAGTAGTTAAAGCGTGATTGAATAACAAACAAACAAACACACAAACTTTCAGAAATATAATATGAATTAGATTAGATAGATTAAGATAAGATTAAGATGAAAGATATATATATATATATATATATATATATATATATATATATATATATTTCTGATATCACTGAGAGAACATATAGACAACATAACTAACCAAGTCAAATCCAATCTAAAAATGTTTGAACATAATTTAAAAATAATTGTTTTAATTTTATTTAATAAATCATTAAAACTTCTAAATAAAAGTTATAATATATATTAAATAAATTATATTATAGCTGATTATAGTAACTTGAAGTAAAATATTGTAATTTCTCTGTATACATTTTCGCTTTTCTCCTTTTGTCATTTATAAAGAATTTTCATTTGATGGGCTTTTACATTTATGGTTTTTTACCTGTCTCCAAAATCCCCCATTTCAAGAATATGAGCAGAGTTGAGATACAAACGAAAATTATATTTTCATATCCTAGGATGTTGTGTTTTAGATTCAAATAACATAAACATGTTCAAACATTGTTTACAGTGAGATCAACTATTTACAATTAAACATAATGGATCCAATTGTTACCAGTTGGCCTGGACAATATTAACAGTTGTTGGTGGTTTACTCAGCTGTTTTAAAAGTAGATGCCACAGCTGTTTTAAATGTCAGTAAAGTGAAACATGTAGAACTGCATGCTGTACCCACTGATCTGTACAAACATCAAAAAACTTTGTCACTTTAAATTTTATTAGGTGTACAAAATAAAGAGGAGATATGTGTGATATTTCACTGACTGTAACTTTGTTGTCATGGGTATTTTTAAGGAAACTACAGTGACAAACAGAAAAACATATTTATGGCAGTAAATTGCTGTGACTTACTGTTAGTGTTCCCTTGTGTTGGGATCTTGTGACAAAATTAATTAACAAAATATCTGAGAAAGTCCTACTACATGAAATATTACCCATTTATAGTCCCTTTTTCTAGGATCTTGAGACAATATTTGTTAACAATATGTCTGACAAAGTCACACTGCATGAAATATCTACCATTTATAGTCCCTTTCACTGGGATCTTGAGACGATATTTATGTTACATAGTCATATTATGTGAAATATCTCCCATTTCTAGTCTCTTGCGCTGGGATCTTGAGACGATATTTATTAACAAAATGTCTGACAAAGTCATATGACATGAAATATATTCCTTTTAGTCTGTTGTACTAGGATTACGTTGATATTTACCTGTTTTAAAATTACAGTCTGTGAAATATCTCCAATTTTTTAATATTTTCTACTAGTGAACAGTCAGTATGTTTATGTTTTGGCACTGTCAGCGAGGAAAACTTACACAACAAATTAATATAGAGCGTTTTATAACAAGTTTTACATAATGTAATATAACAAGTTTTAAATTGTAACTTGTAAAAGACTATAAGTTAATATATGTTTGTGGTTTATATTATTTTTAAGTTAATTTGTTTCATTAATTGTTAAATGAAATACTTACTGTTAATAGACTTTAATACTTAGTATTTTTATATAAGTAAAAACAGTATGCTCAATAGTACTGTGTACAAGTTAGTAAACAGTATACGAGTATATTTACTTGAAAGAGAAAAATGGAATGTGCAGCTCTACATATAAAAAGCAATGTCCTGACTGACTGTCTGATCAATGCACAGCCGAAAGTATAATAGCTAGAGGAATGAAAATTTTAGGATTCCTTAGTACCACCATGTAGGAGGGCATTAAGGAACGATTTTCCAATACTCAACCCCTAAATGGTGTATAACAGTTTTTATTGGAAAAAATATGTTTTGGTCAGATCTTAAAAAATATAATTACTCTAAAACACAAGTAATGGAAATTACCATTTTCATGAATGAACAACATTTTCCAAAATTAATCCCTTAAAGGAATTAAAAGGGGATAGAAAAATAAAAAAAGGCTTATTAAATTTTGTATTGCAAAAAACTATTTTTATGATCATTTATTTTAGATACATACTCCGAAACACAAATAATGAAACACATACTTCAGCATTTTCCAAATTCAACTCCTTAAAAAATAAGAAAGTAAAAAAGAGGTATACAAGTTTGCAATAGAGAAAAATATTTTTTATCATATCTTATTGAAACCAAACGTAAATATGCCAAAGCACAAATATTGAAACACATATTTCAACATTTTTCTGAATTCATCCCTTTAAAAAATAAAAGTGTAAAAAAGAGAAATGTTTGCAAATGTAAAGAGAGAAATGTTGAAATGTAAAAGTGTAAATGTTTGTATTGGAGACAAATATGTTTGTATTGAATTTTCTTAAAACTCAAAATATTTTAAAACACAAATTATGAAACATATATTAAGAATTTTTCATAATCCATTTCCTAGAAGAGTAAAAAAGTAGTATACAAGTTTGCAATTGGGGAAAAAAATAATTTGAATTTATTTTAAACCAAACATAAATATTATATAACAAAAATAATGAAGAATGTATTCCAACCTTTTTCTTAATTCATTCCCTAAAATGCGTATAATATAAAAAAGAGGTATAAATGATTGCATTAAAGAAAAATATTTTTTATTTGATTGATTTTCTTGAACTTGTAAAAATATTCTAAAACATAAACAATGAAATAGGCATTTCAACATTTTTCAAATTCATCTCTTAAAAGGATAAAAAAAGGTAAATTTGTCCTGACTGACATAAAACCAACTTACAACCAAAACTATTATAGCTAAAGACTTGAAATTTGGAAAATACTTTCATATTATTATGTGAGCACTAAGAAAGAATTTTATAAAATTAAACCCATACAAGGTTAAAAAGGACGTACAAATACTTTTGTGTGAATAATATTGTTTTAGTCAGACTTTTTTGAAATCATACTCTAAAACACAAATTATGAAATATGTGTTCAAGCATTTTTCTGAATTCATTTCCTAAAAGGGTAAAGATGTAAAAAAGAGGTACTGGTATAAATGTTAGCATTGGAGAACTAAATATTTGTATCGCATTTTCTTGAAATGTAACAAAAATATTCTGAAACACAAATTATGAAACAAGTATTTCAGAATTTTCTATAATTCATCTTCTAAAGGGGGAAAGGGGTAAAAAGAGGGAAAAGATATATACAATTTTGCATTGAAAAATATTTTGTTGATTGGATTTTCTTGAAACTAAAACAAAAAATTAAGAAATGAATTTTAACATTTTCCTGAATTCACCCTCTAAATAGGTAAAAAGGAGATATACAATTTGCACTTGAAAAAATAATAATCATTTTTTTTAACTTAAATAATAAAAAAAAAAACAAAAAATGAGAAATGTGCTTCAGCATTTTCCAGAATTTATTACCTATAAGGGAAAATGGGGTTGTATATAAGTTAGCACTGGGAAAAATATGTTTTAATTTGAATTGTAAATAAAATTATGTTAAAAAAATAAATATTCAAATTAAACATTTTCTAAAATTCATCACCTAACAGAGTGCATATTGTTTTACACTGGGAAAATATGTTTGGATACATTTTCTGGAAACTTAATAAAAATACCCTGAAACTTAAACACATATTTCAGCATTTTCCATATTTCATTTCCTAAGGGAGTGAAAAGGGGGGACAAACTTTTCTATTAGAAAAAATATTTTTCTTAACAGATTTTCATGAAACTTAAAAAGAAAACTCTAAAAAGCAAATATTTCAGCATTTTTGGGAATTTATATCCTAAAAGAGTGAAAATGAAGTATGGAGTGTAAGATTAGAAAAAAGTATTTATAATTACAATTTTACTGACAATTAACATAGATACTATAATAAATACATATTTCAGTATTTTGCAAAATTCAGTCCCTAAAAGGTTGAAAAGGAAGTAAAAAGTTTGAATTAGGAATAATTTTTTTCATATTTTCTTGAAACTTAACAAAAAATCTTGAAAAACAAATAATTAAACTATATTGTTCAGCATTTTTCAGAATTCACCAACCACCTAAAGGTGTAAAAGAGATGTATACAAGTTTTCAGTTAGAAAAATATTTCACAACTCAAATAATTTCACACATATTTCATCATATTTAAACATATATTTCATCATTTAAAAGAGGGTTGTATGAGTAGGCACTTTTTTATTAATCTTTTGTAATATAATAGAATAGGTGCTCATGTAGAAAGAATTTCAAAATAGACTCACATATAGGAGCTGAAACAATTTTCTTTGCTTTCAAAAAATTAATAATTTTAGAGTACTCATTTCAATCAATATATTATTTTATGTTTATCAATTGTTACACTAATGAAACAGTTTATGTTTTTGTAGGCAATGGTAATTCTAATGTATGTATGTGTGTTTGTGTGTGTATATATATTTTTTTGCGGCGAAAAACCGTTAAGGTTATCATCGCCGAGGTGTGTGTGTGTATATATATATACACACACACACAGGATACAATCAATATTTTGGTAAGTAAAAATAATAAACAGCATTTTATTCTAAAACATTTACATAGTTACATAAACTCAGAAAGCACAGCATTGAAACTATATCTTCTTCGATATTCCTTATTATTTAAGATAGAATAAAAAGTACAGTAACATTTAATTATAGTACATGAGCTGATGGTGTTGGCTGCCAAGCGGGCAAGGAAGATAGAACCTCTTTTATGAAAACGTTAGGCCTTAATTACAACAGTCTGCAACCCAACCCAACTTTGTGATTCAACTCAGATACATATTTGGTTTGGCCAGTAGCGAATGTTCCATGCACACTCATAGCTGCCCAACTGTAAGTATGAAGCAACAATGTAAACATTCATTGCCATTGACGTTGCCACAGACGTATTTTAGGGAGTACATGTTTTGGGGGGAATACACCAGTGGCAATGGTTAAGTTTAAACTTGTTATTAAACTTTATGAGACACAGCAGTGACAGTGGCTAAGTTTAATCCTGGTATTAGACTTAAGGATACACAGCGGTTCAACTTATATTATTAGGAAATTAATTATTTCAACAAAGACGTAGCAGCAAAGACAAAGCAGCAGCAGCAGCAGTAACAGCAGCAACAACAACAACAACAAATAATGTATTAGATAAATAAACAAATACTGTATTAGAATATTAAATGTCAAACATATTACAAAGGAAATATTTCTTAAACAAATACTATTGCCTGCATTTCTTTTACGTGAATATTCTTCCCTGTGTTATTTCTGACGCGACTAATACGAAAACCATAAACGTCCAGTTTATCTGTTGCAATAAAAAACTAAAATTCAATACAAACTATATGGTGTTAGATTTTCAAATTTATTTTTTTTTAATAAAAATTTTTACAAATTTTTTGTTTATACTTGCCAAATGTAAGAAATACATTTTTTAACATGATGTGACAAATAAGTCTAAAGGTCCTGGCCTGCAATGAATACATGCAACAGTAGGTTAGTTGTTATTTGATGAAGGAAATTTAAAACATCTTCAAAAAAGTTCATCTATGACTGGGCATCATTTGAATTAGGACGATTCTGACCTGTGGTTCTGTTTGATTTCTAGTTATATGTGGAATAGTGGTAATTGTGGTTAGAAAATGCACTTTTTGTATTTGTTTTGATTGAAAGTACTGCAAAAATGATATTCTTGAAAAGAAGAAGAGTCTGTAGCAGGCGACCGTTGTAGAAGAGTCGTTTAAGCAACGATAAAACTCAAGTGTCAATAAATAGGCAAACTGTCAGTTGTAAGCTGGATACGTTCAGTTTTCAAATCAATGCACTGTAGTTTAAATGAAGTGGTGAAACTAGGTAGTAATGGCAGCATGACCAATAATATCCGTGAATTTTTTCTTAATTGAAAGTATATGTTTCCTGAATTGACTAGTGGTAAATTCTTGGTAGGATTTAAAAAAATGTTGCCTTCATGATTTTTTAAAAAGTGGTAATGGTATTTATGCAATTTAGGTACTTATATGGTTGCCCAACAACTATTATTATGGGGAAAATACCCAACAACCAAGTCAAGTTAGATAAATACCCAACACCCACAACTTAGTCGAGATAGGTAAACACCCAACACCTAAGTCAAGTTATATTCTTAAGTTTCTTTTCTTTAAGTATGTATTTACATTATTAATAATACACACTTAATTAATCATTTTTTGATGAAAAACGTGTTACCTACTTTTGCTTACTAGTCATTTTAAATTATGTTTGTCATTTTTATTTTTATTTTTTCTAACTTCCTATTGTTTCTACACTTTTTTATATTGGTGTATTAATATTAGACATATAATAAATTGTTGTGGTGCAAAAATTTAAAAAATGCTTAAAGTGCATTTTTACCATAGTAATTTTGTGGGATAAGATAGTCACTATGAAAATTCAGAGATATTCAACCACAGAAGATTAAATTTCTTAACAGTAAGTTATGATTTTATGCAATATTTAATGGAAATACTGTATATTGTTATGTCATTGCTGTTTATATTATATCTCCTATATTTGTAGTGCATCTAGAGTCCAGATTCATATTTTCCTATACAGGATCTCTGGCTGATATTGGGCTGATCTATTACACACAGTTGAACTGAACATTTCTGGGAACGAAAAAATAATTTAAAATTTTACATAGGGATAAGGAAATTTAATTTTTTAATCACAAAATGTTTGAGTGCTTGTAAGTACAAGCTATTTAATTTTTTTACAGCTAAATCATGGATAATATATTATTTCTAGATAAAATTAGAGAAGAAAAGTTTAATGATGAAATAAAACATGAGGAAGTTAGCTATGAATTAATAAAAGTAGAAAGAGAAGAAGAAAAAGAAGACTATCACTTCTTATATGAACTACATGATAGAAAAAATATGTTAGGTACTGAATTAAAGAGAAAAAATGATAATTCAGAAATTAATGTCATGAAAGAAAGAGAAGACATTGATAAAGACATGATTACAGAATTTGTGGATATAAAAGTTAAACAGGAAGCAATTGATGATAGGTATGTGTACTCCAAAAACTTAAAACTACTAAGTAGTGAAAATTATTATGAGCACTGAAGAGTTAAAAAACTTAATTTTTATATTAAAATTTGTTCAGAACCTATATTAGGAAAAAACTAGAATTTAGTTTTCTTAAAAATTACTCGCTAACTCTGAAGTTATTGCCAAAAAAACAAAAATTGAAAATTCTTAATATAGTCTTTTTTATTTTTGATAGTAATGTTATTACTTTGTTCATTAAGTTCATTTGCCTTTCCTAGCTTTGTATTTATTTTTTTTTTTTTTACCTGTTTTGGACTTTCTTTAATTATCAATACTTATTATAAGTCTACTATAATTTATAAACCTAATTTTTACTATATGTTTATCTTTTATTCAATATTACCCATTAATTTGTTCCTTATAGTGTTCAACAAATACTGTAAAAATCATTATATGATATGCTTGGCTACAAAGGTATAAGTTTTTATGACTGTAATTTTTTATTGGCAACTTTACTAATAAAAAATTATTAGTAATTTCTGTTTTTGTCTCTAGGCCTGAATCTGCTGAGTATACACATGAAGACGATCCTTTGGCTTTATTCCCTGCCATAGGAGTTGTAAGTTCTAAATACTTTAAGGAATATAATAGATCTATATATAAAAAAAAATTAAAAACAAACTATTGATATCTGATGTAATTTTTAATGAAAAAGACAGTGTAATTTGTTATAACTAAAAGGAGAGTTTTTTTAAAGTTGATTTTAACTAAGTTCTCAACTCAATTGGACAATGACAATTGTGTTAAATATAAATTACAAGCTTTGATCCAGACAAACAGATCAGTGAAGTTAATAAAAGGTAGTGAAAAGGGTAAAATTTCTACAAACCCTTTTTGTTAAAAAAGTTGGGAAGTCAGTTTTAGATATTACTAAAAGTTTTGACAGAGTAAAGCACTTAACGTTTATATTATAAAACATAAATGAATATTGATTATACAAGTTAAAGAGTTTACCTTTTCCTCTTGATTAATTGCTGTTAATTTTAAACTTCAAAAAACGATTTTTTTGATGCCTCAGAATTTTCTGTATCACAATCTTGAGGCTCTAAGCAGCCTGTATTATTTTATTTCATATTGAAACGAATGGCAAACAACAATGGAAGATTGTTTTTGTTTTTAACAATGTTTACAAATCAGATTACATCACTCTTGATATGGCCCTCTTATTAGTCACACTGCTGGTCATTCCATTTTACAGTAACTAGAGTAACTGCAGTGTACAGTGCACCCAACTTTGTCTTCTTCCTAAGTTATCCAGTGAATGTGAAATAAATTTATTTTTGTTAGAACGCCCAGTTTTGATGTAATATTGTGTTTAACTTTGTACCCACAATGTTCATAATTTATTTTTATAATTTCAATATTGCCTTTTTATATTGCATAAAATTGAATCGGAAGTCACAGATAAGGACCACACACTCTACATTAGGATCATGTACTAGTACTTCACTGGAAGTTGGTAAGTTTAAAGAATTAGTAAATATACTTAACAGTCTCTTAACTTCATAAGACTGACAAATTAAGAATAGAGATAATTTCGCTATTATTTAAGATAAAATTACTTTTGATATCTCATTTTAAAGTTCTTGCACTTGCTTTATACATTTTGAAATTTGTGCATCTTCTAAGAGCAAAATATATATACAAAATGTAAAAAGCATCCACATTCCCACATACAATACTTGTAAAATGAGATATCAAACAATTTTATTTTAACAAATAGTGGAGTAATCTTTATTGTTAATTTATATAGAGTAGATCAACTTTTTTTTTTTTTGCTAATATTCATATTTTATGCTAGTTAGACTAATGTGGACGAGGGATCAGCATTAACAGTAAGGAAAAAGCAACGGTATTAACTGTGGCTAGAACTAAGTACTCCCCCAGTTCAGAGATGCAGCATACTGACCATCGACCGACCAAGTCCCTCACAGACGCAGCTTAACTGACAGGGTCCACAGATTTTAAGTCTTAGCACCTCTTATTATGTCACATTATTACTTTGCATCACTAATATGAAGTGGTGGAGGTAGCCCACAGATGTTTTTTATCCGCAAACATTTTTGTTGCTAAAAATAAATTAATTAAAAAGAAGGAAATATCCACTGAAAATGACTGTAATTGTCCATTGATTAATAATGTTAAGACCCAGAATGTTTGAATCTGTAAGGGATTCATAACAAGTGTTCTCTATGTTGAGGTTAGTTTCTAAAAAGTTTCAATTTTTTTTTTTTTTTTTTTTTGTAAGACATCGGCATTACATGTACCTAGTATTAAATGAAAATCACTATAAAGTAATATTATATATATATATATTGTACACTTTACAGATAACCTGAATTTTCTTGAGACTACAACTCCTGCCAACATGTGTTACACACAGATGCTTTTAGTAAATAACATGGAAAAACCTTATAAATGTTTAGAATGTAACTACTCAGCTTCAACATTAACTAAACTTAAAATACACTCACGAGTTCATTCTGGAGAAAAACCATACAAATGTTTAGAATGTAATTTTTCTACTACAGAGTCAAGCAAACTCAAACGTCATTTGATGGTTCACTCTGGAGAAAAACCATACAAATGCTTACATTGTAATTTTTCAGCTTCAGAATCAAACAATCTTAAACACCATATGAGAAATCATTCTGGCAATAAACCTTACAAGTGTTCGAATGTAATTATTCTACTTCACATTCAGGTGATCTTTGTATCCATAAGAGAATTCATTCAGGTGAAAAGCCATATAAATGTTTTCAATGTAATTATTCTACTTCAAAGTCAAACAAACTTAAAACTCACTTAAGAATTCATTCAGGAGAAAAACCATATAAATGTTCACAGTGTAACTATTCAGCCTCAGAATTAGGCACACCTAAAAGTCACATTAAGATTCATTTGGGAGAAAAACCATATAAATGTTCACAATGTAACTATTTAGCTTTAAGGCCATATAGGCTTAAAATTCACTCGAAAGTTCATTCTGGAGAAAAACCATACAAATGCACCCAGTGTGATTACTCTGCATCAGTATTAAGCTGCCTTAAATACCATATGAAAAGTCATTTTAGAGAAAACTATTTCAAATGTTCACAGTGCACCTACTCTGCAACACTTCTAAGCAGACTTGTAATTCATATGAAGGTTCATTTTCAAGAAAGACTGACTTAAAAAACTTTATGAGAGCTCATATTTAAAAAAAAAAAAATAAAAATTCTAAGAATGAAATTAATTATTCAGAATAATTAAATCACATATGAGTTATAACCATGCTTATAAATGTATATTTCAATCAATGAATGGGCAATATAAAGTTATTTTTATGTTATATTTAATAATTTAAAAAAATAGATGTTTTTATTAAATGTTGTGGTTTTATTGTTCACTGACCTGATATCATTCTTATTGAAAAATTTTGAGCTTTACAATGCAACCGTTTATTTCAAAACTATTACAGTAGTAATAGTTACAGCTGCAGGCGCTGATGAAGTGTTTCAGCAAATATTTGTATTTATGAATATAATCAGCATTCATGCCTGCCTTTCTGCAATCTCTATTTTTTAGGATGCTCGATCAGATCTTACTGTACTTACAGATCCACAGTAAGGAAGCACATGTCCATATAGTAGATTTTTCATCATCTTTACAAGCACGGTAAGACTTTATGTTACTGGTCTGTTGACTTTACCATTTAGCATCATACAAATTTAAGGATTATGGTTCATTATTGGGTGGTGATACTCGAATTGCTGTAAACCCACACTTCCACATCTCAATTACTGCCACCAAAACTTGGTCATGGTGGTGAGAATGTTTAGCAGTTTTCACTTTAGTTCTCTCGAGACATCAACCATTATAGAGTGATAAGTGACTTGGTTTCAGTCAAACAGTACCCATTTTTCAGAACAATGCCTATAGTGTTGGATTTCAAAAATGTCTTATTGAACGCAAAGTTGCATGGGTTATTTATGGTCATTCAGGAATTGGTCTACTTTGCATCTTCCAAAGCTGATTTTTATGCCAAGTTTGAATCGAATTAAACCAAAATTGCAAACATGAGAATGCTAACACACAAGTATGTGTGTGTGTGTGTATATATATATATATATATATATATACATACATATAGTATTAGGCTATTCATGTTTTAACCCGAATGTGATGTAGTCCTGGGAAAGAATTGTGTTTGATTATAATGGCTGGCCAGTTCCAGGAAAAACAAACATCCTGTCTGTTAGCATCCTGTCCACTTCAAAGTTACTAAGAACTTATACCCCTTCTTCCGTATAGCTTTGTTCAAAATGTAATGTTCACTCCTGGCATTATTTAAGAGAAAAGTATGATTTTGCTGTAGGCTTAGATTAATTTACTGCTGGGAAAACTCTTCCAACCCCTCATTCTTGCATGTATCCTTGATATTTTTTATATTCATTAATCATTTATAAATCTGTTTTGTTTTTTATCTACTCCAAACCGAAATTTCCTATATTTCAAACATATATACTTATATTTAATATATTTCCTACATATACTTACTTGATTTATTAATCATTGTAGCGGAAGAAATCATTTTTAATTTAACTTGATTTTTCAATATTTCTTTGATAATCCATTAGCTGTTTTTTTTTTTTTTTTTTTTTTTTTGAGGATGTATATAAAAACCCATAAATTTTTTTGTATTAAAGTTTGGACTACATCAAAATCGTTAGAGTCGATTTTGAAAAAGTCCAATTCTTGACCAAAAAAAGCTTCAACAAACTTTTTATAAAAGCAGTAAAATTGTCCCAAGATATTAGTAGACCAGTCCTGCAAGCCAAGTGTCATTAAAATCTGTCAATCAGTTTAAAACTATTTATTTCTGAACCGTATTTTTTTCTTTTTAATTTAAAATTTTCTGCAATGATTTTAGTTATGAAACTTAATATGCGACCAAAAATTTTATTAAAATGATTAACGATGTTGAGAAATTTTGCAGTCTCTGACCATTTTTTTTTTTTTTTTTTTTTTTTTTTTGAGGGGAAGAGCTATAGTGCTTATACATTTTGTTTGTGTACTTACACAATGTATATGAAGAAAATATGAGACATAAAGAATGATATGAAATATGGCAAAGATGCATTTCTCAAAATTGAAAAAAAAAACAATTTCAATCAAATCGTGTGTTGCGAGTTATTAGCACTATTTCTCATGTTATTGTCGATTTTCCTCCGATTTTTTGGAAAAAATATTTCAGATAATTTTAATATTTGATACCATTATTAGTAAAGAAATTAAATTTAAAGCCGATCAGTGGTGTCTTGGGCATACTGCCTTTATTCATAATTTATTATTGGCAACTAGATATAACTATTGTTTTAATTGTAAACAAGAATGTCTTGATTAAAGTTGAAATAAAACATGCAAGAACTTTACATTAGAACATCTATTTATTTGTGGCCTTTGACCTCTATCCATACTACAGACTAGAGAGAGAGAGAGAGAGAGAGAGAGAAAGAGCTTTTAATTGTAAACAAGAGAGATTTGTTTACAATATTATTTTTTCTGTATGTCTCTCCCTCTGATGCCATACATGTTAAATTAAACCCTTTGAAGGTATGGTTTTTAAAATATGACTTCTGGGATCTGATAGCCAGTAGTACTGCTGCAGCCATTTCCTTGACAGGTTGGAATTGTCATGCAAGTTATGTTCCTCTATGATTGGATGGCCAAACAAAATACTCTGTTTTTATATTAATTTAGTTGTTTGATTTTCTTTGGATTGTCCTGTAGCCTATCAGGAAATTTCTTAAAGTGATTTACGCTTTATGTCAATTATGTGTATTGTTGGAATAAAGCAAATCAACTCTACTGTGTCCACTACATTCGACTTTCTAGTGTCATTCTAGTCAAGTGTAATGTTTTCTAATTATTCAGCATTACAAACAAAACAGTATTATATACACATATATATAAAGTACATAATATATGTAAAAGTAAAAAGAAATATTGCGTTTTATAAACTGTATTATAATGTTATATTTTTTTGTTAAAAATTTATGAATTTTTGAAGCTAAAAATTAGCTTTAGTTTTGCTATAAACTATTGTAATACTGTTTTTTTTTATACCCTATGCCAGGGGTCTCCAAACTTTCCAGCCTTAGGGCCATACTGATTACTCCAGTAAGTTCCGAGGGCCAAAACCATATTATCATTGTTGCCGGTGGTAAAAAGTGAAATAGTCCACTGATGAAAAAAGTCCGAAAAAATGCAACGCGTTAAAAAAAGGCTGCAAATCGGACTAAAGTCCGCAAAAGCAACACTGCATATTATTAATTTTCCTGTCATTATCTGTAATTTCTAGATTAGTCTTTACTCATTACAATTCTGTCTTTCTTTATCCAACTTATCACAAAAACAATAAGCCTACAACAATGTTATGAGTAGTTAGCCCATGACCATATCAATGTAGATGTCATATTAATAATTATTCAACATAAAATTAGAATACTTCAGTAAACTAAATTTAATTTGCTATAAAAAATATGTTCTCTAAAAGGAGTTTTCAAGTATGCTAACTCTCCGCGGGCCGGACAAAATCTGTCCGGTGGCCGGATGTGGCCCTCGGGCTGTAGTTTGGAGACCCCTGCCCTATGCTAACATTCAGATTGCAATGAAAATCAATTCCGAGGTGTTGGCGCTATAGGCCAATCCGGCTGACCATCCGACCTGTAAGGACTTTTGTCATAGTTTTCTTTATAAATGAAAAACGACATTAATTACAGATTCTTCTTCTTTTCGTTTCACCCTCTTTGGGGTAGGCTGAATTAATCATTTCTTGCGCGCTGTACTTTTCTTTGTTCCCAGTAGCTCTTCATTCTTTCTGATCTTCTTTTACTCTCCTCTTCCGAAATGATAGGTTTAGGTTTTATTTTGGTTTTATCTTGTAATCTTATTCTTTCGTCTTTGATAATTATCTTAGCAGTTTGGTCAAGCAGTGAATTTTCTGTAATTTTTAATTCTATTAGGTCTTTTTCAATTTCTTTAAACCAGTTCGGTTTTGTTTTACGATTATGGAAAAAATCAAACACTTGTTTCGTTAATCTATTAGAATTCATTCTAAGAAGATGGCCGTAAAAATTTATTCTCCTTTTTCTCATAGTATCTAACAGTTTTTCAATTTTCTTGTAGAGAGCTTCATTTCTTATATATACTACCTTATTATCCTGAAATTTTGTTCCTATAATTTTTCTTAAGATTTTCCTTTCCGTTATTTCAAGCTTTTCTATCTGGCCTATGCGATTCATGGTTAATGTTTCTACTGCGTACAGTGCTTCCGGCTTGATCACTGTTTTATAATGTTTAATTTTGGACCCCCATGAAAGGGATTTCTTATTGTATGTTTCTTTCGTCAATTGGAAGGCCAATTCAAGTTTGTTTTTCCTGGATTCCATTGCATTGCCTTCATCTGCATTCCTTCATCTGCAATTACAGATTATTATACATATAAAACAAAGTTTCAGTTTACACACACACACACACACACACACCCTATGTACTGTACTCTCACGCCTAACACACTATACTGGCCAAGTACAATGCCTTAGATTTTGATTTGGCTAAGTTTTTTTAATAGCATGTCTCTAAAAATCTTTATTATAAAAAATTTAAAATCTATATACAAAAAATAAGTCTATGAAAAAAATCTAGAAACTTTAGTGTTTAAAACATCAACTGTCGAAAATCGACCTATAGAGAACATCGACTTCCTACCATCGATGTTTATTTGTATTATATTACTACTTGCAACAACAACTAAAAAAATGGCTGATCAAAACAGTAGTATACAAACACATGTTAACACTAACGAAGATGTGGCCACTGTTACAAATACAGAAGTAGAACCCATTACCCAATTAATACCGGGTTTTAATTCGTTTGAAGATTTTATTAAGGTAAGATTTTTAACCAGTACATATTATGGGATTAATGGGTCTATGCACAATGTGAGGTTAGGTTATGTATTGGTTAATTTTTATAAATGACAAAACTGTCTGTTAATTATTAAACACAATGATTAAATTAATGGTAGGCTTTTATTGAATATTGAAATTATTTCTCATAAACTTGGCCTAATCCGTATGATTAGGCAAAAAAAGTAAATGAGACTAGTATATTTTGTACAATTTTTTTCTAAGCAAGTGTATCCCAGGAATCAGTTCTTGGTCCTGTACTATACAATATTTTTGTGTGTGACAATAGATAAATTGTACAATGTGACATTATACCTTATTTTGATTGTTTTGATTTCTGGGTAGGCCTACTATGGAACAGCATGACCATTAAATCCTTATTTTTTTCTGGATTAAGTTATTCATTTTTCTGAGTAAACAGTTTTGTTGATATTATAAATGTTATAGTTTAAAGTAGTGATTTTTTTTCTATTAGACCCTGATAAATTATGTATTGTAATGAGTAATTGTGTTGATTGAGGATTGGTAAACACTTCTGATTAAGAATATAACATTATTTAGTACATACCTTAAAATTTGTAAATAAAAAGAACATTATTTATAACCTCAATCATACTAGCAGGACTTACTGTATATAATTTTCTTTTATATATTTAATTTATTCTACCAACAATTTTCTTTTGGTATTTCTGAGTTTTCGGACTTATACTAAAGTTATGATTTTAACACATTTTTTGTTTTATTACATAATGTATTATTGGATTAAGAGATATTCATCTGCAGAAGAAAAATTTATTAATATAAATTACGATTTCATCATTTTTTATGGAACTATATTGTGACTTTATTGCTATTTATTTTGCATGAAGTATGCTAGACTTACTACACTAGATTATTACGCCAATATCACCACCGAGGATCATTCGCATTTTCACACTATAAACAAGTTGAGTTAGGTAAACAGACACCTAACAGCCGAGTCTAGTTAGGTTCTTAATTTTTCTTTTTAAAGTTTATATTCTTTTCATTATTAACAACAAACCATTTAATTAATTGTTTTTGTAACAAAAAAAGTTACTTTCCCACGCTATTCAATTTTGAGGTTATGTTTGTCACTTTTATGTTCATAGTTTTCTAATTTCCTGTTATTTCCACACCTTTATATTTTGGATTATTATTATTAAGCATATTATAAAGCATTTTGGAAAAAATCTAAATTGACATAATTCCCAAAAACTCTGTTTTACCTTTCTTCCATGTCTGTAATTTAAGGTGGAGTAAGTGTCTCATTTAGTGTGTGAGTGATATACAAAAATTTTGTTCATTTATTTTTCTTGAAGTTATACATTTTCTCAAATATAGTGGTAAAAATTGTTATTGATTTTTTTTTTTATATATATATATAATTGTTTATACCAGAAACAGTGTTATCAGGAAATGTTTTTTTCTTTAATATTAATTTGATTTCACTAAAAAGGTTACGTTTAATAACCAGTTTTTATTAAAAGTGCACTTTTTACAGGAAAACTTGTTCATTAAATACTGTTCACTTTGTAAACATAATTATTTTAAAAATAAATATTTGATAAACTTCTTATAACAGTTTTTTGTTGGTTGTTGAGCATTCAGAATATAAGCTTATTGTTTTATTTAAAAAATTTTGTTTAACACACTTGACTTAGTGTTATGGGGAGTATAAGTCTACATTTGTGTATTAGGTATGCAGATCAAGGATTAAAATAATGTTTTGTTATAAATAAAACTATTATTTGAAGTGATTTACTCAACGATGCATAGGATTTTTAAAAATTGTTCAGGCCATTAAGTTTTGATAGTGCTAAAAAACTTTTCTGTCAGTAAAGCATATAATTTAATGAGATAAAAATTTAGGATATCAGTGGACATGCTAAGTTATTGTAGTATCAATGAGGTTGAGTTGTTACCTCATATATATATATATATATTAATTTATTATATTGGTTGCCTCAGTGGCCTAGTTGATAGCGTACTAGGCTTTTACCCCGAGGACCTGGGTTCGATTCCCGGCCAGGGCTTGGCATTGTCATATGCTATAAATCATCCCATCATCTGCATTAGCCTAAGTGTACACAATAGTCGGACATTAAAAAAAAAAAAAAAAAAATTATATTGATTTTTTTTATAACTTCACTTGGACTATATTTATACCACATATATTATAGCTTCATAAAATATAAAAATATTTGTCTTTTTAGTGACATAATGAAGTTCTAATGAATAAAGGCTACATACACTATTATTTGTTCTTTTATTTATATTAAATTGGAACTTCTTTCTGAATGACCTTTATAATATAATAATAGTTGTCTTATGATTTTGATTACATTTTACTAAAATTATCTGAAAGAACATATTAAGTAATGAAAACAATTTTTGTTGAATGAATGTAAACGTACATTTGAAATCTATTTGTTAAAAGTTAAGTAAAGTCGTCATACAATATTTTCTGATTGGTGTTATCACTTAAGTATGAAGTGAGTTTTTTATTTAAGAAGATCCAAATTCATATTTTAACAAAATGAATGATTAGGAAAAAAACAGACTAGTTAGTCAATTTTGGATTTACCCAGTTTTACAACTTTATTAAATTTTCATGTGTTGTTATTTTCCCTGTTTTCTGTTCATAGTCAGGATTTCGATCAGTAATGGCAGCAACACTGGTTTCTAACAAGCTGCCAAAAGAGGACCAATGGGATTACTATAAGACTTTCTCTTCGTTCGGAAGTATAATGGACAACCGAGGCTCCAAAGTTGTTGAGTTGTAAGTTTTATCTTTTTTACTCATGATACTGTTATATGTTTTTGAGGTCATAACATCAGAGATAAATAAATATAAGTCTTTGTAAATAACTGACAAATTGATGGACAAATTTTTGTGATTTTGTCAAAGTCATTACAAAAATCAGTATTTGCACCAAATTTTACTAAAATATGACCAAAACTCTATAAACCTGTTTATATTACAATACCACATACAAAATTGGTTTAAAAGCTCATAGTATACTTTTTAAAACTTAAAAAAGAAAAGCTATAGCCTAAATACAGAAGTTAAAAGTCTTTATATATAGTTCAAACTGTTCAGACAGTTATAAGAAATTGAGTCTTTTACATTCTCTTCATTGAAAAACAGTCTTATCTCTAACTTCATAATTCAGATTTTTTTTTTTTTAAATAATATGATGGTTTTCCTTTAATTTACCTGAAGTGATTATTTTGCAGAATGTCATTGATTTTACAACATCAAGGATGTAAACAGAATATAGCTACAAGGGATTTAGAAGAGAAATACGATTTGGTCGTAGAAGCTAACGATTGCATCATGGAGCGAGTGGTAAGGTGTTTAAATATTTTTTTAATGTTTAAATGCAAAACATATAAGTTATACTGTGAAAAACAAAATTTATACAGATTTTTTTACTAGAAAACTATGTCTCTAGTGAATAACAGTGGATATATCACTGTTTTTTATTTAATTTAACCTGTGCAACACAGTAAAAATATTCTTATGTATATGTATATGTATTCTTATGTATATGTATATATACTTAAATATATATATAAGGTGGTGGTGAGAACCTTGTTAATACAGTAGATATAAATTATATAATGGGGATTGTTAATTATCTTTGTTTGTTTTTATGTAGGGAATAAATTTAGATGAGATAAGTGGAATACGAAGAAATCCAGTACCTGATGAGCTTCAACTTGCGTATAACCCACCAAAACCTGTTGGTGGAAGTTGGAACAAAAGTGTTACAGAATCTGTAAGTAATTTTAAAAACTGTATTGATATAGAATGGCTTTTATGTTTAACAAAATAGTTATTTAGTGTTGACTTTTATTTGGAGAGTACACATAAGGGGTTATTTAATTGTCCTGGTACAAAAATCCTCAGAATATCTGGGTCTTTTTTTATTGACGTTATCCATCTGGTGTAATGAAGGTTTTCTGTTGTCATAACCTTTCTATCTGACCTAACCACTTAATGAAATGTGCAAGATCTTTTCCTCTATATAACTGGTCTTCATTTTTCTGTCTGCTCTGTGTTGAATTTCTCTTGGTTGAACATGTCAGAACCTTATCTCCGACATTGATGCATAAAATACTTCAGATATCAAAAACACAATTTCACCAAAAATTGTTAGAAATTACTCTTTATTAAGCAATAATAAGTAAATATATCGTTTAAATTTTGTTTGCCACAGCCTTTACATATCACCTGAAGTTATAATTTAAGATTTGTTTGTGCTGCTTTAAGGTACATTTTCTTAGACACGAATGTAGCATTAATAGCTCTGTGATAATCTTTTAATGATCATTGTGAAGGACTCCTCTTCAAAATTTGTTGTTTCCATTTTCCTACCTGCAATAATGACTAGAGATGTCAATACTTTATGTCTTCAAAATGCAAATCGTCTTTCTGCTAAAGAGGATGAAAAACTAACAGAGTCAGCATGAAAACATCTATCGTATTACATGCAACATGCACTTCATCGTGATACCTTAGCTAGAAGATATCTTGCTTTAAGGAACTGATGCACTTCTTTTTGAGAAAAACTCATTATTTGCTTGGATATCACATTTTTTCTTTTAGTCTATATGATAGAAATAGTCTTCTCTTCAATGTCATAATTAAGTTCACAAAGCTGTTGATCAATAATATCTTTTAAAATTAAGTGTCTAGTGATAGACTGCTGAAATAGTCATAGTTTGGAGGAAAAAATATCAGTGTTTTGTGCTAACAATGATTGCTGGGCAGCAATTGTTGAATAGATTTCTATAAGGTTTGTTCTTTAAATCTTGCTTGACTCTGATACCAATTTCAAGATGAGATGATGTTTTTTACAATGCAAGTCCTACCTTCCGATGTAGGCATTCTTTTGAATTTGTGCAATAAGAGATTCCCTCCTCGTTTGTGACTTAATTATCCTCTACACATCTTGTCACTGTCTCACTGAATGATTTTGTCTAATTATGAAGGTATATATTTTTTTCATATTACATTGCTATTGGAAGTATATTCTGAGGGAAGACAGTCATAAGCTATATAAAAAAATGAAGCGTATTTGTTACAGCTTATGATAAAGCAGTCCTTTGTGATAGCCTTTGTCTAATGTGTTGAAGTTTTACAGTATAGTTTTTAGTAAGATTTATATAATGGCAACTGGTGTAGATATCCCTCACATGTAAAGGAGATAGCAGGTGCAAACTTATACACCTCTTGTCTCTTTCGCACCAATACACAAAAACAGGTTGTTATCTAATAACTCTGTTTGTAGAAATGATGCTGATAAAGCACAAATATCAAGCAGTTTTATCTTGTTATCATCTCTTGATTTGATAAACATGGTATACTGTAACACCGAAATATAAACATATAAAAACCATTCTCATCTGTGAAGTAAATATGTAACACTTGCAATAATTCTGAATGATTACAGGGTCTACTTCAGTTTTTCTCATATTCTAGTTAGTCAATATATAGAATTAGAATAAATGAAAAAACACATAACTGACTGTCGGAAACCTTGTAGGTTAGGTTACCGAGTGATAAGGATGTCCAAAGTCCACGCGCGTTCTTGTCAGTTTTCAGTCTTGCTTTCAGTCAATCATATAGGTGATGGTGTCTTGTTCTGAAGTGAATCCATTTCTTTGTGAAGTTTGTAGTAATATGTTAATTAGTTTCAGTGTGTTAGAAAATCCCGATTGTTTGCAGTAGCAGTTTTTATACAAACACAGTATTTTATCTCATTCGAAAAAATATCAGATTTGTGAAAACCAAATGATGCTAAATGAAGAAAAACACGAGTTTCAATATTGGAATCATATTGAAACTGTAGACAAACATAAGAAAAAAGTGAAAGTGAAGTGTAAGAAGTACATGCCTCAGTTAGCAATACTTGGTTTGGTCTATCTCATCACAGTGTAGTAGACTGGATGGAGGTGTGTGTTATAGTTGTTATAAAAATATCACAACCGAGTAATTCTGAATACTCAAACTACAAGGAAAGGCTGCATTATATTTTTTGTGCTGTCGGTAAGGTTTACTTTGGCAAAATACTAGAGCAATCAGACACCCCAACTAGGCTAACTGATCCAGACAGATTGGAATTAAAATTTTCATTCATTATTAATGACTTCAACATTAATTGCCATATATTTTTCTTTTTAAATTACCGTTTGAATAATATATGTAAATATGGGAAAATTTAAACTTCATCCAGTAATCCTTCACAATTAACCAGCTTGCATTTCAAGCAGTTCATTATCTGGAGGGAGCCGCCTCGGTGGCCTAGTGGATAGCGTACTGGGCTTTCACCCCGAGGACCCGGGTTCGATTCCCGGCCAGGGCTTGGCATTTTCATACGCTATAAATCATCCCACCGTCTGCATTAGCCCAAGTGTGCACAATAGTCGGACGTTAAAAAAAAAAAAAAAAAAAAAAAAAAAAAAAAATTGCAATGATAAATTTTGTTGCTCTTTAGTGTTAGAATTGTAGGAGATTACAGTACTGTATTTTATTTTTTCCCACTTAATAAAGTTGTATTTATTTTAAAGTAATTATGTTGCACTTAATTACTGTACAGTACTGTATTTTTGTATGTTTTCATTAAATTTTTTTGTTTGTTGTCCAATCTTTAATGCGTTCCGACCTTTACCCGGACGCAAGGATGACAGATAAACGGAATTCTAATATAGCCTTAAAAAAAAAAAAAAAAATGCAATGACTTTGTTGTTTTTATTTTTAATAAAATATTTTATTTTGCAGTCGGCGTGGAAAGAAGTGCCAACAGCTACACAAGCCAGCATGCCAGTTAGGCTAGTAAATACAAGACTAACTCAGAGACCTCAGATCAAGTTCAAAGATAAAATTGACAATAGCGCAACACCTTTTGAACCTCGAATAAAGGAGAAGCCAAATGCTCTAAAACCGTTAGCTATTTTAGTAGAGGATTTTGGTCCTGATGAAAGTTGGTAAGTATTCAGAGTGTCACTGGCTGATGCCATTGATTGTGAATTTATTTTCAGTTTCATATTATTGTATGAACATAGTTTGACAAGTGTGTATGAGTAGTACAACCAGTAGGTTTTTGTGTCGCCTGGTGCATTTTTTTGTGTCACTTTGCATTTTTTATGGGATGGTTAATAATACTCTTTATATGTGATTTGTGCACATAATGTGAAATAAAACAAAAAAAAACTCTCCCATTGAAACTTTTGAAAGAATATCAGTGATGGATTGACAAAATTGGTATATAAAACATGAATAAAAATACCAACATTGTAAATATATTTGACGACCAAAATAGAAGGAAATTTTGGATCTTCAATTCTAGCTGTTGCAGTATGATCTTAAGGAAATACTGGAAGAAATATTTGTGCTTTTTGTCCAAAATAAAGAATAACACGCTTTCTATACTTCATTAGCATTCAATATATATATATATATATATCTAAAATACCAAGAAAGGTGTGGTGTGTGTGTGTGTGTGTGTGTATGCACGTGTGTGTGTGTGTAAACGGAATTTACTGCCATTATTAAAATTAGTTAATACTAGGCAGAAATTGTTTCATTTCATCAAAAATTAAGTTAATAAATTTTTGTACTAGAAGAGTTGTACAGTGGGCAAGGCAGAGTGATGCACAAAGCAAACAAAGATAAGCGCGACTGACCTCTGTAAGCTGAACAAAAATAAGCTGGAAAGAACGGGTTAAATACTGAATCGACAGTTTCGTTCTTCAATGCGAACTTTTAAAAATTTTAAAAGGGAATTTGGAAAAATTTGCAAATTTCAGAAATTTGTTAATATGATGATGATTTCTGCAGTAGTAGTTAGCTACAAATTAAATGTTAAGGATAAGTTTTTCCTTAAAAACCAATAGTTTAAAAGTTATTGGCCAATATCTGAAATTAGTATAATTTGATGAATATTAAATGTTATAATTAATTTTAAGTTAACAAATTGTAAAATAATTTAAGAACTGATATCTTTAAAATAGTACTGATACTTTAGAATAGTATAAAATTTTACATAGTATTATGGTTATTAAAAATGTGTTAAAAGGTTAAAGACAAATGACCATATCAGCGGAAGTAATAAGTTTAAACTTAAATGAGATTGCAAACTCTAAGGAGGACAGGGTCCTAGTTTAAATAAAATTTGAAAAATAAATTAAAATTCAAAGCTACATTAATTAAATTAAATTAATATTTAAGATAAATTAAAAAAATAACACTAATTAACTAAAAAGAAAAGAAAAGAAAAATATGCATGGTTAAAATTGTTCATAAATTGAGATAATAAAGTTGTTAACTTATAATATAAGACCAAAGTCATAAAATCGAGATATGTTAACAGATCTGGTGTAACAGAAAATATTGGTAAAATAAACTGAGATAAATTAACAAATGGTTAGGAAAACTAATTTATGGCATAAATAGGAATGGTAAATCCTAAAATAGGAGCAAATCAGAATATTTAAGAGACTATACAATTGACTAAAATATTAAAAAATACAAAAAGCTGAAAACTTGGAAACTAAAAAAGATACAACTTCTATTCAAGTTTCCAAAGAATCAGAAAAAATAACAAAGATTTTGAGGGGTCCATCAAGGAAATCGGTCCATAGAAAGAAAAGTTACGGCTGTTTAAAAAGCTTGGCAATAATTTTGAACTGGTCTTAGAGTAGGGATAAGATAAGGTCTACGGCAGAGATTACAGCATGGAAGGGTTATACCAACCTAAATGCTAGAAGAAAAATTAAAACAAAACAATGTAATCAAGACAAAAGCTGTTTACCCAGGATGGATGACTTAGATGACCTAGAAAAAGGTGACAGACTAGCGCTCGACACCTTTTGTGGAAAATAACGACTGTTTTTAGGAAAAAGGGAGAAGTACAAAAATAGGGAAATTTTGGTCTCCCTTTCAAGCACTAGAAATTGAGGAACCTCCATTCGCTTGGAAAATTTTTTACTGTAGTTTTGGAAGTTGGAAGTATTGGACGTGTTACTCATGCTCGCGAGATTGAAGGAGCTACTGCCAGGAAACTGAACTATCCGTGTCGAAACTTGCTAAAACTTGCATGAAAAGTGAAAGTAGTGCAACAAATTTTAATCAAAGTGTCATCGATAAAATAATAAATGAATTAATTGAAATAAACTTAAAGGTTATTCCAAAAAGAGAGTTTACCAAAATAAATTAAAGCGCGATTTGTGTAACAAAAACCATAGAAATCGTAAAACTAAAGATTTAGCCACGTATGCGGAAAAGCAGCGTTCAAGTCGGTCAGCCACCAATACTCCATTTCTTAAATTAAGTCGCAGTAGAATCGCCAGGGCTAGGAAATCCAACGAAGATTCCCGGAGCGACTTAACAACATCTATAAATCTCCCCGGACTACCAATTTGCAACAGAAGAGAGAAGGAGGATATATCTGTCATCGGGACCAAATCACGCTGGAAATCTTCAATGTACCATTAGCAGCTCTTTTATTTCTTTTAATTGATGATCTGCATTTGCATAAATTTCACAAGTGAGTCATAGTTACAGAAATTTGCATGAAATTTTCAAACAAAGATAACGTAACTATAAAAATACAAACTATCAAATAAAACAATAGGTTAAAAGTAATAACACAAATAAAAAGTACATTTACAAAAAGTAACTATAATAAAAATCTAGAAATTATTAAAGTAATAAAAAAATTAAAGAAAAACTATAACTCTAAAATAGGACGAATTTCCAATTCTAAATAGAATTGAATTTTGTAATAGAAGAAAACGATTATAATCGAAGTCATAACCTTGGAGATAAATTTAGAAAAAGTTCATCAAAATCATTCAAGCTGATTTAAATAAAATTTTTCAGTTAAAAGTAAATATTGAAAAACTAAAACACTAAGCAATCATATTAGAGAATTCGTCAAACAGGTGAAATAAATAAATTAATAAGGTAAATTTCAAAGATTGAAATAAAATAAGAGACCTAAAGGCAGTAAATTCTAAATTCGTACTTTCCATTTCTCAGGAAAGAGGAACTAAAATATCAGTTGGTTAAATATTAAGGTTACAAGAAGAATTTTGTGTCAGTAGTAAGTAAAGTAAATTAGCAATCAAATCAAATTTAATCTAGAAGCATTATTATACAATTATAAACTTTATATTTTATTTTATTTTGTCATTAATAAATATATATCAGAAAGAAGAATCAATTTATCTAGAAAATTTTGTAAATAAGCAATAAAGTAACCAAATCACCACTAAGAGTATCCAACAAGCCATAAATGAACCTATGGACCTGAGACAGGTGTTTGTGTTGTTTTTTTTAGTAAGTAGAAGGTTGAGATTCTACATAAATAATAAGAACACAAATATCTAAAACCGTGCAGGAATATAGTGGAATTCACAATCCATTATATTCAGGTCATAGTGTGGAGACCTGGCTTAATCCACACCAGAGGGTGATTGAGTTTTAGTGAAGCAGGTGAGATTTAGTGGTAGATAGAACCAACAGGGGTTACTAAATTTTCCCCTAGGGGAAGGGGGTTAGGTCACACTTTCACTTTTTATATATCACAACTCAGACAGTTATTGTTGCTTATTGAGGAAGGTAATGTATGAATGTGGTAACGGCTAACTAATTATCCTTGTGCTCTGCCGAAAAATTAGAAACATTCAAATTGTCTAGCCGTTGTTTTGTAAAGTTACGTTGCAGTGTGTGTGTGTGTGTGTGTGTGTGTGTGTGTGTGTGCGTGCGCGTGCACGCATGTGTGTGTGTGTGTGTGTGTGTGTGTGTGTGTGTGTGTGTGAGCGTGTACGCGCACGCATGTGTATGCATGTTAATAGTCACCCTTATGAATATGAGTTGGACAGACTCATAGGCAGAATTAAGTTGTTAGGCTTGAACAAAATTATTCCATGATCTCCTAAACTAAAAGAAGACAAAAGTTCGTCCACTGATTAGTTTAAAATTATGTGGCCAAGAAAGAAGTTGTGTACGGCTTATTTCACTGATGTCTGTGTAACCAAACAAAGTAACTGGCAATTATTATCCGACCAGTTTCTTACTTTTAAATTAGAAAAGTATGACTACAAACACTCAGTTCGACCAATATTGTATTTTATAAATTTAGTGGATAAAAGTTTCAGTTGAATCGTAGCAGTAAACAAATGGAATAAAAGACATACTTTTGGATTTTTATGGACCTTCAAAACATTGTTTTTCCCCAAATCAATTTTGTAATCTTAACTGAGCTTATTTTTGTTGGTTAACAGTTTCAGTCATCCTTACGAATATGAGTTGGACAGATTCATAGACAGAATTAAGTCGTTAGAATTGAATGAAGTTATCCCACAGCCTCCTAAACCAATAGAAAGCACTCCACTTCTGTATGTTGATAATGAAACTTTGTTGAATCAAATGATGGAAGAATTGAAAAACGAGAAAGAAATAGCGGTGGACTTAGAGGTAAGTACATGGATTCTTAAAGTTTGGTTTGTATTTACACTTCTTAAATTGAAATTAGTTCTAACATTTATTATATTTCTAGAATTATAGTGGACACCTGAAATTGTAAATTTGAATTTTCACTAACACATTCAGTCGTGAGCAGATTTTGCATAAACACTAAACAAAATATTTTCTTACTTTATAGCCTGAAATTATTTTAATATTAATCTTTGGTTATATGTTTTTAGCACCATTCTTACAGATCCTTCCAAGGCTTCACGTGTCTAATGCAGATATCTACAAGAGAAAAAGATTACATAGTGGATGCATTAGAGCTGCGTGACAAATTATATGTTCTTAATGAAATCTTTACTGACCCTGAAGTTGTTAAGGTAAATAATATAGCTTCAACGAGTAAAGAGATTTGCAAGTATAGTAGTTCTTAGTGAAATCTTTACTGACCCTGAATTTGTTAAGGTAAATAATGCAGCTCTAACCAATAAAGAGATTTACAAGTTTAGTAGGCATCGGTTGTTGTGATTGTATTGTTGTGATTTGAATATAGTATGCGACGATCGTATTAAGTGTCAAATCAGAAAACATGTCACATGCTGTGGATCTTGGTGTGGGCTAACATCACATTCTGCAACCCCGATTTGCAAAACAAATATGTTGATTTTTTATGATAGGTAAATTTCTTGTTTATATTTATTATTGAAATTATAACTGAAACAGTACAATAATGTGTACACATTTTATATAGAAATGCAGTACTCCAAGCTAGCTTACCAAGAATGTTATTAATTCTTGGTAAATTAATAAATACATATTAATGTATGTAAATTAATGTGTATGTACATATTAATTCTTGGTAAATTAATATGACATCATACATTTACATATGTGTTTATAGACAACACAATTATCTGCAATAATGGTCAGGATGAGTATTGCAAGTCAAAATTATAAAATGTAAAATCACAGTTTTTAATTTTAACTCATCAATGTTTTCTTATATTAAAGTTTTCTCTAAAATTTAAGTCACTTTTCTTTCAAGCAGAGATAAAAAAGTATGCAAATGAAACTGCACTGTCCATAATGTTTATACACACTACATACACTGCCAGTATGATCAGTTTAATTACTGCACATGCTGCAGTATAAACTAGACATATGTTAAAAAGGCAGTATGAAATGATGCTGCTGTTTATAAATAAATTTATGAATTAGGTATTTGCTAATGAACAGACTGATGTCTTATTGAAAGGAAGAATAATGTTGCAAAGCAAAAAAGTGTAAGCCTATTTTATGTCTGTTAACATGCTGTACTTACATATAACAGATAGTTGGAGATATTCACAGATAACAGGTACAAAATTACCGGTCAGCAGTATAGCAGCTGTACTATAGAGAGGTGACTTGTTTGCTAGCCTAAGGATTGTGCTTGTGACTTGTGAGTGGTATCACCATCCTTTTATTCAGCTGAGGTGTCAGCTGTCCTAAATATAGCAACTGCCATTTTCTATGTTCTGCTTTGTTGACATCTCTCATTAGCGCTGAATGAGTATATACAGTCATCTTGTTTACCTACTTGATGGAAATGTAGTTAGTCTCTGCAATTCCATTCAATCGTAATTATACACTAGAAATCTTTTTATCTTAATGAAAGAAGGCCATATTTAGATAAACTGCCTAACAATGTTTTGAACATAGTAAGCAGTGAAACTCACCGTATGTATCATAGTAACCACCATAAAAGTACAAATGGTATCCGTTCTTTTTATTTGATCAGTATAACCTTCTGATCAGTTTAACTAGTGAACTCAATTACTGGTGACTAATGTATATTATAATAAATGAATGTCATGAATTAACTTGAATGACTTATCAGTAAGAATATTAATAGAACCTGTATTTCAGTCTGATTGATAACATAACATAATAATAGTGTTCAGTGTAACATAACTTATGACATAACTCATAACATTGGATACACTTGAATAACATTTGCAAAATTTGTTTAGTGTTAATTGTTTAATTTGTTCAGCAAAACTGGAATTATGCTATACTAAACTTAATATCAAAACTTTTAATTTTATATCATTTACATGGTATATAGCACCAATATTTTGCTGCTATAATTGATAATAAATAAAGATCAATTTATTTATTATTGACGTTTAAAATATGTATCTGATTTTATATGTGGGTTGCTTAAGTATTAACATAAGCATAATTTACTTCAACAAAATTTGAACATAATTTACTTTTTTGTAATAAATGACACAGTTTCCTGAATATTCATGAAAGAGTTTTCATGAACTGTAGACAGAGCCTAGAAGAGAAGTAAAATTGGAGCACGATACCTTTTAAATGCTGTGATATTATAAAATGTTTAGAATTTAGAAACTTCTGGCCACTGTGATTGGTGCAGAAGATTTAGTATTGGCAATATCCACTCTCATACAAAACCTACTTAATCCAGTATAGATTATCCGTTGGAGATCTTTTATTTATCTAGTTATTACTGTTGACAGAATTTATCATTTAATCATAAGAATTATTTTTTTTAAATTGTACTTTGTTTATCATTCATTATTATTCAGATTTAACATACATTACAGTATTGAAAGCAGCAATAAAACTTAAATGTAAAAATAATTTATATTTGTACATATTGTAACATCATGCAAGGGATATTTTTAGAAATATTATAAATATGTTTTATTGACTAGAAAATAATTTTCTTTCCAAAGGTTTTCCATGGCGCAGAATCAGACATTCAATGGCTGCAGAGAGATTTGTGTTTATATGTTGTAAACATGTTCGATACTTACCAGGCAGCAGTGCAACTTTCTTTGCCAAGACTCGGTTTGGCGTATCTTTTAAAGACATACTGCAACATTAGTGCAGACAAACATTACCAGCTTTATGATTGGAGGACAAGGTAAATAGCTTTTTTAGAGATTGGCTAAGTAATGGTGGTTCGTATTTTAATAAAGTTTGCTGTATAGAATTTTGTTTGTAAAAATTTATTTTTTTTATCAACATCCGATTTAGTTATACAATTTATATTATTCTGTAGATTGAAAAATTAACACAATATTATAAAACATGTTATTTTAAAATAAAATCTGTTCCTTATATATGATCTCATTGGAATTGTTACTGACATTTTAATATATTTATTAATTTCGTTAAACACACGTGCAAGGTTTTCTTCATTGAAAGTGTATGCTGTGCAATAATCCAGTACAATAAAATGCTGGCATGACTACCAGCATGTCACAATGTAAACAAAAGGGGGCAGTAAATTAACTCTAAACTGATATGAAATTTTCACTTTAAAGTAAATAAGTTTTCTTTTTTAAAGGTCTAGAAAATCACTTTTTAATATTGTAAACCAAGAAAAATTATAGCATTTAAAAATAATCTGATAAATCAGAAAGTGAAGGCAAGCATAATGTACCGACCATAAAGCCTTGCACGCACTTTTCTGAACAATCCGTACTGCAGCCCAACCTCCACCACATTTGGTTCCATTGCCAAGATACTACCAAGTACAGTAAAATCTCTTGATTGCTGATCTCTTTATAATGGAAATCTCTCTATAATGACACTCCTTGATCCCTTCCCACTCCTACAATAAAAGTGTATTGTAACTTTCTGTATTGAGACCAACAAAATTCCAGGAATCTCTAGCAGCAAAATAATAGGGTGCACACTTCTTACTCTTCTAACGTATTTATCAGTATACCATAACATCATTAGATGCAAAAACAATGCATAATACATCAACTGAATAGAGTGTTTTGTGACTAGAACATTTTACTAAATGTACTAAAAATGTAAAAAAGTGCATTTTTTTATACTTTTACAATTGGCCTCTAAAAAGAAAAGTTTATTGTTATGTAAATGTTAGAGTTTTGCAACACGTAAAAAAACGTGTGTGTGTGTGTGTGTGCATGTACATGTTAGTGTGTAATTGAGCATAATGCAATATATAAAAAAACTTTTTATTTATACTTAGAAATATTCTGCAAAACAAGAGTGATTTTAAATGTTGATATCCAGATTCGAATGCTTATGTTTAATGAACAATAGGTTAAACAATGTTGTCTTTTTTACAAGTTTTATAAATAAAAAACATTTTATATACTTTTTGATTAAACTCTCTCTATAGTGGAAACGTCATTATAGGCAAAAACTAACGTTCCCCCTTCAATGCCGCAATATTTTAATGTATTTAAAAACTTTAATTATTCAGATGAAGCTATTTAGCGCCTCCATAAATTTCTGTTAAGGAGAGCTTTAAGAAAAATAAATAAATAAATAAAAATAATCCCAAATGGTAGTTGGGTTTATTTTCTGTTCATTCTGAAATTTAATAAAGAAAATTCCATTCTGTAAATGAGAACTTATTTAATATAAAACACAAATAGATTAAGTAAATAAATGTTACTCTAAAATATTTAAATTTATTGAAATTCAAAATTTAGAGAAAATTGTAATTTATAAAATACTAATGACATTAACTATAAATCATTTCAAATAAAGTTCAGATCACTTTGTAGAAATTGGCTAAACCAAGGAAAACAAAACAAAACATTTACTTTAAATTATTTAAATTGTAATACAATTCAAAAGTCAATTAATTATTCAAGTTAAAATATATACATTATTGATTTATTTTGTTTTATCTTGGATTATCAGTGTTTCTAAATGTATAATTTTTGATTATTTTCTATTTTTTTTTAATTTAAAATCGGTTATAATAACTTCTTTATTTGGGTTATGTTGCATTTTTATGAAATTATTATGCAAAGTTTAATATGTACAAGGTTGTTTTGGAAATTTCATATTAGGCATTGTTTATCCTAGAAACCAGTTAGGAATGTCCCGGATGCTAGGTCAAGTGATAAGCCCCTTTTCCATTATTAACTTATTTAAATATATATTAAACATGTTTACAATATTTACACTAAATATTTAACTATTCCAGCTTATTTCTAAATATCTGATGTGTACAAAATGAAGTATTCTTACAGCTAAATATATCTGTTTATGCCTTTTTCATAAATTATTTTTGGTTAATTCAACATCTTTGATAAATGCTGACACTGTAGGTTATTGCAAATGACATCATCGTTAAAGCATCTTGGTTCATATTTAATCCCAGTGGTTATTTACAATTACATAGATGTATGTATACATGAACTGGATAGGTATGTATCATGGAGAAATTGGTGTGCCTCATGAATTCAGTCAAGATGAATTAATTATCTGTTTGGAACTATGATTTGTTACAACACTGAAGTACATTTTGAAATTTCTGTTCAGAAACAAAACATCACAAACAAAATCATTGTTTTGCTACAATCTAATTTTGTAGTTGTTGATGGTAGACTGATTTCTCAAGATTAATTTGTTGGCTTTGCTTGATTTGTGGTTGTAATTATTTAAGATTGAAAACTCGGTATATTTAACTGAATTTGAAATCGTAGAAATTAATTGTTGAAGAGTAAATATGAAAGTAGGAAAACTTGTATGATGTGACGGGTTTGAAGAACAGTGAATTCTGTTGTTTTTTCAATTTTAATATACTGATTTGATTTATGATTCGTCATAAATACAATCAATTTGAACAGTTGATTTGGAGAAATGAAATTTAATACATTTTTTTGTATTTTAACAATATATATTTTGAATTTTTGATGAGCAAGTAAACTGTGCATTATTAAAAGCTTCATTTAAAGAAAACTGATTTAATATGACAAATGTTTTTGTACCATTTAACATGTTAGTATATTCTAATTATTTGATTTCAGACCGTTGTCGGCTGAAGCAGCCAGTTACGCTCGAGATGATACGCATTACCTACTTTATATATATGACATTTTAAAGAATAAACTGATCAATAAAGGCAATGGAGGCACACAGTGGTTGGAGAACGTTATCTTTCAAAGCTCAGAAGTTTGTAAAAAAGTAAGTAAATAAAGCTGTAGCTCGCAGTAAGACCTTCAAGACCTCTACAACATGTTTGAACACATACATGTGAACTTTAGAGAAAAGAAGTTTTTTTGGATTAGTTTTTTGCCTAGCAAAAAATGTTTTGTCAGTTTCAAAATGCTAACTATTCATTACCTTAAAATAAAATATTCATCACTTTTTTGAAATCTGATTTCACTAACATTATCAGTATTAGAACCTGCGATACTTATTACATAAAATTTTTTAATTTTGTTGAAAACATGAAAATGAACCTTGGGAAAACAGTGGTCCCCAGTTATATCGTGGCATCAAATGTAACAAGGGTCCACCATGTTTTTCCCTTCTCAACGTGTAATGACTCATCTGAATATAAATAACTTATATGCCAAAACGTCCACTACTGTACACCTTTTTGCAAGGTATAGTAGTCTGAAAATTAACACCTGATAAATTCATGATTTTGAAATTATAGCATTTGTGTATTACAGTTTTTATTAGAACAGATTTTTTCATGTTTTTATAATGTTTTAATTATTTTGTAAATTGCAAATGGGCTAGCATGCGTCGAGGGTAATAAGGAAGCGGACCAGTAGCTGGACTTGTTTGAAGTATCTGCATCTGAGTTTATTGGACCCAAGCCAACTTTAGGGATTTCTGTGTTATTGACCAGGTCTGCTGTTAATAGGTAATTAACAAGCAACACCAGGTGAGATAAGATAATTTTCATAGGCATTCCCATTCCCATAGGAAGTGCCTTAGAAAGGTTCTTCATGAAGGTCTTAAAGGGGTTGCAGACATCTTGGGTAGAGCATAACTGAGGAAAATCATGGGCTTATTACAGGGAACTGTGGTCTGAGGATGCACATGAACTGGATAGGTATGTATCATGGAGAAATTGGTGTGCCTCGTGAAAGAGAAGGAAACTGCAGGTCACATAATTCATGATTGTGAGGCTTTTGCTAGGAGGAAACTAAAGTTTTTGGTTTCCAAGACCTTCAGCAGGATAAGCTAGTCATTGGATTATTGGAACTAAAGGCACCAGTCTGCTGAAGTAGTACTAAAGAGGTTTAGTTGATCGCAGTGTCTGGAATAATCCCATTCTCTAGTTTCTAATCTAATCTAACCTAATAGTATAAGGTATTTGAGATACACACCACAACTCTTAAGCCTGTGCGTAGTTCCAATAGTGTAGGCCTACATAATAAGTATACAACCGGGGATTTTTTCCATTTAATGTGATTTTTACTATGTTAAGTCATTGATGCTAGGTGACCAAACCTGTCTCTTTAGATTATATCTCATACTTCATTTTATTACAGCGCTATTGGAAGTATATACTGAGAGAAGATAGTCATATGGAATTATGTAAAAAAATGAGGAAAAGTTTGGATAACAAACAAATGTACGCAATGAAAGAACTCTATGCATGGAGGGACAAGACAGCAAGGGATGAAGATGAAAGTACAGGGTATGTTTAGTTTATTTATTTTTGTTTAATGGGGCTCTGAATCATTTATTTATTTGCTACCATTAAAAAACCTAAATTTTTTTTTTTTTTTTTTTTTTTTTTTTTTTTTTTTTTTTTTTTTTTGTCTAATGAGGTGTGAGCGGGTTGGTGAATTAGAAAAAATGTGGATATCAGAGGATATATAAAATAATCTGAATTATTACATTAGTGCTTAAATGGGATTCAATCTAGTGAAATTAAGTAGAATTAACAAGACCAGAGATAAGATACAAAATAAAAGAAACTAGAGGAAATCGGGACAGTAATCTGTGTAAATCAACTACAGTCGATTCAGCAGTTTTACCGTTCAGTGTGTAAACTGACTTCAGTCTGCAATGCTAGAAAAACTTCTCCATTGGCTGTTTAAGTCGACTGCAGTGCCAAATGATTAGAAATGATGTTATTTCTGCATGAGTATATGCTGCTATTTTTTGTGAGTCATTGGAATTTCAGCTTGTCACATGTTTGTTAACAATGGAACATGTGTTTAGTCAGGATTGTAAAGTGGTATTTAATGTAATCATTTATTCTAATACTTTATTTTAATTTTGTTTATGCTACTATTTATTTCAGATATATAGTGATTTTTAAGACTGGGTTTAACATAGTGTTAAGATCTTAGGGTCCTGACTGTATTATAATGTAAATACTGTACCAGTGATAATTCAATTCTAACCTCTATTTATTTACAGTACAGACTTTTAATATTATATATATATATATATATATATATATATATATATATATGTGTGTGTGTGTGTGATTTTAACAGCATTTCAGTTAAAATATATATTCTACGAGGGCTGTTCAGAAAGTATCAGACATTTTGGCCTATTGAGACAGTAGGCGGGGTTAGAACTGCCTTCTTGGTATCACAAGGGTAACGACTCTCTTCACCCTTGCTCTCAGGCAGTACACCCCAGCACTTGTTCCTGTGTTCCTTTATTTAAGTGAAGTCAAAACAGTACCTTTTATGAAAGCTAGGATAAAATCTTCTCTATGTTAATTTAGCTTAATATCAGACAATAATGTAGAAACATAACATTACAAAGTTATATGATATAAAGCCATGTCTGAAGGTTAAAGTCAGTCAATGTGTTTGAATAACTTTGCCAAGCCAACCCTGCTGTGTTAGCCTGGTATTATTTAAGTAATTGTTTGCTTTATGTCAACAGGTATGTGCTGCCCAATCACATGTTGTTTAATATAGCAGAGAGTTTACCAAGAGAAATGCAAGGCATCCTAGCTTGTTGTAATCCTATCCCTCCTCTGGTGCGGCAGAACCTTGTCACATTGCACCAGATTGTACTGAAAGCGAGAGATCAACCTCTTGTTGCTAAGGTAAACATTTATATTTGTAAATACTTATATATGTATATATATATGTGTGTGTATATATATATATATATATATATATATATATATATATATATATATATATAATAGTTATAACAGTCTGATAGTCTGACATGCTGGTGACTTTGGCCATACCTTAAGAAATATTTTGACTTCGGCCGTACTTAAAAAAATATTTTAGTCTAGAGTAAACCTGATCATTAAATTTTTAGTTCTCTAGTGTCTAGTTCCTGGTTTTAATATTGACTATACAGAATATTGAAAATAATGATGTACAGAAACTATATAAACATGATTGGATTGGCCTTCACGCAGTGTTTAAAATATTTTTTAACTTACTATATTGTACACTAGGGAATATTGATGAAACCCTTGTTGGATAAACTAAATTTAATATAAGCAGGAACACAGTAAAAACATCGTTTTTGGTTGGGTCTGAGACGCCAAATAATGTTAATATGAGCTGTTACATAAGGTGTCTGACTCAAGCCTAGTAAAACTTACAACTCATTAATACAAGAGTAAAATTGATTTTAACAATAAAGAAAACAATATCAAGAAATGAAACAAAATTTGTACATTGCAGTATTGGTACTTTTAGCGTGGTATTCTAATGCACTGTTTTTAAACTTTCTTTAAAAAAAAAGTACAAAAATCTTATTTTATAAACAAATCTGAAGCTTCCTCACCAATGTCACATAGTATCTTTACTTATTTACTTATCGTAAAACAAACTGTCACTACACTGTTTTGTTTTCACATTTGATATTTATAACATATTTAAAGAAACAAATTTGAAGTAACATAGATAAACTTATTAACATATGTTTCCAAATGTATTTATGAGTGTGGTATTGATCTGTGACCACTAGAGTGAAAGTTAGATGATTTTGTTTTTAAACATTGGTATCAGTGTTGCCGCCAGGCAGCATTTTAAGGTTAATATTGAAGGTTCATCAAATACAATTTTGATGTATCAGAAAGAGGAAAAATTAAGTGTAGCATTGCAGACAAAGAATAAAGAATTTTCTGTTTCCTATAGAAACTCCATATGTGTACATAGAAGTCATCATTGAGAAAAAAATCATATTTTTTTAATTTTGTCAAAGTTTTGGACTGTCGAGTCTTCTAAGTTCACTTTAAAAAAAATTAAAGTTAATTATTATTATTGAATAAAAATCAATTCAAGGGCAATTATATATTGTTAACATTAAAAAAACAGGAAGTAAATACAAAATTTCTATTACCTAAAAAATTTCTATTACCTATTGCTTTTGTAAAAAAGCAAAAAAATAGTCAAGAAAAATGACAATACAGTTAGCTGTAACCAATATCAAATAGTTTCAAAAGTGGATGAAAACTTAGAATGTCTTGTATATTTTTAGCAAAACTTCAATCTGTTTCTGTTTTATTTCATGGATCTTTGAACCATTATTATTTGAAACATATTATGACTTTTGAATATGAAAAATATTCAAAATCCATCAGTCATAAACATATAAAATGTGTAGGATTTTATTTTTGGATGGCCCAAAACTTTTTTCTTTGACAGAAATTTTCTTTTTGAGACCGAAAGGTGGAAACAATGGTTACAACCTGGAAAATATTGGCAAATTCATCTAGAAAGTTTGGGAAGGATACTTTGTGTACATAAGTGGTTCAAAGTCATGTCTTAGACAGACACAAAAACATCAATACATAAGAGTACATGTTTTCAACATAAAGGCTGATATATTGATAAATAAACATTATTTGATGATCAGTACATAAGAGCTTGCATGGTAGAGAAATGAAAATCTCCAATAATGTGATATGCAGTGTGGTGATATGCATGCTGATTTGCATTAAATGCTTTATCAAAGTGTTAAAGAATCTGTGAGATTAAATATGAAATGTTTAAAATATGCTCTGCCTAACAAACACATGGTTGAATAGGGTTAAATGGACAAAGTTTATTAAGGCTAGTGTCTTAAATATTGAATATTTCATTAACAAATACATTGTAAAAATAGTGCTACAAACATTTTGTTTCAACATAAATGGTGTTTGTGAATTGTGTTATTCAGGACCTGTTACTTTATCAGTTAAGTAGGCAGAAAAAATAATATTATTGTAAATTGTTTCATTTTTTTCATTAAAGAAAATTGTTGTGTAATTTAATTTAAGGAGGACAATTCAGCATAACAGCCTACACATGTAATTTCTGAATCATGTGCATCAAGGTACTTGAAAGTAGTGTCAAAGTACTGCCCATGGTATTTCATGAGAGACATTTTTTTTAAATGTAGATAAAACTGGATAAATAAGTGACTTGTTGTGAAGGTGGAATATGGTTCTTTTGAAAGTATAAGACAAGATGGTCATCAGCCTTCATCCTATACATTTGTCTGAATACTACTTAAAATTATATAACCTAGAAAATATAACATCAAAACAATGTTCTTTTATAGTATTTTTACATATTTTCGTAACCTATAATTATAAAATTCTATTATTCAAGTTCGCTAGATCAATAGATCAATATTGATTTTATAAATATATGTTTTTCAGCCGATAATTAGTGAGGAGGAGTTGCGAATCCGTCCTGTTGTACAGACATCTGTAAATATGCTAAAGCCACTTCACTGCCCTCATGATTTAACCAAGGACAGCGACTTTCGATCCGATTTACCAACTCTTCTTGGTGGACATGAGCTGAACATTGTGGTTGACAAGAGTTTGATATCGGATAAACCATCAAGTCTAATCTTTCATAAAACAGAAGTACTGACTTATATTATCACTTTTAGAAACACTGTGACTTAATTTATTTTCTTACATTTTTAGCATTTTACTATCAATATGCCACTGTGTTTTGCTCGTTAAATCAGAGTTTGTATGTAGTTTGTGGGTCAGCAGCCATCTTGACTACATTTCTTTTCTAGATCAGAGCTAGAAGCTAGTGTTGTTTGTGTATATAAGTTTAAAACTGATGGGTTTTATTTCTTAGTGCAAAACATGTATCGAATATTAAGAACTGTTTAGAATACTTATACAATGCAAGTATGAAAACTTGCATGTAATTTAATTGATAATGTATATATATATATATATATATATATATATATATATATATATATATATGTGTGTGTGTGTGTGTGTGTGTGTGTGTGTGTGTAATGAAAAATAATAATGAATAATAATTTATTATGAATAATAATAATAATAATATAATAATTAAGAATAATTTTTTAAGACTATAGAAGTACAAAACATAGAATTTTTAGTAATATTTATAGTGATAATGCATCATATCAAACATTGAATGTAGGGCATTTAAATTTAGTACGCAAACCATACTCTTTGAAAGATATATATTCTTTATGCCTATATTTTAGATTAAAAGGTAATACAGTACTTCTAAAACTATATGCTTTAATTTTCGTGACAAATAACTACAAATAAAGTCTAACTACTTTTTTTTTTAACTAATGTCTAAGAATACCAATACCTCAGTTACTTCATTTGCCTAAAATAGATTTTAATAATGCTAGGTAAGCTAGAACGAAATGCTCTTATCTCTGTTTATGTACATTCAAGTAATAAATAAATGGATTAAATTAATGAACTTAAAAAAACACTTGATGCATACATATTAGAAATCAGATTTTCCAAGTTTGGTTGATAAGAGTAGAACATTTTGTTGAAGAATGAATCCAGATATTGCAGCATTTAGTACAACAGCAAATAACATATGTGTGGCCACCAGAGCTGGGCTTCCGATCTGAGAGACAGCAGTGTGACAAAACATAATCCAGCTATTTGGGAAGTGGGAACAAAGCAAAGAACTGAAGAATGCTTTGTGATTGATAGTAACAACTTCAAACAGTGGGATATTTCAGTATGTAGTAAGGAGAAAGGGGATAAGGGGCATGTATGAGTTAGTGGACTTTTTCAAATTGGCCAGGTAGCAACAAAACAAACAATATGCAACACTGTGCCTAACTTCACATAACCAAATCGTACAAGGTTACAGTTTATCAAAATGTTCTCAAAGTGTGAATGTTGTTATATTGGCTGTTTTATACACGTTAAAAAATGGTTATTTACATTTTTTTTAATTAGAAAACTGCAGTTATGTTTATTAAAATTAAACAGGAATTTAAAAAAACCTGTCACAGATAATTGAAATTTTACTATACAATAGCTTTGCTCTTTTCGGATCTACTTTTAACATCAAACATGTTCTAAAAAATGTCTTTATTTCTTCATAAATTAAGAGTAAGGAACACTTATAAACATTGTAACACAACTACCTACTGAAGCTGAGAGGGTGTTGATAGAATCGGTACATTAGAAACAGTAAAAACTTTTTGTACAGTTGCAACTAAAAAAAATGAGCAGGGATTTAAGTGTGGATAATTTATTATTTTTAGACATTGCACCCTTCCAAACCACACTGTAAGACTGGTGCTACACTATGCCTTTGTGCCCCAATTTTAGTGCCATTTAGGCAGCAAAATGAGGTCATAAATGTTCACTACACTTGCCAGTTGATGCTATCGTGTTTTTTTTTCTAATTTAGTTTGTAAAATTTTGATTTTGGTCATCATGAAAGATTTAAAATAATAATAATAACCGAAGCTCTGATAATATTAAATGATATCAATATCATTTTAATACTTTCATGCTGTATCAAGTGTATTCACTGGTCATTGCGTTCGCTGGTTAATCCGGTCAGCCTTTTATATTGATAAGTCACAAAGGATGGATTTGATTTATAAATTAACATTGTTTTTATAGCGGTCATTGTAACTGCAGCTGCATGCATCAGTTTTGTTTTTTTTTTTTTTTTTTGAGAAAAGTTCTTGTTAGGGATTGGCAGACCCTCTGCTATTTTAAAAACTATTTTAATGTATGAAATAAATTTTCCGCACACAAGTTATACTTTTTTCTTAATTATTTTTGTTTTTTATACTTTTAGAACACAGACGTTTTGAATGATTCACAAACAGAAAACATACATGTTATTTTTATGAGTCCTTACGAGAGATACAAGAAGGTATTAGTTTACCTTAGTGAGATGAAGGAAGAAGAAGTCAACACTGAAAAGAAAAAAGCAGATGAGGCACGTGCTAACACCAACAGACTGTTGCAAGAGGTATACAGGTTAATGACATATCGATAGTACAAAGGTTGTTCATAAAGTAAGGTTTGTTTTTTTAACAAAATTTTTTCCCCAAACTTGTTTACATTCCTTACATCTTTCTCTATTTTTCTACATAATTTCCATACTTATTTAAATATTTATCACAATATTCAACAAGCTTTTGAATGCCTAAGACACAGAATTTGGCTGACTGTGAGGATAACGAGTCTTTAACAATTTCTTTCACTTCGTCGTCTATGCTGAAGCGCTTGCCGCTGAGAAAATCCTTTAGATAGCGGAACAAGTGGAAATCGCTCAGTGCCAGGTCCATCTGTTCCCATCCAAAAGACTTGATCAGTTTTTGGGTTTCTTTTGCCATATGGGCCTGGTACTGTCATGCAGTAACAAAACTCCAGACATCAAAAGGCCACATTGCTTTTTCTGGATTGCACGCTGAAGTTTAGTCAAGGTAGCACAATAAGTTGCTTTATTGATCATTCTTCCTTGTTCCATAAAGTCGACTAACAAGACTCCATGTCTATCCCTAAACATGGTTGCCATGAACTTGCATGTTGATATTGTCTGCTTTGCCTTGACTTTGATTGGTGATGTTGTGTGACACCATTCCATTAACTGGCATTTAGATTTGGTCATGTGAGAAACCGCGTCTCATCCCCTGTGACATTTTTTTGTAAAAAAAGTTTATCACTTTCCTTATGATATTGCTCCAAAAAAGCAAGAACACAGCCATTCTTTTCATTTGTTGGGTCTCATTAAGCAGCCTGGGAACTCATCGTGCACACAATTTGTGAAATGGCAAATTTTCAGAGATAATTTCATACAAAGTTATTGTACTCACAAATTCAAATGCTAAACTTTAAATTGTGAATCGTTAATCTTCAAGAATATCTTCAAGAATCTTTTCATCAACGGCATTGATCAAATCTTCTGTCAAATGACAGAATTTCAGTTTTTTTCTGCCGACTTGATGGTCGGTCTGAGCGTGCTCATTATGGACATTTTCTCGTCCTTCATTGAAAGCTTGCATTCATTTACGCACTTTACTGTCACTTGTCGCATTGAGACTGTAAACTTCACTTATCTGTCGATGAATTTCTGATGCTGAAACATTTCTTTCTGACAAAAACTGAATCACTGACCTTAATTTACAGTCAACGAGCTGATCAGTTTAGTTAAGGGTTAGTAATTGTCTTAAACACTGCAAACTGTTATGTAAACAGCACACTGCAAACTGTTATGTAAACAGCACACTGCAACAGTAACAATGAAATGGCATCGTTTGATGCACAAGACATGCCGGTAGTTGGTATGCATGCGTGTTTCAATATTCACACGACATTCAAACAGTTACAGTGAATCGGACCTTACTTTATGAACAACCCGCATATATACAGTAAACCTACTGTAATCGCATGGATTTTCATGATATTTTTCCTACTGACACTTTACAAATTAGATTTTTTTTTATCTGTCATCAAATAGAAGTAATAATTGCTTAACTATATATTGGCAGGCCTGCAGACGCTTATAGTGTTCTCTATGGTCTGCCTAAATTACTGTTATTTTATCAACCGATCTGTGGTATTAATGGATAATTTGATTATGTATTGTTTGTTCGATTTTAACATATTCTCAAATTTTTTTCATAAAACTTAACAATGTTAAACGCAACTAATAATTTTTACCCATGAAAGTAAAAATATCATTGTGTTTAGAGACATTTAGATCTTATTCACCAATTAAAGTACCGTAGCGAAACAAAAGTATTCATATAGTATTGTATAATTTCAGGTGAGCTATATGTTGAAGCAACAAAAAGAAGTAGAAGAAAGCGGAATAATAAAAGTGGAGAAGCCCAACAATCTGGATGAATCCATTGTAATTTTAAATGAACAGGAAATCAAGTGTGAGGTAAAAATATGTAACTTAAATCATTTTCTACTTGTTAGCTGACAACCAAACGGAGTAATTAATTTTGGAGGTAAAACGGAATATTGTACACATTCTTCCTCTTTTACCTGGTTGTAAGGTGGTTACATAGCATTAGTTTTCAGTTTTTGATTAATGGATGAATAATATAAATTGTGAACTGTGTATTGTTGACAATTCACCTAAATTCTGGGCTTGAGATCAGTACCATTATTGCATTTGGAACTAACTCAGGGAAGCACACAGTGAGTGACAGATTTGCTTTAAAAAGTAAGATCCACTTTGATCTTTGTCTACTTAAATCTTACTTGTGTACTGTTTGATGTTATCAAAATATTATGATAAATTTTGACATTTACATTCTTGTATTTAGATCTTTATGAATGTAATTATTTTGGAACATCCCCACTCTTAATGCTTTTAATCTCAAAGTCCAATTTACCAGACTTTTTATATACATATAATAAAACAATTTTTTTGTTTAATAATTGTTTTTAATATCAAGTGTTCGTTATTACAATAAGAAGTTAAACATAACCAAACATTAATCATACAGTAGCTTATGAGACTTGTTAAAGTATCAAAATAATAGATTGGTCTTATGGCTGAGTAGACTAAGCCACTATATTTGGCCAGTTTAGTATGTTGGACATAAGTAGGTAAAACCCCGCATCTATTGTTGATTTTCCTGTTCAACTGTGAGTTTTCTTGTCACCATAAGTAAACAGTGGACAGTTTGGGTAGAAGCTAACAGGTGTATTCTTTACGAGTTGAATATTTGAACAACATTTGCTTATCTTTTCTTACTACATACTATGTGTATCCACCTAAAAATATTATTATTATTGAATATGTTCATTAGGCTTAATATATGTCCAAAAGTTTAAAATATATTGTATTTTCATCTATATAAAAAAAATCCATGGTACTTAAAGGGTTAGGCCGCCTCGGTGGCCTAGTTGATAGCGTACTTGGCTTTCACCCCGAGGACCCGGGTTCGATTCCCGGACATGGCTTGGCATTTTCATACGCTATAAATCATCCTATCATCTGCATTAGCCCAAGTGTGCACAATAGTCGGACACGTTAAAAAAAAAAAAAAAAAAAAATCACCCCATTGATGCAGTGATCCATACAGAACCTTTGCCTCTATAGGTTCCACCTTTTTACATTCAGTCCTCCAATCAATCCAATCTCAATTTGTTAACTGTGTCAATTAGATTTTCTTTATTATTAGGTTAGGTGAGGGTACAAATATTGATTAGATTTGGAATGGACAAGTAGCAAATGACTGGACTGACCCTAAAATGTTTATTTATCACTGATATTTAAACAATACACACAAAAAACAAGCACATAAGGTATTTTGTGAGAGCCATTGTTTCCTTCAAAAGACTAATTGTAGTTACGTCTCGTCTCTACTAATTGAGAAAGTGAACAGTTCAGTGTTTTTACTGTATGTATTAAACTCAAGGATTACTTTCCAAGGTAAGCTGTTTTTTCTCATTCATATCAAATTAAAATATTAATTATTAATTAATTTCTCATACTTTTAGAACAACTCAAATAGGAAACGTGATCGATCGGAAGATAACAGCAGTTGCACTGAGGTTCCGGGAAATGAGCATGCTGTTAGTATTGTTCCACAAGAATCTGTACAAAATGCCATTGCATGCAAGCCACCAAAGAAAAAAAAGAAAAAAGACAATGAGGCTATTAAAGAAGAGTATGTAAACAATAAAAAAACAAAAGAGGATTTTCAGCCATTCGATTACAGCAAAATAGACTTCAATAAATTCCAAAGTGGCCAATCACAAAAAACGAATAAGGCACCCAAAGAGAATTTCAAAGCAAAGGTAAATATAAAATTTTGCTTCTCACAGTATGGTGATTGTTTAAAAAAATCGGTTTTGAATAAAATACAAAAAATGAGTCATTTTTAAGAGCTTTTGGTGTTATGTTGATGGTTACATGCAGTATTTGGCGATTGATCCATTGATCAGCAGAGCTTAAGAGTAGAATACAAACTTTTTAATACAGTGGACTTCTGATAATCTGGCACATCTGGGACTTTTCCGGGGTTGGATTAGCGGGCAGTGTCCAAAGTGTTTTTAACAAATATTGTATAAAAGGAAAATAAGATAAACTTTTCAATTCAAATACAGACTGAAAATGAATTTTTATTTGTGTTGGATTATGGAATGATCTGATTATTGGAAGTCTACTGCAGTAGCAATTTATTTATTTATTTGAAAACAGTATTGTTGGATTGTTGTTACACAACAATTGCTTGATATAAAATACTTTAGTTTGTGTCCTTGCTTTACCCAAGTGTAATACACATACTGCAAGCTTCAGGTATAATTTACTAAAAACAATACTATTCACTGTATGAATGTATCAGTCAAACTTGAATAATTTGAAATAATGGATAATGAAATTTTGTACAAAACTACAGATATATCTGCATAATAGCACCATTATATTTCATTAGGGTTGGGAAATGTTTATGAACATCTGCAAGTTTGATTGTGAGGTTTGGGAAGTATAGTAAAATTTCAATTAACCATCATTCTTAATTGCCAGTTTCTGTTAAACAAGATACCATTTATTACAGTACAAAGTTAATTACAATATTAAATATTATCATATTTAATTTTTTTTATTCATAGCTCTTAGAGAAATAATAAAAACAAGTATATTTAGTAGAAATTTTTTTTTTTTTGCTTCTCTAGATTGTATAAAATCCTTATCTGTAAATTTCATTGTGTTATTAATTATTGTTGTAATTTTTTCTTACTTTTTTAATATCTAAGATAGGAAATACAAGGTGTGTTCAGAAAGTAATGAAAATTTTTAAATTTCGCGGGCTTGGAGAGTCCGATTGTCAATTTTTTTTTTATTATGTTGGTATACATGCCCTTGAAGTATGATAAAACTTTCACCTGTTTTTATTGTTGACTTTGTCTGTGACAGCCACTAAGGTTAGACGTGTTTTTATGAGCTCAGTGATTTTCGTTTGTTAAAAGAAATGGATCAAAGAATTTGTATCAGATTTTGCGTAAAAAATGGAATAAAATGTAACAAAGTGTGTGAAATGTTAACAAAGGCCTATGGTGAGTCTACTATGAGTAAAGCAAGAGTTTACGAGTGGTATAAGCGTTTCCAAGAAGGCCGTGAAGACAATGAAGATGATGAACGCCCTGGACACCCCAGCACATCAACAACCGATGAAAACATGGTAAAAGTGAAAGAAGTGGTTATGAACAATCGCTGAATCACAATTAGAGGTTGATGATGATGTTGGCATATCGATTGGATCATGTCATGATATTGTTTCCAATGTTTTGTGTAATGCACCAGCTCACACTTCATTGCTTGTTTGTGAATTTTTGGCCAAAAACAGTACTGTAATGATTCCCCAGCCTCCATATTCGCCAGACATGGCTCTGTGTGACTTTTTCCTATTTCCAAAAATAAAGAGAACCTTAAAGGGCCGTCGTTTTACAGTTGTAGATGATATTAAAAGCACATCGCTGAAAGAACTAAAGGCTATCTCAAAAATCGAGTTTGAGAAGTGTTTCGAGGATTGGAAGAAGTGCTGGTACAAAGTGCATAATCTCCAATGGGGACTATTTTGAAGGCGACAACATCAGTGTAGAAGAATAAATAAATATTTTGTTCAAAAAATTAAAATTCTCGTTACTTTCTGAACACACCTCGTATAAACAAAATTTGTGTATTTGAATTTTTCAATGAATTTATACTTTTATTCATAACTGTATAAATCTATTTTTTCCTTGAGACTGTATCATCTGGCTTTGATTTCTCTAACCCCATCAACCATTTTTAAGATTCCTATTTTGCTTCTCATGTATTTAATATGCCGTTCTTGAATTTTCCTTACATTTTCTGTTCGTAGATTAAAAAATACATAGATCAATCAAAAGAAGTCCTATTATGCACTTGTTTTATACACTTATTACCAGACTTCTTATCTGATGCAATCTATTTTTGCAGGGTAAAAAGAATCCAAAATTTACAGGTAAAGCCAACAATAAGAGTTTTACATTCAGTAAAGTTGGTAAAGGAAAGTGGTGACAGAAATATGCAACTGAACTTTTTGTAAAATATAAACTGTACAAAATAAGGAATTCTATGAACCATAAATAGGTTTTATAAAATAAATGCTATTGTGTAATTTATTTTCAATATTTAACCTAAAACTCCTTTCTTAAGCATAATGAATTAAAAAGCTTTAAAATAAGAATCTGAATTTGAAATAGCGATAAAAATGGTTGGGACTCTGCATTAGTCATGTGAAGAGAAACTGTAACATTTTCTTTTAATTATGTTGATTCTGTTCAAAATCTGAAGGCTTATTTAGATGAGGAGAGTTTATCATCCTCTACACTCGATTGTTGTTTAAACTGTATTTTACTATATAAAATAAAAAACTATTATTTTTTACTCTAGAATTGTATAATTGTTCACATTTTAATGTAAATTCACATATTGATTTTCAAGAATGTATCACAGGTAAACAATCAACAACAAATGTACATTCTTGAATTTATCAATCTTGATGTATGATGCATATGTATGATACATAGTTTGGAAAGGATAAACTCACCTTTTCTTTTTGTACATGAGTTAAGATTATGTAATGTGGTACTCCCTTCTAGAAAATGAGCTAATGTAAACAGTATTTCTTATATATTCATGACTACTATTATATATGTAGTCATGAAAGCGTAAGAAGTCATTAAGAGTATAATCGCTTTCTTCTTTCATTGAAGAACTGGGCATTGATGGGTTTGGGATGAAGAAATAACGGAAATTTAAAATATTAAGTTACCCAAATGTTTTAATGTTATCTGAAATAGGTTGATGCTTAACCTGCTTTTGTATTTGGGACCTGATTCTATCTAGCAAATATTCAAATTATTCATTTATGATACAAAAAATTTGGATAACTAAGATTTCTATTAATATTCTCGGAAAAGGGTAAACTATGGATGCTAAGAAAGGTCAAGTAATAGGACCATTTTTCATCACTAAAAATCTTGTGTGTGTGTGTGTGTATATATATATATAATTCTTGACTGGTGCATTGCTTAATTAATTCACAACTATTTTAGTATATTTTTTTACTACCATTCTGTTTTTTGTTTATTGGTTCAAAATGTAACAAATATAATTACCTACCAGAAATGGTATACGGTATCATTTTTCCTCCTTTTAGAATATGGTATCCCACTTTTTTATACTTTAAAGTCTAAAAATGGTGTAAACATTAATCCTTAGATGGCCATGAGCCAAAATATCGGCTTATGAAAATAACTCTGAAAACAGCCAAGAGCCGATATATCAGCCTCGTGACTACTATGTTAAAACGGCCAAGAGCCAATATATCGGCTTATTTTTTTAGTAAATACCAAGCTTATTTTTTATTTACTTGCAATGAAAGATAAATCATCACATATTATGTTTTTAATAATTAAAACGCACAAAAAGTTTTTTGTATTTAAGGAAAATTGTTATAACTTCGACGTTGTCAAGTAATGCTTGGTTTGATAGCGGAGTTGAATCATTTTAGTCAGTCGCGTATTGTTTACGTCTTTGAATAAGCATGTATGGTAATGTTATTGTATTTATAGTGTGTTCATTTTTATTAGTTTCAGTATTTGTTTTTAGCTCGGTTTGACAGCTATGAGTTTTAGAATAATTTGTAAACCTGTACAACTTTGGGGACAAATTACGTCTAAATTTAACTTTTTTCAAATGGTCTAGATAATTTATTATCAGCCAATCTTCTTGAAGTTTTCAGTTTGTACAAAATACATTATTGTATTAGAAAGTAACTAAATTAACTTCAAAATATTTTTTTTTAAATATACTTATTATAGTTCAAAATCAAAAAATTCAAATTAAATTAAATATACATTTTGATCCAAAAAAATTGTTTAAAAATGTTCATTTCTTTTTCTTTTTTTATAAGTATAGTACATATTCTTAAGAAAAAATAATGTCAATAGTACTATTTATACTAGCATTTTTAGTTATGTTTTTAATCGACATGAAGGCAAAACCGGCATTTATTATAGCCTGGTCTTTTTGGCATAAAAGTGCTACAAGGTCACTGGCCTTTTTAGAATAAAATATTATTTTCTTGCCTGACCTTAAAAGGGTTATTATATTATATTTTTTCTTTACAGTAAAACATCCATCTACCCCCTTTTTACCATTACTTTACAGAAATCATGAGTCCACTGGATTATTTTGTTATAAAATTCACTTTTAATTATACAGAATTATTTGTATACGTAAAGAGTTTATTGGATGTGTGTTTTAAGCAATTTTGGTAGATGAGTTTGACCAGCAACAATTTACCAATATCATTTTAACCCAGTGGCAGCATGTGACATTTGCTGTTGGATGGACTCATCATCTGTCATTACAATCACACCACCATGATCAGAAAATAAACTTTCTTTTTCTACACTATTGGTAAACCAGAATTTTTCAATACAGATGGAATTATGAAATGTTCTTTTTCCTTACCATCCATTACGGGAAAAAAGAAAAATCCTTGGCATATAGTTTTTACTAACGTAAAACTACTGAGAGAAACATTAACAAACTGTCAGGCTTCATTCATTTTGTAAACAACATATCATTAATGTTAAAATAAAAACTGACACTGACTTTACATTAACACAATCATTTTAAATAAATCCTGTAACTCATTTATGAAATTACAATAAGGCAAAACCCTTTGACTATATGTTGTCAATACAACACATAATTCAAACAAAACTAGATAACATAAATTACAGTCATGGGTCAGCTAGTTCAAACAAAACTAGATAACATACATTACAGTCATGGGTCAACCTGGACTGACCCAAAACGTATCTATTCAACTACATTCAAATATACTTTTCCTCCCTCCATCGCTATTCTACCCTACAACCCCTTCATTATACTCTCTTAGGCTCAGGCCACAAACAGCCCATTGCAGAGTTTATACAGGTTGTCATTGTAGCAAGCTGTACAACAGCATAAAAGCATCATTAGCTAAAAATGCTATATGCAACGCTAATATTGAATAGTAAATAACATTATTATTTGTTTATTTTTATTACATATATTATTATATTTAATAATAATATTATTATATTTAATAATATTATTAGAGAAAACAATATTTTTATTTAAATTATTGATTAGACCCAGCCCCTCCATCCTTAATGTGCTGCCAGTGTTTTAACCAAATGCAATACAATTAAAAACTTAGTACAGTGGTGGACTCAATTTAAGAAGTCACCTTTTAAGCACACATCGTTTTACTTGGCAGCAACGAGTTGATACGACTGAACACTGTGCCTTTGACAACTCACAGCTTTGTCATGACATGTACCGAGCTACTAGCCTATAAAAAACTACATTACATATAACTTGAGAGTGGTCATAAACACAGATAAGAGGCATGCAGCTCTGGCTTTTTTTCCTACCTATCTAGCACTATTTGAATATATAGTGAACGAACCGAGTAATAGTATACTTGTATAATAAGTTCAGAGTATTGGGTATGGCTTAAGGTAAATTTAAATGTCCCTACATCATATATATATATATATATATATATATATATATATATATATATATATATATATATATTATTCTATTGATTATATCAGTGATTGACAATATATCAGTGATAAATAGCTAAATAAGCATGTACGATTGGAGAAAATTAATTTATGTGTCAGATTCAATTTTATTTACCAACAGCTAAAACAGCATATACGGAGTCGGAAGGTAACTTAAGAGCTAAATCAGGATATATGGTTAAGCTATTAATACTGACTAACAGTGATAATATATTGGTTAAAAGAGATAATTCAAGCCTATATAATTCAAACAACTGTATAATGTAACTTTTACACAAGTAGTGCTACGAACATTTACACTAGCACTCAAGAATATTTTAAGAAATAATAATTTTGCAATGTTCATAGTACTAAATATTTAGTGTTTTCTTTAATAGATAGGCTATAAGAAAATGGACCAGATCATATAATTAATTTACGTAATAGAACTAAATTATTTGGCATATGTGTTTGTTAAATTAAAAAAGATTATATCAAGTAAAACTATATTAAAAAATATATTATGGGCTTTCAACAGTATTGCCACATACGGTATAATAGGCTGGAGCATATTATAATTCTCAACATGCCATTATACAATTTACAAAAAAAGGATATTTAAAAATAATAAGTAATGATGCCGAATTTCAAAAACATATGTAACGTATAGTAGAGTTGCTATTTTGACAGCGTTGTTAAGAAATTATTACATAATTTAAGCAAGGAATTTATAAATAGTAACAGTATTACAAGGCATAAGTCTATACAAATACCTACTGTATATAAAGAAGCTGGAAAAAAAGAATATAAACACTTATAAAAGAATATAAAAGAACTAAATAGAATCTAATATATATTTTAATAGACTACCTAAAAGCTATTTCAATGCAAAAGTAAGGACACTAAAAATAAATTGAAAAAAATGGCTGCTTCCTAAATGCATCACGTTACCATAGTCATTAATTGGAAAAGAATTATATAGATATATTGAAATAAGTTATTGGTTGTGGTTTCTAAGGAAATGTATGTCTTGGAATTTGGTTTGGATTTAGTTTTTAGTTTCAGTTTTAAGATAAACTATAGTATGATTGTTTTATATTAAACTTTAGTGCCGTATACAGGTAATTTATTACCTTCTATGGGTGGTACCAGTATATAAATAAATAATAGGAAAAAAATATACGACCATAGACAAATTATTATTAGATAACAGCGAGCATTTGCATCTATATTGTTACCAATTTACAGTTGTTTTCCAGCTGTCACATTTCTGTTAAAAAATTAAAGATACTCTTCAATTAAGATATACAATGTATTAATACACGTGTGATTATTAACTACTTTTTCAGCACTGATTTTATAGTTTAGGCTTGATTGAATGTAATAATTAACATCATAATTTTTATATGATCTAATTCTTATATGTTTTGTTATATGCTGTAAGGACGTTTCAAGAGCTTTTATATCTATCATAGATAAATTACTTTTCCCGTTTAAATCAATTTTAATAAAAATATACCAGTTCATGAATAAGCTACTTCTTACGCTTCGATTTTCGATGGCACTGAGAACACAGCTATTCAATACTTCTTTTATAGGATAGATCCATTTTAGTTTATTTCTAGTTTAATTTTTTTTAATAGTTCTTAGTGATCTTGCAGTGGTGGACTCCGATTTTTACAATTTAAGAAGTCACCTTGGTTAAGCACACATCGCAAATTATTTTTATCTTTTACTTGGCAGCATAAAAAACGTTTTCAAAAGTTGGGATACGAAACTTACAGCTTTGTCATGACATGTACCGAGCAAAATATAGGTTGAAATTTTAAAAGGTGAAATATATATATATATATATATATATATATATATATGTATCTTCATATATATATATATATATATATATATATATATATATATATATATATATATATATATATATATATATATATATATATATATATATATAAAAAATGCACTATCAACTAATGTGGAGTGAACTATTGCAGCAGTTTCTATTGTGCAGTTCCAGCACATGTACCCCTTGGAAGGATGTCATTTAAGATTAGCATATTTAGCTGATATTTTTAAAAAACTAAATGTTTGGAACTTATCATTCCAATGAAATAACGTTGAAGTTCCCTATGTAGGGAAAAAACAGGCCATGATAAAAAAAACCTCGAAGAATGGAATCAAGAAAAAACATTGTTACTAAAATCAGCAGCTGGATTCATTTCTGAAAGAAAACTATTAAAACAAAAAATGTTTTACAAAAATGAGTAAAATTCAAAGCAAGGATTTGTTTTCAATTTTATAGAAATGAATAGTTACAATAAGCAACATTACAAAAAAAAAGACCAAATATATTTTTGCTAATTTATTTTCATAACATTAATAATATATATAAAGTAATAATGCTACATCTAGTAGTCTAATGAAAAAGAAAGAACATGAAAAAATAGAAAACAAAGAGTTGTAAACTCATTCATACAACATGAATCGCCACCACAAACACACTACAGTTTTGACAATGCAACAGCAAGGTAACGAATGTATTTTAAACAGTCTCATAACTAAACACTACAACATTCACTTATTTATTCTAATTTTGCCAAAATATCAGATTCTCTAAACAAATGATATTCCTTGCTTTCTTCTAATTCAACTTTTGTGCCTCCATATTCCGGTAATAGTACTTTATCTCCGATTTTGACTTGAAGAGGTACCAATTCTCCCTTCTGTAACAATTTTATTAGAATATTTTTAAAAATTTAAATTAAAGGCACAAAAATGAAATGTCAGTACAATGCAATTTACTGTCAGTGACATGACACATTGCTATTCAACAACTAATAATTCGAAATGATAATTAGGCAATATCAAATGGTTTCAAAACATTTGACATCAAAAATATATGATCTGAATCATGGCTGCATAAAGTCTTAAGTGGTGATATTACAGCAAATAACCTAAAGACCAATGCACTTTTGTAAGAAACATTAACTCATATGAAATTGTAAAAATGACTTAAATAATCAATATGTTATATATTCAATTATGTACACATTCAGATATTGAGAACTAAGTCAGGATAATTAAATATTTAAATGTAAACATATAAGGTTGTCAATTTTTGAAAGATTAAGTAAAAGGAGTGAAGCGTACGCATGCATCATGACTGTTGCTAGACATTACTAGCATGTGCGGGATGTCCAAAATTGATTAAAGGGATTGATTGTATTAATTCACATAACAATAGAATATAAATAAAACAAAGAGGTTATTTTAACAAATTCTACATTTAGGAAGTAGAAATTAATTTAAAAATAAAGATATTTTTTATAAATGTCTAAATTTAACACAAAATAAAATTGTCCAAAATAGTGCCTCCTAGAAACCAGCATTAGAATACAGAGGACATTTTCAATTTACAATCTGGTGGAGAACGGGCTAGTTAAGAGGGACGCTTTTCAGCTATGGGCAAGTTCAGTTTGTCTCTATAATAGTGGTCCAGCATCATGAACTTGTTTTTAAGTTACAAGTAAAAGTTATAGTTAAACAATAGTTTCAATATAGAAGACGTATCAAATAAGAGTGAATTTTTATTAAATATAAGCTTCTATTAACACTAAATTGATATACAACCATATTTTTTATAAAAGTAAACTTCAGCTATTTTGCTCTTTTTTGAAATCAATTAACAGTCAATATTTGATCAAATTCATACAAAACACAAAGAACTAACTTTTCCAAACTTGTATTTTACAAAATATAATTTTATTCTGAATTCAGTTATCATTCAGTATTAGTTTTAATAAAATAAATCTTGAATGAGTGAGTTCCAGTACGATCAACCCGTCTGGAGAAAGAGACTATTTAAATAATTAACTATATATGTGTGTTAATAAACTTTATGGTAGTATGTGCTCTACCAATCCCTGATAGATATGTGCCAATGATTTGCATATTTGTGTGTGTGTGTGTGTTTTACAATTAGTGATTAATCATATGTAACTTACAAGAAACTTTAAGAATAAACGGCTTGACAATATTATTGTAGCCTAAATTGAATACACGCAAAATTTTAGGATTCTAAATAACATTTTTTTTTAATTTACAAATTAATAAATTGTTACATAAACGTACATTATTCCTAGCTCCTGGACCTACAGCTACAACTGTTCCTTGTAATACTTTCCCTTGCGACTTTTCAGGAATGACAATGCCACCTTTTGTTTTTGTGACAGCTTCGGCTTTTAAAATTAAAACTCTGTCAAAGAGAGGGATTAGTCTCTTAGCTGCAGCTGCCATTGCCTGGAAGTAAATGATTATATTTTAGAAAAAAGAAACATACATCATCTTACTACAACATACTGTAATGTGCAATATTAGTTTAAAAAATACTTTAATTTTAAGAACAATAGAACATAACAACCAAATGTGAAGTAGAATTAGGTACTTCAAAAAAGAGCCAGAAATGAGGTTATCATATCATATCATATGTTTTAGTTAACATATCAAAGACAAAAAACAAAAATAATAGGCACCAATAATTAATTATATATTACAATAATTTTCCATGCCCTTTTATCACAAAATCAAAAATTAATTAATTAAATGTTAACTAGCTGTAAATATATTTTAAATAATAATACAATTTTTGTTATGCAAAATTGTGTTACAGTTTTTATTTATTTATTTATTACTTTAAATAAAACTTTTAAACTTTTCCTGCATACAATTCTCAAATACACATAATTTGTATAGCACAGAGCTACTAATATTTTTAATTCTAAATATTATTATAAATCATCAATATTATTCAATAATCATAAACTGTATGTATAAGTAATGTAGGCCTACTCTATATTAGCAATTAGTGACATATATATATATATATATATATATATATATATATATATATATATATATATATATATATATGTGTGTGTGTGTGTGTGTTATATAGGCAATAATTGTAAACTTTGCTAGATTTAGTGATGACAATGTAGTTTTTAACATGGTAAGCATTTTGTATGTAGAGAAGGAAGAACATAAGCTCAGAGTTAGTCAAGGTTTTACTCAGTTCACATCTTAATGAATATGAGATGAACTTAAATAATTATTATAAGTTTTTACGTGTATATTAAATTCTTATTGTAATTAATAAGTTTTTAAAAAAAAGCGACATCCTTGAAACCATATCATAAGTGGCGCAGTCGATAGGACCCCCTTGAAAGTTCTTAAGTGAATATTAGGATCTTTTCGGTATCAACCGTTAACGAGGCGGGATAACACGCTTTGGAAAGTTAAGCGTTTATTGATCCTCCAGAGTAAGGCTTCCGAAGAATTAAGTGAACATTAATTCGGAAGAGCATAATACCCGAAGAGTTAAGGCATATAACGTCTATCAATGTCAAAGAAGAGAGAAGAAGGAAGAAAGACAAAAGAAGAGAGAAGAGGGAAGAAAGAAGAAAGAATAGGATCGCTAAAGATCGAAGACTACTTACACCATGAACATAATGTTCTACATCCTATTATAAGTAGGAAATCAATAAATTAAGACAGTTGTCTAAATAAAACAAGTTTATAATATTCAAAAAAGAATATATGTCGTATTAAAGTGTAAAATATTTTCAATTGAAAAATTACACTAATTTTTGTACATAATTTTCAAACATAATTACTAATCACTGTAGAACATTTCTTATCACTGACTGGTTTTTAATTTTTTTTTCTTTTAAGCCTATTACATACTTTATTACTGATTATGAGATGCTATTCATCATCAATCCCTTACGATTGATAAGTGGAAGATTAAATCCCTTATGATAAATTATAAATTTATGCAATTTTTATTTTAAGAAACTATATTATGACATTACTGCCATATTGCATGGAGCATAGGTACCAAGCTCACTCACCGAGGTTCATATGTGTTATGACAATCTCATTCGGTACATTCATAGTTCTTATAATGAGAAAATGTTTTAAAGCATACCAGCTGTTAACTGTGAACTTTGCAATTTGTCAGTTTAGGTTGAGATTACAGTCATACTGCCAATTTTCTTATAAATCATAGCACATTTACAAAACCGTACTCATGTTCAAAGTGCGGCAATAATTATAAAATTTATAAGGAAACATTAACATTTCATTACAACCGGTGTACTTATGTACTTTGCAAGGAAATTTTTTTTTTGATGTCATACACATTGTGTTAGGTTTTTCACGCAAACTAATTTCACTAAAAACCGTATTAGGTTTTTAAAATATTTGTTGTTAATATGTTTATTATTGATAAATATGGAGTGTTTTTTTTTGCTGAAATGCTTAATTATATACCAAAAAACAATAATCCTTTCCTGTAAATGCAGAAAGTACAGGAAGTATGATACAAATTGAAAATAAATGTGACCCGCATAACCTCAAAACTACTACCACATGAAGTAGGCAACATCATTTTTACCGCTAAAACAAATGACTTAACTGATACGGTTGTTAGAATACGGACCTAACTGACATGGTTGTTGGGTTACAAACCTATTTAATTAAACGGATGCTATTTTAACAATGTTTTTATTATTATAATGAACAAAGTAATGCATATTAGAATGTGATAATGCGCATGAGCAGTTAAGTTGGTGTAGTAAATGTTAATGCGTGTGAGCAGTAACTTGGTGTAGGAATTGTAGTACATTCAATGCAATGTACACAGAAATTAACACAATATAGTTCCATAAAAAACAGCCCAAAATCATAAATAATCTTTAAAAAATATATCAATGTGGGTGAATATATCAAAAATAAGTTCACTAGAAAAATAAGGTGTGCAATGAAGGAAAAAATATTCAAAAATCACTTTGAAAAAAATAACCCATACTGCATAAATATCATATTATTAATTAATTGTTTTTGCCATAAAAAGACATGTTAATTATTCTCATACAGTAATTTTAGGATATTCAGGTCACTTATTTTTTATTTTGCTTTTTAAGTTCCCACACTTTGTATTTTGTATTATTACTACTTGGCATAAATACAATATTGACAAAAGTGAAAAATCATATTTACCACAATGTTATGAACTACCAGTTTTTTTGTTACAAGTGGCCTATACAGCCTAGTTTTGTATTTTGGCGTAAAGGCCTAACGAAACTAAAAAATAGTTCTATATTAACGAAGGACTGTACACAGGAAAATTAAAATATAAACAAGCTTAAGTAATAATAATCATGAAAATAATAACTGTTTTACCAGATAGAGAAAAGTAAAAAGTTACTTTACAAATTCAGTATAATCCTTCATTGACCAATTGAAAGCATGTGCCGGTAGATAAGCCTGAAATACAATGAATGAAATTGCCTTTAGATTGATTTAGAGAAATAGTATTGTTTTAAAACTTACCATTTTTTAAATAGATTTGTCTAAAATTAGACGTTTGACTAATATTATAAATAAAAAGTGCTACAGCAGACTACAGTCTGTTGGAAAATAATTTTTCCAAGCAACCTCTAATCTCAGTCGAAGTAAAAGAAAAGAACTTAGTAATTCGTCAATCCAATCACGCAATCATGAACATTGAACTGACAGAAGAGATTCAAGATTGAAAGTCACACAGATGTATTAAATAAAATTACTTATGAACTATTCAATATCAAGGCGTGAAATAGTTCCGTTTAAATCCAGTAAGTTCTTTAACCATTGTTTCTAATATATTTTTCGCTTTTAAAAAAGTAGCAACTTATTTTTAATTTTGTATTTGTAAGGTAGTATTTTACTTCTTGGAATTTCGTGTACTATATAAGTCATTTAATATCACTATATAAACATATTTTTTACGGAATTATAATATTTACAAAGTGAATTGATTACTAGTAACGTAATATTCATAATACCCATCTTATAAATCCATTATTAATTTTTGTCTTAAATACCCTGTAATATTTTAAAAAGTGTTAAATAAAATTTATGAAATTATATAATTGTATATGTTTATGCTTTTCACACTCAATATAAATAATCGCAATACAAACATGATTATTTGTAACGTAATTTTCATATGATCTACATAAGTCTACATGCACTACAATATTTTTTACAAAATTATTAAATAGGCCTACAAGTTTTGAAATTACATAATTATATTTGTATTTAGCTTGCAAGTCATTTGCCGTCTCTTATATACATTTTGTATTCAATGGTTAGTATTCGAGACGAGAAAAAAAAGTGTACAAATTGTGAATAAAGTATAAGTAATTTTAAATAAAACAAATAATATAGGTTCTATAATATTTCAAATTAAGAAAATGTACGGTTTTACTATAATTAAATTCTTCAATAAATTTCTTCTTTAAATTACATTATTCTTGCATCATTCGCCGGCTTTTCTAGAACACTGAGCCCAGAAGTAAGGAGATAATATTCAATTTGTCATACAGACAACTAAAATTACGTGTTAAACTTATTTATAATAATTCTTAAGTAAAAAAATTAATCATATTAAATTTTTTAGTGAATATATGCATATCGGTTTAAATATTTATTCAAGAATTCGATTTCAAATTTAAAAGCTCGTTGCAGGGCGTTGTTGGAAGCCATGTGCTAAAATCCTGTAGATAGAGCATATACATATCTGATCTGATCTGCTGAAGTAAAGCACACTTCCTTTCTCTCTCCTTTTAGCTCGTTGTGCATTGGCCGTGTGGTCTTGTTGCATACACAGAGAATATTAAAAGGTAGGTAATTTTGTATTAGTATTTAGCTGAGCACTTTAAAACAAAATTTTCTACTTATGCTTATTCATTCATGTAATAATAAATGTTTATCTGTAAATAGATTTATGTCTGTAGTTTGGTAATTTCGAGTACCGGTACGGCAATTCATTTCGTAAAAGGTAGGCTATCCGGTAAAAAGAAGTTAATTGAAAGTAAAATAGCAAGAGTATCAAAGAGTAGATTTATTTACTGCTTCTGATTTTAGTTTTCAGTAAGAATAATGAGAAAACGTATATTTGTAAAAAAAAAGCCAGGCCTACTTCACCCTTGCTTGCCTATCTATGTGAATGGCCGTTTTGAGCATATGAACTAATTTGTTTTTAACCTCGGACCCATAATAAGAATAAATAATTTATTACAAAAATAAAGAAATGGTTCTTAATATTTTGAAAGTTAAGCTATAGGCATAGCCTATTTTAGGTGATTTAAGCACATTATTTTTATTTTTATAGCCTGTATTAATTTTTTGTATTTAAGAATGGTTTCTTTATTTTGCATAGTAGGCTAGTTGTGTATGTAAGGCATAGCCTATTTTAGGTGATTTAAGCACATATTTTTATAGCCTGTATTAATATTTTTATTTAAGAATGGTTACTTTATTTTGCATAGTAGGCTAGTTGTGTATGTAATTTTATTTCATTTATAATTTTTTTGGTTTTGTTTTTTTGATTGTAAGTATTACTAATGGCAGTTGCTATTAGAAAATTATGTAACCCAATAGTATATAATAGAGTCTAGATTAGCATATCTGAGAAATGGGCCCGTGTTGGAAGAGTGAAAATGTCAGGGACAGGGAAAAGTTCTGGGTAAAAGTAAAACAGACATACGTTTTACAAACTAATCATGTAAACATAATTTTTAATACAAAAGCCTACCAGTTAACCCTTTTTGTACAAGTTTGTAATGCAGTATGCACACAGAATGGAACAAATTTTATTAAGATCTTAAATGTCTGTAAAAAAATAGCTAATATTTTTAGAATTGATAAAAAATAATACAGTTACATTGAAAAAATTGCTATATAAAATCCTAAAGTAATAAGGAACTGAAGTTCTGTGATGTAAATAAGTTTGTAGTTTTCTTTTACAATAAGTTTGGAATTTACCGTAAACTGTGGGGACGTGGTATAGTTGATAATAAAATGTACATGCTTGTAGCTCATTTTCTAATTTACTTTTTTTAAAGTCGTCGGATAAAGTGGAATGTTGGATTAGCAGAAGTTGGATAGACAATTCTATACATTTCTACTAGAATTTGTTAGAAAAGAATATTTTATTAGCAAAGAAATTAAAATTTATTTTATACAGATTATAATGTTGGTTATGATGGTGAAATCAGAGTTTCAAAAAGAGTAAGATAAAGAAAGATACTTTTGGAAAATCGCTTCTATCATGTAAGTGAGACAGCTGTGTGCCAAGATTATTTGTTATGTTCTCTCTATGATTATGTTTTTTAATGATGAAAGTAGTCTGAAAATTTATGAAGTCAGATCTTGTTATGAGAGAGGATTGAAACATTTATATTAGGACATATTTAAAGAAATTTACAACAAAAAAAATCTTATTTAGTTTAGCCTTGAAAACAAAAAGAACGAATAACTTTATTTCCTGTAGACAAATTTTATATATTTATCTGGAGTATTGCAGTTCTGAATTATTAATATTAAAAAATTACTACTTCAGACTTACCCTTCTTAGAATTGAACACTTTGCTAATCATATATTTCAACAGAATAACATTTTCAAGAATGATATAAAAATAATGTTCTTTTGTATTGTAAAAGGTTTCATGTTATTTTATGGCACTTTATTTTGTAGGCCTACTATTATTTCTAAACCTAATTTAATTAAGTACAATATTGTATAATTAACCTGTTATTAGCAACATTTATGTATATATTTGATAATCTGAACTAATTCCTGTCTCAATTAGTTTGGAATATCGAAGGTCCACTATAATAGATATTAAACTGAATAACAAAACTGTACAAGGAAAAGCTTTTTTCCCGGCGAAGGTTATCATTGTTGTACAAGCACAAGCTGACACAATACAGTACCAAAATAATAAATAGACAGGATATTTTATAGTTTGGGCTTAATATCATTAACAATGTGCACAAAGAGCAAGATTCCGTTTTAGCTTAACTGATTTGTAAGAAGTGAGTTCAGGTTGTACTGTGGTACTACCATATACTTATCCCACTACGTGATGTTACAATCCCTCTCCATTATATTTGGGTAAGATTTTTTTTGTTGATTTGCAACAACCTTATGCCCACTTTTTTCATAAATTGATTATTTCCATTTGTGTGTATTAAATTGCATATGCGCTTTTGATGAGACAAAGAATCCTACTTTTGTACTATCATTTGAAAATATCTGTCAAGGTATCCAAAAGCTCAAACACAAAAATTTGAAATGGTAATTATTATTGAGTTTAAATATTTTTTTAATTAATAGTTATACTCGTAAATTTCATAAATTAAAGTTATTATACAGTATTAGCATGTTCAATAATTAATTTGTTATAAAATTAATTTGAATTAATTTATAAATTTTGTTCTCACAAAATTAATTTTAATGTGGATGAAAGTAGTGAACTGAATTCTGAAGACAAAGCTGTTAATGAGTGAGAACTGTTTATGGGGTTAGTCACAAAAAGGGACAATTTCAATCCTTTGAACAAAATTAATGGGAAATTTAAAACAATATATTTTTTATATTATTATACTGTAAGTGTGTTTACAAATAGTAATTTAAGATATAGGTAAAATAAGGTTATTGTAGCACATTATTATTTCGGTCACTGCCTGCATGTAATGTGATAATGGTAAAAAATGGTAACGGAAAGACATATTACTTTTTAATAAATTAAATCTAAAAACAAAGAAGACAAAACATAAGTTTGTGGAATTGGTAAATTTATTGATACAAGTTACACTTTGGACAACAACTTTTATAGAAAACAATATGTTATAATAAAAGATTTTGTAAAAAATATGCACATCCTCAGGAAATGCACCTGGTTCAGGGGAACATGATATTAAAAAATTGTGTCAAAAGCTTTGTAGCAGATTCTGTGCATGGACTTTGTATACAGTTGAAGTCAAGCATCAGTCATTGTGAGTAGTGAGTTTTATATCCATGTTTATTTACAGAATCCTGAGAAAATAATTCAAATTAAAGTATATGGGTACATTAATTACTCACCATTCTGATCACGCTAATATTTTAGAAAATATGTATTACTTACCAGTATCAAATAAATATAAAAATTCTTTAAATCAAGAAGCTAAAGCTTAAATCATGCTCTCTCTCTCTCTCTCTCTCTCTCTCTCTATATATACAGGGTGGGGCAGGGAAGTATCCCTACTTTTGAGATGGCGTTGTGTGTAGTGAGGATGTGTTGGAGGAGTGGGGGTAAGCTCGAATGACGCTGTGGCCATGAAATTTTCCGTTAGTACCGCCGTCAGTTGTAGACATGGCTTGGTCGAATGAGCAACGTGCTTTTGCAGTCGAAACGTATTTCTCTAAAAATAAGTCTATTGTTGCGATGCAGCGTGTGCTGCGAACTCGTTATCGGATTCCTACCCACAATGCTGTTCCTGACTGCAAATCCATTTTGTTGTGGGTGGAGAACTTCCGTGCATGTGGTAGTGTAGTGCGAAAGAGAGTTGGGGCTCAGAGGACCGTCCGAACTCCAGAAAATATTGACCGTGTCAGAAGATTGATCTTGCAGTCTCCTAAGCGTTCTGCTCGCAAGCACGCATCCAGCCTGGCGTTGTCTAATCGTACTGTGCGTCGTATTCTCCACGAGGAACTACACTTCCATCCATACAAGATGGTAATCGTTCAAGAACTCACACAACGGGACTGGCAACAACGAATACAGGCATGTGAAACTTTCATTGCTGACTTGCCAAATGATGCACGTGTTTTGTTCAGTGACGAGGCGCACTTCCACATTTCTGGAGTTGTAAATAAGCAGAATATGCATTATTGGAGTGGTGCAAGCCCTAGGGTAGTTCACGAGAGGCCTCTACACAGTGACAAAGTGACGGTTTGGTGTGCAATCAGCAGTGAAGGCATAATTGGGCCTTATTTCTTCGAGGAGGACAATCGTGTTACCATCAATTCTGAACGGTATGTAAACATGCTCCAACAATTTCTTGAACCACAATTGCAACAAAATAATTTGGGACTAGTGTGGTTTCAGCAGGATGGTGCCACAGCCCATACTGCTAGAAATTGATGGCTGTTTTGAGGAAATGTTCCCGGGAGATTGATCTCCGGTATGGTGACATTCCATGGCCTCGCTGCGCCGCGCGGATTTAACTCCGTGTGATTACTTTTTATGGGGCTACCTCAAGAGTGAAGTGTTTAAACATCTACCCAGGATCCTAGAAGCCTTGAAGCATGCAATTCGCCTTGAAGTTGGCGCGCTCCACAAGAAATGCTTCGCATAGTTATGCGGAACTTTAGAACCAGGCTACAGCAGTGCATTGACAATGAGGGACATCACTTGCGTGATGTGTTATTTAAAACAAAGTAAAATTATTATTACAATTAACTTCCATCTGTACCCTTTTGATGCCACAATAAAGTTTTGTTCAAACATTTTGGTTATTTTTAATTTACCTTTAAAATTAGGGATACTTCCCTGCCCCACCCTGTATATATATATATATATATATATATATATATATATATATATATATATATATATATATATATATATATAATGTCAAAACAGTCACTAACCAGTTATGTGATCAATTTGATGAATATTTATTTTTTCCTTGGTGTAAGGCAAAGAAAGTGTAATTACAACATTGATTTATTAAAATGATTTTTCATTTGTTGCTTGTAACAGGTTTTAAATAAAAAACTTAAAATTATAGTAATGTAAAAAGAAATGTAAGTTTCAACTTAATATAATAAGCTTACTGACATTGACTCATTTTTTTAGCCTGAAATTTATTTTTTATTACATAACATTTCTGTACAAAACATATGCAGTCGAATTTTGTTAAAAATTGAAATATGTATAACTTTAAAAAACTGCAATTACTAACATTATTGCTAAATTAGTATCTCTTAACACTATTATCATCTCCACATAATATTAGGAATCATTACTAAAAAACAGTCATATTTATTTGTATGTAAATCAAGTAAGAATTTTTTGAAACTATTTTTGCATTTGTGTAAAGAAATATGAGAAATACTTTTAAAAGATTTATGTTTTTATTATATTACTAGCAGTATATCTTGGTTTCACATGGGTTATTCCCAGCTGTTTCACAGACTTACTATCCTGGTCTCAAACATTGTTGAACATTCTGAAAAAATTATAGAACATTCTGGAACTTTTCTAGAGCATTCTAATCAATTTCCAAAAGTAGAATAATGCATGTGTCTCATCATCGCCTATGAGTTAGCCCTTATGAGTTAGAACGTATCCCTACCATATTCAGGAATGTTCCAGAAGATTCTTGACTTCTGTTTCCCATTTCTAGAAGATTCTGGAACATGAAGTACCTTTGAAGGTTCAGAACTTTTGTGTATAGGACATTTTAAAACATTGTTAAACAGCGTGGAAGATTCTGTAAAATTCTAGAACCTTCTGGAATATTGTATATTTTACAATATCTAACATTGCCATGTTCTGGTTGTCTTGGCCACTTAATCATTTGATTTCTGACTTCTTATTAATAGTGTGATGCCCTCTTTTGACGTTTAAATATCGATTTCATAGATATAGCCTATATATATTTCATAGATATAGCCTATAGATTTCATATCGGTATAACATTTGGCTTTGTTCCATTGTTATTAGTCTATGTTTATTTGAATTGATCAACTAAACAAAAGCCCTAAAAACTAGAACAGATGTACTATTAACAACAAACTATTTCATTATTTGTACATTTTCTGTTTTTTTTTTTACATTTCTGATTAGCAGTTTTATAGTAAGGCTTATTTTTATTACTTATATTAAGGTAAAATGTTCATTAAAACTAGCCACATCATTTTTATAGTATTTTGGATAAATTATTTATTCTTAAATTATACTCACAGCAGTTTCATCAATCCCATCATGACCAAGTCAACTGTAGTGTCAATTTGATCACGCATGTGAAAATTGTAAAAAATTGTTTGTATTGTAAAAATTATTATTTGAGATTGTTTTCTAAAGTATCTCATCAAGTTTTTACGTAATATGCAGTTAGCAATTAAGAGAAATATAAAATTAATTCTGAAATTTATTGCATGAATTGCGATTATTGTGAAAAAACAAAAGTATTTTAGTAAACAAAAAAAATATTTTTTAATTTATTTATATCGTTTGAAATATCTTAGTGAGATACTATATTTTTTTTTTTTTTTTTTGTCCCAGAAGTGTGATCCGATTGAACTTTTTTGGAATTACACTTAAAAAAACGTATATAAACAGTCAAAAGTTAGTTCTGCTGAACATAATTAACCATTGCTTATAATAATTTATATACAACTAAACAACCCTAATTTTTTTTTAATATATATATATATATAACTTGAATTTTGTCTCTTTATTGTGACCCTTATGTTTATACTTTACTTTCAGTGATTTGAACTGAATATTAAGAACTATTAATTAACCTAGAGAATATTTCTGTACTGTTGCATCATCATCGTATACACATATTAACATATATTCTAGACGTAAGTGAAACAAATTTTAAACTCTTATTGCCAGCACTTGACTTTACAAATGTTTGTTTTATATAATTCTAACCCCAACATTCTGTATTACACTTGTAAAATATCAAACTATAAGTGATAAGTAGTTAAATATAACTAAACATTAATAATATCAAAAGCTGATGACTTGTTAAAATGTCTGTATTTTGGATGTGTAGAGTGGTCTAAAGTGGTCTGTTTGGCCAGTATAGTGTCATAAGCGGGTTTGAATCCATTGTTTGTTGATTTTTATATGCGAGTAGTTTAGAGTTCATCTCTTTAGTTGAGTGGAGAGCAAGCCACACCATAAACAAATGTTCGGGTGGAAGCTTAGAAGAACGGGTAAATTATTTGTGAGTTGCATACATGGCCAAGCACTTTGTTACTCCGATCTTACTAAGAGAGTTGTTCGGAAAGTAAAAACATTTTTTTTCTCTAGACACATTTGATACATTAGCTATTTTTTTACATAGCCACCGTTCAAGTTTAAACATTTGTCATAACGTTTTACCAGCTTTTCTATTCCTTCTGTATACTTAGTTGCCGCCAAGTTGTTAACTAACTCTTTCAGTTCATTGTCACTTACATAGTAGTTTCTGTCCCAAAAAATCCTTCAATTTGGTGAAAAGATTGTAATCACTCGGGGCCAAGTTCAGGCAGGTACAAGATGAATATTCAGAACTCTCCCACTTAAACTGCTAAAGCAAGTTCATTGTCAACACAGCAGCATGCTGATGTGTGTTATTGTGGAGAAGCACAAGGCTGCTTGACAACAAACCACATCGTTTATTTTAAAGTGAAGGCTGCTGCATTCATGGTCTCCCCTCTAGGCATGTATTTGATGAACAGGACACTCTTTAGATCCCAAAACACTAACCATAAACTTCTTGGTGTTCAGAATTTTAGTACTAACTGTAAACTTCTTGGTTCTCAGAATTTTAGTTTTTATTGGTTTTGATGGGGGTCGAGAATGATTTATTCTATTGACTGGCATTTATGTTACAATAAACCTTAGAGTTATCTATAAATTTCAATAGAGCAGACTTTTTTTGTATTCAAAGTGTTCCAGATTACAAACCCTATATCTGGTGGGATTGTTAATTTTGTTACACATAAACAATATTTTTTTTGTTAATTTTAAAGTTGCACAATAAACAGTTGTTTTTTTTACTTAACGTCCGTACTTTATGCCAGTTGAACTAATGAGGATGAGGGATCAATGTTTGAACCATGTAAAATGATTAATTAATTATCACTATGCAATTATTTTAGGCTATAATATGAGCAAGGTACTTTTAAATTTGTCATTTCATATTTGTTAAAGTTAAGAATACATAAACAATTTGTTCTCACAATGATTATTTTTTATGGATGAAAGTAGTGAACTGAAACTCATGAAGAAAACCTGATAATGAGTGAGAGCAGAAATTGACAAGTACACACACACACACACACACACACACACACACAAATGCCAAGGTATGGTTAAGAAGAACTTGTGACTCTTTCCTATTGTATAATTTTTATGTCTTGTTTCCCATACACTGAATATATAATTCTGAAATTTATTGCATGAATTGCGATTATTGTGAAAAACAAAAGTATTTTAGTAAACAAAAAAAATATTTTTTAATTTATTTATATCGTTTGAAATATCTTAGTGAGATACTATTTTTTTTTTTTTTTTTTTTTTTGTCCCAGAAGTGTGACCCGATTGAACTTTTTTGGAATCGCACTTAAAAAAACGTATATAAACAGTCAAAAGTTAGTTCTGCTGAATATAATTAACCATTGCTTATAATAATTTATATACAACTAAACAACCCTAACTTTTTTTTTTTTATATATATATATATATATATATATATATATATAACTTGAATTTTGTCTCTTTATTGTGACATGTTTATACTGTACTTTCAGTGATTTGAACTGAATATTAAGAACTATTAATTAACCTACAGAATATTTCTGTACTGTTGCATCATCATGGTATACACATATTCAAATATATTCTAAACGTAAGTGAAACAAATTTTAAACTCTTATTGCCAGCACTTGACTTTACAAATGTTTGTTTTATATAATTCTAACCCCAACATTCTGTATTACACTTGTAAAATATCAAGCTATAAGTGATAAGTAGTTAAATATAACTAAACATTAATAATATCAAAAGCTGATGACTTGTTAAAATGTCAGTATTTTGGATGTGTCGAGTGTTCTAAAGTGATATGTTTGGCCAGTATAGTGTCATAAGCGGGTTTGAATCCATTGTTTGTTGATTTTTATATGCGAGTAGTTTAGAGTTCATCTCTTTAGTTGAGTGGAGAGCAAGCCACACCATAAACAAATGTTCGGGTGGAAGCTTAGAAGAACGGGTAAATTATTTGTGAGTTGCATACATGGCCAAGCACTTTGTTACTCCGATCTTACTAAGAGAGTTGTTCGGAAAGTAAACACATTTTTTTTCTCTAGACACATTTGATACATTAGCTATTTTTTTACATAGCCACCATTCAAGTTTAAACATTTGTCATAACGTTTTACCAGCTGTTCTATTCCTTCTGTATACTTAGTTGCCGCCAAGTTGTTAACTAACTCTTTCAGTTCATTGTCAATTACATAGTAGTTTCTGTCCCAAAAAATCCTTCAATTTGGTGAAAAGATTGTAATCATTCTGGGCCAAGTTCAGGCAGGTACAAGATGAATATTCAGAACTCTCCCACTTAAACTGCTAAAGCAAGTTCATTGTCAACACAGCAGCATGCTGATGTGTGTTATTGTGGAGAAGCACAAGGCTGCTTGACAACAAACCACATCGTTTATTTTAAAGTGAAGGCTGCTGCATTCATGGTCTCCCCTCTAGGCATGTATTTGATGAACAGGACACCCTTTAGATCCCAAAACACTAACCATAAACTTCTTGGTGTTCAGAATTTTAGTACTAACTGTAAACTTCTTGGTTCTCAGAATTTTAGTTTTTATTGGTTTTGATAGGGATCGAGAATGATTTATTCTATTGACTGGCATTTATGTTACAATAAACCTTAGAGTTATCTATAAATTTCAATAGAGCAGACTTTTTTGTATTCAAAAAGTGTTCCAGATTACAAACCCTATATCTGGTGGGATTGTTAATTTTGTTACACATAAACAACATTTTTTTTGTTAATTTTAAAGTTGCACAATCAACCGTTGTTTTTTTACTTAACGTCCGTACTTTATGCTAGTTGAACTAATGAGGATGAGGGATCAATGTTTGAACCATGTAAAATGATTAATTAATTATCACTATGCAGTTATTTTAGGCTATAATATGAGCAAGGTACTTTTAAATTTGTCATTTCATATTTGTTAAAGTTAAGAATACATAAACAATTTGTTCTCACAATGATTATTTTTTATGGATGAAAGTAGTGAACTGAAACTCATGAAGAAAACCTGATAATGAGTGAGAGCAGAAATTGACAAGTACACACACACACACACACACACACAAATGCCAAGGTATGGTTAACAAGAACTTGTGACTCTTTCCTATTGTATAATTTTTATGTCTTGTTTCCCATACACTGTGAGTCTTGCTATCTCCATTTATATCTTTCATAGTATCGGTATACCCCTTAATCTTACATAGTAGATTAAAAGAGAGATGAGGGAACCCCCCATCTCTTTGTTATATGGTTAACCCTTTCAGTGCTGTGGGCTTTTTTACATTCACAAAAATTTTATATTTGTACTTTGGATATATTTTGAGCTAAATGAACATATTCTATGATAATTGTATTTTCAAGTGGACATACATAGTGTATAGTAAATAAAAGTAGCAAAACTGTTTGTCAGCAATGGAGCTCAGGCAATGTCAGGGACAGGCAAATTATAAGGGAGTTGCACAGAAAAATCAATGTTCAGAACAGGGTTTCGAACCCGCTCATGCCTAACGCATTATACTGGCTAAGTATAGTGGACTGCTTGGCAATTTTTTATCTGAAATTGTTTTCTTTAACAAGTCCATCGATTATTTTATTACTGATTGATTACGTTAAACAACTTATATTGCTATGTTATGTTTACTGTTTGATATTTTTTTAGTTATTTTTGAAAAAAAAACATTGTCAAAGCTGAACTTTGCACTGTAAGGGTTTAATGTTTATTCTCTCACTTTTACATTGTCAGCTTGAGGAAATATAATTGTTTTTTTCTTGTTATAAATATTTGTTTTGAAAAGTTCATGTTTCTGGTTATTGTTGTTGATTTAACTAGCCTGTTTAAAGGCATTTTTTTTAATTGACTGTAATGATTGAAAATTCAAAAACTCGTTAAGTCACAGCTGGCTGTGTTGAGAACAATAGATGTTTGAATTTTTAATGAATGTAAGTTTAAAATTAATGTGAAAAATAAGAATTTGCTATCATATTCTATAACTTAATTAGCTATTTATGAAATTAATTTTTGAATTTATATAATAACAAATTTTGTTCTCACGATGATTATATAATAATGATGAAAGTAGTGAACTGAAGGTTCTTGAAGATAAAATTGATTATGAGTGAGAATAGATTAAGAATATATCAGGCTAAACTCTGTTTATTTTAAGTCAGTCCCAAATTTTTAATTTTAGTTTTTGAATTGTATTTATAACCTTTTAGAAACTTAAATGGATAATGTTCGAGTTTGGTCTGTGAATTTTTTACCTAGTTGCTTTATTAAATTTCATGCTGTATGTATTTTATTTGTGTATTATGGACAACAGTTCTAATAATTTACTGCAAAACAGAAAAAGAAATTTTTTTATGTAAATTTATTTAAACATAAATTTCTAGATGTATCGCCTCCCAAGTGTATTGCGTGGTGTTGCTGCTCGCCAAATCGCTCCATGTATAACAAGATGCTATGCCAAAGATGTGAGATTTGGGCCAGAAGTGCGAGGTTTGATGTTGCAGGGTGTAGACATATTAGCTGATGCAGTTGCTGTTACTATGGGACCAAAGGTAAAAAGTACTTATAATATTTGTACAAGTGTTTCAGAAAATAATAAATAAAATATAGTTTTTGAAATTCTCTTTTGAAAAAGCATGTAGGTTCTTTAACTTTCCTTATTTTATTATCTAATTTCCATTGCAAAAATGAGCTATTGGAATGGCTGTCATAGTAATGCCCAGACCTGGGATCTTAAAATGAGCACTGATCCTGAACACTAGATCACTTTTTGAGGGGTTGTTAAAATTGTTTATATGTGTCTGTGTGTGTGTGTATACGCGCGCACATTCATCAAAGTTTGCATAAAAAATAGATTATAACATCTGGAAGTTCATTAACCAGTAAATTTTGTCCAAGAGTTTCAAAATGGTGGCCGTTTCAGACCTTTAAAAATTCTTTTGTCAAATTTTTATGAAAGTGGGATTTCGTCCTCGTAATCGTGAAAAACTATATACATTATATTTCTACACTTTAATTTAAAAAACTATATACATTTCAAATTTTTAATGTAATTTGAAAGTTTAAAATTTATATATATATATATATATATATACACACACACACAAGTGGTCTTAGTTGATTTTGTGTGTATTTTTTATAAGTAATGCTAATTGTGCTGGTGAGATTAGAATTTCAAAATGGATAAGATATAATATAAGATAATTACTGTTGGAAATTAACTTGTATCACGTCAGAGAAATATTTTAACAAATTTAATTTTTTCCCAGGGGCGAAATGTTATATTGGAACAGTCATGGGGTAGCCCAAAAATTACCAAGGATGGTGTAACTGTTGCAAAAGGTGTAGAATTAAAAGACAAATTCCAAAATATTGGAGCAAGACTGGTTCAAGATGTTGCGAACAATACAAATGAACAGGCTGGAGATGGTACCACAACAGCTACTGTGTTAGCCAGAGCAATTGCAAAGGAAGGTTTTGAAAAAATCAGCAAAGGTGCAAATCCAATTGAAATAAGAAAAGGTAAGAATATTTGTAACTCTATGGAGACAGATATATTGTAATTAATAGTAAAGACGAAAATATTGTAATTATTTTCATTTACTTTCATTAATTTGTCTTCCCATTTGAAGACTCAGATTTAGCCTGACTTAAAATTAATGTTCGTATATAATTTTGTACATCTTAGGTGAGCAAAAACTACAACTATTATTTGGTTCCTGAGAGGTTTTCTGAATTAAGCTTAAAAATAGAGCTCCCATTAAAAAAAAACCAAAAAATACATTTGCAAATGTGTTAATTTTTTTTCGAATATCTGAATCAGAACTTTTAGGGTGTAGCAACTAATATGTATTTTACAAGCTTATGGATAGTTTTGATTGTTTATTTTTAATTTATTCAACAAATTGTTCCTTTAATGCGAGTTATTATAAATTATTACATTTCATCTCATAGTTCACATTATGTGACTTTCAAGGTTTATTCTATTAAATAAACTTTATTGTTTCAATCTTAAAAAATAATTTATATTTTGTATTATAAGCAAAACTGATAAATTTGCAATTTTATATGTGTTAGCGTAATGCTAATGAACAATTTTTAGCATTTAGAATAACAAATTCTAGAATTTAGAATAATGAAGTAATTTTATAAATTTCTGTTTAGTGTTATTTCTTATGTTCATATTAAAATGACTTATTTTTTAAAATTAATTAATGTATATAAAATATCTTTTTTTCTAGGGGTCATGTTAGCTGTCGATGCTGTTATTGAAAAGTTAAAGTCACTATCAAAACAGGTTACAACTCCTGAAGAGATATCCCAGGTTGCTACTATCTCCGCAAATGGTGATAACAAAATTGGCCGTCTAATTTCGGACGCTATGAAAAAGGTTTGTGATGATTATTAAATTTTCTTTCTTTAGTTTTACTTTCTTTCTTTTAATTACTTTTTTTATACATTTTTTATAAATCTAATAAGTATTGAAAAGTAAACTAAGGGTTTTGAAACTGTGATGTATTTGAAATTTGTGTGAAATAAAACTGATTTAATTTTTAAAAATATTTAACAGGTTGGAAAAGAAGGTGTAATAACTGTTAAAGATGGTAAAACATTACATGATGAATTGGAAGTTATCGAAGGAATGAAGTTCGATCGGGGATATATTTCTCCTTATTTCATCAATTCTTCTAAAGGTAAATTTTGTACCAAACAGTTAGATCTTTATTGTAATTTACTCCAAGTATTTAAAGTTTTCTGCTTATACAAAAAAAAATTAAGTTTAGGAATTTTATTGACTTTAAACAACAAATAAAATAATGCAGTACTGGTAGTAATGTAATGTGGTAGGTAGGAAGTAGTCTGCCAAAGCACATTGTTTAGTTTAATTAAAACAATTGATTTAATTACTAATTAGTGATACTGTGTTGAATTATACGGTTTTTTGCAGGCAATAATTTTTTTCTGTGAGCCTTGTCAGTTAATTTAATACATTATTAATATTTTTCAGTTTGGTATTTACATTAGGCTTCATGTTAAATATAGTTAAAATTAATTGCAAATCATAAAGATCAGTAATATGGAGACCAGTAAAAGGGGACCCTGGAAAGTTACGTAAAGTTAGAAGTAAAATAGTGGTTTCCTAGGCCCTAGCCCATCTGGTCATAAAAATCTCTTCTAAAGTAAAGGTTTAATTTAAAAATCTAAAACAGGATATGTTAATCATTGATTTATTTATATAATACAGTTCAATTAAAAATATGGTACTATTAAGTAATATTCAAATAAAAAAATAAAAGTTGTGTTTAAACTTTTGTCTCAGGGTCTTTAGGTACTGAACATGATTTTTTTTTTATTAACAAACTGCTTGTCATCATTTGCGTCAGTAAGAGGAAAAGAATACTATTCACTCTGCTTGAGATATAATTATAAGATTGACAACTAAAGCAATGCAGTTGGTAAGTATCTGTGAATTTGCTTGCAGATTAAGAAAATCTGTTAATTTAAATACGGAACATTTTATCACTTAGACAGAGTTTTTGGGACAGTGGTATGCAATACAGAAAAAAAAACATTTTGTGTTTTATAGGGCATTTGGTCACATTAGTAATGGTGGAATGTAATGTACTGCATTGTGCAATGTTTTTAATAAATGTTCTTGTTTTTCAGGTGCTAAGGTTGAATTTCAAGATTGTTTATTGTTATTAAGTGAGAAGAAGATCGGAAGTGTTCAGTCGATTATTCCTGCTTTAGAACTAGCAAACGCTCAACGTAAACCCTTGGTTATTATTGCAGAAGACGTAGATGGGGAAGCACTCAGCACTTTAGTTGTCAACAGGTATACCCATCTTAATTTCTCGTTGGAATAGTTAGAGCACAGCCTGTTTTTCAGGATGATGAAGGGTGGAAGACAGCTAATAATCAAAACTTGTTTAACAGTTTAGAAAAAATGTCCTCATGAACAAGTTAAAAAGGTTTAATGAAAATAGTTTTAGTAAAATATAAAAGCCTTTTTCTGGAATGCAAATTAAACTAAAAAATGGATTAACCTAACATATAAGCAAAGCAAACAGTAGCAACTACATTGGAACCTGCATAGAGTTTTTTTGCCTGCTATTCTGTAGTCAAAATAACGAGTCAAAAATGCATCTGAAATCCAGAGAACATACATATTTTGTTTTCTGTAAATAGTTACTGTGTAATACAGTATCATTCTCTAAAACATCTTTTCAAGGCATATAAAAATTTGACGGAAGGTTTTTAGGAATAATTTACATGTTTTTACATAACATTAGATATGGTGAGGTCTAGTTTTCTTAATTTATTGTGCAAGTGGCTTATAATGGAATGTGATTGTAAACACACATAATTAGAAAGGTTCAGGTTCTTTGAAAGGAATTAAAAATTGTCTGTTTAGTCATATTGTAACTTATTACATGTGTTATTTTATTATTTATGATTTTTTTATTACTGTGGAATTAATATTTGAATAATTGATCCTTTTAATACAAGATACTAAGTCTCAGTATATATAGTAAGCTTGTGGCATAGAGTAAAATAGCAGCATATGTGTTTAAAATTTTTGTTAAAAACATTTTGACTGTTGTTTTCGTATATTGAACTGGCCATTACACATGCTTCGTTATGGTATTTTAATCGATGAGAATGAAGGAATCATACCATATATCGTTAATGTAAATGAAAAATACTGAGGTTATGTTAACAAAATATCAACATTTTTTATTGAATACCACAGATTGAGACTTCAGAGATTGTAGAGAGCATTGTAAGCTTTTTCCACTCAGTCCTTGTCCTGGAATTACAGCTGCATTGCAATAGGTTATGAGAAAATTATGCAATCATTATTATGATTTGATGATTGAAATTTGTAAAAACATGACCCAGTAACTAAAGTTTATGTATGTAAAATTCCATGACAGTTCTGACATTTGTTCAGATGGTATTCCTGAAAAATGTACATACTTTTTGATTTTATAATGAAATATATATAAAAGTTGTACTGTATTAAGAAATAATATTTTTGATTCATGAATTTTAGTGAAATGTTACAAATTTTCTGTTCTTTAACTTTCTTTTAACTGCAGTAAACATCTTTTTTTTAAATAAATTAGGTAAATTATGTCAATATTTGTGTTTAACAGTAAAGTACAATTTGGTTTCACATTGTATTAACCATTTATTTTATTACAGATTAAAAATTGGACTACAGGTAGCAGCTGTCAAAGCTCCAGGATTTGGTGATAATCGTAAGGCAACCCTTCAAGACATGGCTATTGCTACAGGAGGTATTGTATTTGGAGATGAAGGTACAAATCTTAAAATAGAAGATGTACAGTTGGCAGATTTAGGCCAAGTTGGTGAATGTATTATTACAAAAGACGATACACTTCTGTTAAAGGTAAATGATTTATTTTGTTTGGTATCTATTTTGCTCCTAATTTATATTTTATTAAAAGTATTAAGGCTCTCACACACTGACGAGGCTGAGGTGGCAATCAGGTATTACTCATTAGAGTAATTCAGGCAGGCACGGCAATTACAGGACAGTGACTATCAAAATGTGTCTTGCTTGATTTGCCCGATGATCATGGTACACCTTTTTCAAACATGATAAAAACTTACTGAATATGTACAAGTGTACTTTTACATGTTCTGTCTCATCCCAAATACAAAAATATTAAAAAGAAGAAAAATAAGAAGGAATAAAGTAGAAGGATTATTAAACTATTTAAAATTTTTTTATATTGAAATTGATATAGTTATGATAGTTATAATTTAGTTCAACCTATAATACAAAATCTATAATTTTAGAATCTTCTAAAATAAATTATGACTTTAAACTAGGTATAAGAGGAAAATCCACAGATTGAAGACTTGGAGACACCCAAACCCAGCAGGAGGAGAACTGCAGCTGGACCACGTTGCAATGGACAGGAACTTCCATAGAGAAATTTATAATGTAAAAGTGTTAGGGGAATTGATATTGATTCCGACCACTACATCTCGAAGATTAAAATTAAACTCACCCCCAGGAAAAGAATCCACAAGTCGAAAAGTTGTATAAAAAGGAGATACGACCCGTCTAAATTAATAAATAACAAACCCTTCCAAAAGGAACACAGATTGCGCTGCGCACGATCTGGAGACGCTGGTGGGAAAACTGAGAGAAATAGCGGAAGAATTGGCCCCATCATCCAAAAAGAAGAAGCACATTTGGTGGAACGAAGAAGATGGCGCTAGAGAAAAGACATCAAGCTTGGTTAAATGTCCAAAGCCATAAAAACGAGAAAACGGTGAAACTCTTAGAAATAACCAGGAGAGAAACAGCAATACTGATAAGGAGAGCAAAGAGAGAATACGAGAGAAAGGCACTGGAAGAAATTGACCAGGATTTTAAAAAGAACAACGCACAAGGCTATTACAGAGCTTTTAAAACCTGTCTAAGTTCTCGCCACCCACTTAAATGCTCAAAAACATAGAAGGGAAAATTGCCCATAGCAACCAAGAAAATGTGGACATTATTGCAGCGTATTTTAAGCATCTACTGAATTGTGAAGATCCGAAAGAAACACTGCCCTGCGAGCTGGACAGGGAACCCAAAACTCCGTTAGAAAACATAGAACGTCTGACTTGAGGAAGTTAACAGTGCAGTCATAGAGCTGAGAAATTATAAGGCAGCAGGAGAAAATCAGATCAGCTGAAATTTGGAAAAATACTAGCAATACAATAATAGAGGAATTATACAAACAAATTATTGGAATGTGGACAAATGAAGAGTTCCCTTTAAATTGGACCTCGGCGGTGATACACCCACTACATAAAAAGGGAGATAAAACCGACCCAAACAATTATAGAGGAATATCGCTAATGGATGTAACATATAAAATCTTTTCTAAGATATTACTGTGGAGGATCCAAGGACAAGTAGATCAAGAATTGGGAGAGTATCAAGGTGGATTTAGATTAGGGAGGAGTGGACCAGAGCAGATAACGGCTCTGAAGTGGATCATAGATTACCAGAAGAAAAGAATAAGAACTTGATAGTAACTTTCATAGACTTTAAGAAGGCGTATGATTGTATCCACAGGGAATCTCTCCTAAACACCCTCAAGGAATTTGGCTTACACCAGAAATTAATTAACCTTGTGAAACGAACTCTCCAGAACACTATATCAAAAGCGAGGATCTGAGGAGAAGTCTTGGAACCTTTTGAGATGAAAACGGGATTATGGCAGGGAGACAGTCTTTCTCCTCTCTTATTTAACTGTTTTGGAAAAATTTATTAGAGAGTGGAACAAGGTTAATGGGCAAATCAAAATTGGAACAAAGATAGGGTTAAATTGTTTAGCCTTTGCAGACGAGTTGGCACTCGTATCGAACAGCTGGGAAGACACAACACACCAAATTGAATCACTAAGAGACATCGCAGGAAAAAGTCGGCCTCCAAATATCCTTCAGGAAAACAGAGATAATGCTAATAAGAAAGACAGAACAAAAATTCGTCAAAATTGGTAACGACCGGTTAAAGATTACCGATAAATTTAAGTACTTGGGAGAAACTATTACCAGAGACCTCAGAGAAAAACCAGCAATACTTAACAGAGTAGGTAAATTAAGATCTGCCTTCTATTTGACCCAGAATACCTAAAAAAAAAAAAAAAAAAAAAAAAAAAAATCGCTTTCTATAAAATCTAAACTTACGCATTATAACACGGTCATAAGGGCAAACGTAACTTGGAGACCCTATTTAATCTAAAGAGCCAAAATAGAACGGAGGAGCTCCAGAATGGAAAGGAGAGTACTCCGAACAATTATTAATAAGAAACATTTGGTGGGGGGACAGTACAGACTGTTGCCAAATGCGGTCTTGTATCCGAACAACGAGCAGCTCACTAACATTTTTAGGAAAAGAAGATTCTTTGGACACCTGACTCGATTACCGGAGAGTAGACTTATGAAGAGATAATTATTGGACTACTAATTGAAGTGTAAAGTTAAGAACAACTGGTTGAAGGAGGTGGAACAGGACTTGGAGGAAATGGGAATAACCAGGGAGCAATTGCAGGAAGAAGGGAAAAAGCGATCTTAAAAAGTCAGGAAACCCAATTACAGTTTAGAGAAAAACGTCCACGAAACGTATATTCGGAACTCAGACTTCAGAGATCAATAAGATTAAAAAAATATTGGGAAGAACGCAGAAAAACCAAAAGACTTAATTAAATTGACTGTGTATGCTCCAATGTGGGCTTAAATTAAAAAAAAAAATTATGGCCCATTAAAAAATGATTAGGCCTATAAAATCGTAAAATATTTGTGAAATTGCACCTTTAGTTTTGAAGTTGTAATTACTGATTAAGCTATTTTTAATAAAAAAACAGTAAGTAGATAATTGTTTAACAAAGGCTAATTATAATGGGGTTTATGAAAATTTTTCTTGTACACAATAAGCCATTTATTTACATAAGCCTTATAACATTCACAATAGCTTTATTATACTCTTATTTAAAACTGTTTACAACCAGCGCCATAGCGTGGAAAACTGCATTGCTGTGTTGGAGCCTTTAAATGTTTTATAACTCTTATGTTTGCAGAACCAATAACTTATATTTTTACATTAGTGCTTGTAATACTCAAGTAACATCTAATCAGCAAGACAAAGCAATTAAATGCTTATGAGAGAATTACCTTCTATCCTTGTAATGTAATTTGTGTTCATAATTTTTTTTTTCTGTTGGTTTATACGGTCTTGTTTCCAGTGCCTCTAAAACATTATCTTGTTTCATTCATACATTTTACAATTTTTGTTTTTTGTAAAATAATTTATACAGTAAATCTTTAATTAACCATCAGTCTATTATTAACAGTTAATTAATTAAATACTATTGAACTATTAATTTTTTTAATACATAATTCTTAGATAAATAATAAAAGTAATGAATAAATGAAAGAGTAAACAATAATTAGTACAGTATACCTAAAATGTGTAGCAAGCAGATTGACATGAAAAATAATTATCGCTGAGCGGTGAAGGTACTGAAATGGAGCATGTTTTTTTTTTTTTGTAAAGTTGGTCATGTGTTGGCCCACACATTATAAACTATATTCTCATGTTGTTAGTTGCAGTTGTGGTTGATAAGCTACAAAGGCTATCTAGAAAGTAACAACGTTTTGAAATTAAAACAGTTTGTTTTGTACTGACCCTTTGTTAATCGAAAGGTTAATCGAAGTTTACTATCGTTATTTACTTTAATATTAATTCCATATATTTATTTTATCTTTTTTGTTGTGATTTTACAAATAATGTATTAAACAATTATTTTTAGGGAAAAGGCAAAAAATCTGATATTGACAGACGAGCGGATCAACTTAGGGACCAAATTACTGACACAACTTCTGAATATGAAAAAGAGAAACTTCAAGAAAGATTAGCAAGACTGGCATCAGGTGTTGCTGTACTTAAAATAGGTGGATCTAGTGAGGTACAGAGTAATTAGTAAATGCAGATAATTAGAAATTATTTGATAAATACAAATTTTATAAAGCGAATAAGACTTAATGCCTATGATGTTAATAATTCAATGATATCTATGATTTAATCACAAGAGTCATCAAGCCTGAGGCATTTTAAAAATATCTCAAACATAAATAATATAATTATATTAATAATAATTAATATAATTATAAAATTAATAATATAATATTAATTTTTAAAATTATGCTAACTTGGTGGTACAAGTTACTTATTTTTGCCACAAGCATTATTAATTTTTAAACAAAATAAAACTGATTTTGAATAATCTATATAATGCAGGAAGTTATTTTATGCAAATCTGTAACATTTGTCGTAGATTAGATTTAATTAAATTTTGGAAGTAATTTGAAATGGAAAACTGCTGTATACATTAAAGTTTCGTGTTGCATTTATATATATATATATATATATATATATATATATATATATATATATATATATATCCTTCACCAGATATCCTTTAGGGATCTAGAAAGAAGTAATAGTACATCAAGTTTATCCCAAGTAAACATTATTATTATTATTCACTAGTTGGTTTATTCATTTGTCCCTGATTTATATGAACTAAATGCAAACAGATTTAATTGTGATTTAAGCACAATGATAGTGTTTATTGCAGTTTTGTGAAGTTCATTTGCTATGGCATTCTTAACCCTTTGCACTCGTGTACAGTTGTGTACAGTTTTAAAGTAATGTCCTGGGGTCGGATGGCCAGGAAAACAGGTCAAACAAAAGGCTATGCTTTGTATTAATTTAGTTGTATTATGATTTTGTTTGGATTGTGCTGTAACCTATCAGGAAACTTAACTAGGTGATTCATAGTGTGTATTTATAAGAACAAAACAAATTTTTCAACTTTACAGTGTAAGTCTAGTCACGTTTTTCTAACACTACACAATAAAACAATATTCAGTATTAAATGTACTTATAAAAAGTACGTAATGCATGTAAAACTAAAAAAAAACTGCTTTATGAACTGTATTGTATTTTTTTGTTGAAAATTTATGAATGTTTTTGTATATCTATAAAGTTATTGTAATCATATTATAATAATTTTTTTCAATTACACTAAAGCATTTATAAATAAAAATATGAGGTCTGTTCAGAAAGGAACGAGAATTTTTAAATTTCACGGTCTTGGAGAGTCCGATTGTCAAACATATTTTTTTTTATTATTATGTTAGTATACATGCCCTTAAAGTATGATAAAACTTTCAGCTTTTTTCATTGTTGACTTTGTCTATAACAGCCACTAAGGTCAGACGTGTTTTTATGAGCTCAGCGATTTTCATTTGTTAAAAGAAATGGATCAAAGAATCTGTATCAAATTTTGCGTAAAAAATGGAATAAAGTTTAACAAATAGTGTGAAATGTTAACAAAGGCCTATGGTGAGTCTGCTATTAGTAAAACAAGAGTTTACGAGTGGTATAAGCGTTTCCAAGAAGGCCGTGAAGGCATTGAAGATGAAGAACGCCCTGGACGCTCCAGCACATCAACAACCAATGAAAACATGGAAAAAGTGAAAGAAATGGTTATGAACAATCGCCGAATCATAATTAGAGAGGTCACTGATGATGTTGGCATATTGATTGGATCATGTCATGACATTGTTTCCAGTGTTTTGTGTATGAAACGCGTGGCAGCAAAATTTGTTCCAAAATTGTTGAATTTTGAACAAAAACAGCGGCGAATGGAAGTTGCTCAGGAGTCACTAAATGAAGTCAACGACGATGCAGAATTACTGAAATGTATTACAAGGGTTGTCTGATAAGTTTCCGACCTCAACATGAAGATAGCAGCACTCGAATTTCGTTGTTCGTCTGTTGACAGTTACCAAAGTTTCAGCCATTTTGGACGCGCAGTTATGTAACAGTCGATGATGTGAGTATTTTTATGAAAATGAACAAAATCGATTATCGAGCTGTCATTAAATATTTGTTTTTGAAAGGCAATACGCCGACGCAAATCAAAAATGAGTTGGATTCTGTGTATGAGGACTCTGCACCATCATTTACCACAGTGAAATTTTGGGCAGCTGAATTTAAACGTGGCTGTAAGAGCTTGGGAGGCGAACGTTCGGGACGTCCAAAAACTGCAACTACCGACGAAAACATCGCCAAAGTTCACCAAATAGTGCTAGATGGCCGCCGAATTAAAGTGAAAGAAATAGCAGACGTTGTGAACATGTTAAAAGAACGTGTTTGTCATATATTAAATCAACATTTAGACATGAGAAAGCTGTCCGCGCGTTGGGTGCCGCGTTTGCTCGCGTTAGACCAAAAACGTGTTCGAATGAACATTTCCAATGCTCTGTTGGCGCAGTTTTGGTGCAATAAATCCCAGTTTTGGCACCGATTAATTACTGTAGATGAAACTTGGATACACCATTGTACGCCCAAAACAAAAATACAGTCCAAACAGTGGACTGCAAAGGGGGAACCGGCACTGTTTTTTCGGCTGGGAAAGTGATGGCGACTGTTTTTTGGGGTAGTCATGGAGTTATTTTAATCGACTATCTTCAAAAAGGAAAAACCATTACAGTAGCATACTACGCATCATTACTTGACAAGCTGAAGTCAGAACTTGCGGGAAACGGCCACATTTGCAGAAAAAGAAAATCCCGTTTCACCAAGACAACGCACCGTCTCACACCTCAGCGGTTGCCATGGCGAAAATCCACAAATTACGGTTTGAACTGCTTGACCATCCGCCTTACCAGATCTAGCCTCAAGCAACTTCTCTTTGTTCCCTCATCTAAAAATTGCGCTCGGAGGCAAAAAAAAAAAAATAAAGAGGCAGTCACCTACGTGAACAATTATTTTGCAGAGAAAAATGCTGAGTACTATTTGGACGGGTTACAGAGATGGGAGCATCGCTGGGAGAAGTGTGTAGAGGTACAAGGAGACTATGTTGAAAATTAATTTAAAAAATGTCTTGTATCTTTGTTAGGTCGGAAACTTTTCAGACCACTCGTATAACGGGTGACGAAACATGGGTTTACGGATATGACGTTGAAAATAAGACTCAATCATTCCAGTGGAGGTTTTCTGGCACGCCAAGACCGAAAAAGGCTTGACAAGTGCGGTCGAATGTGAAGGTTATGCTCACTGTGTTCTTTGATATTAATGGCATAGTGTATCATGAATTCCTGCCACCAGGTGAAACGGTCAATAAGGAGTACTACCTACAAGTTCAATGCCGTTTACGTGAAACAATCCGAAAAAAATACCCGGATCTGTGGAAAAACAATGTTATGGCTTTTGCACCACGATAATGCAGCAGCTCACACTTTATTGCTTGTTCGTGAATTTTTGGCCAAAAACAGTAGTGTAACGATGCCCCAGCCTTCATATTTGCCAGGCATGGCTCTGTATGACTTTTTCCTATTTCCAAAAATAAAGAGAACCTTAAAGTGCCATCATTTTACAGCCGTAAATGACATTAAAAGCTCATCTCTGAAAGACTAAAGGCTATCTCATTTTTTGTATATCAATGATAAGAGTTTTCTAAAAGCTCTTAATTTTGTTTTAAAAAAATTAAATACTCTTATTAACATTCAGATTTTAGTGAAAAACAATTCCAAGGCTTTGGCACAGCACAAATATTATAGCATCCAAGCTGGCAGAGAAACATGAGCAGCCAGTCAGGCTGGCCATCCTACCTCTAAAGACTATCAACATTTTAAATATTCTTAGCTGACTGATCGTGGCCAGCAGTACTGGCCTTCCCAAGTGCAAGAGTTATGGTAGCTGGCATAAATTTAGTTAGTTTATTTTTTGTATGAATGGACTGTTTGTTAAATTGCTTGCTCTAATATTGTTCTGAGAACAGAATAAAAACAGTTCAGAATAAGACTTGTTACAGTAATGAACTATACCCCAAATACCAAAATATTATAAAATGATTTTTAACAATTATTGTAATATTGTGGTTTTAAGGTTGAAGTCAATGAAAAGAAAGACAGAGTTAATGACGCATTGAATGCCACTAGAGCTGCTGTTGAAGAAGGAATTGTACCTGGAGGTGGCACCGCTCTTCTCAGGTGTATTCCTGAATTAGATAATCTTAAGGCCATAAATAATGATCAGAAAACAGGTTAGTATTGCATATTTAAGTAATAAAATTTATAAAAATGGGACCTACTTAATTTAGAAATAACCTTTTTGTTCACATTATTAAGCTGTTCCTGGACTTAGTAGTATAGACTATGTTTGCAATAGCTTTGAAGTTATTACATAACTGTCTATGTACAACAGTTAAGACTATTATTTTTACAATAATTTGAAATTGCTGTTTTTTATTTTTAAAAGTGTTTAACCCCCCTCTCACAGTGAACAAAAGGCTTAAATTAATGTATTTATCTCACTCATCTTAATGACAGAATAACTCAAAAGTTTATTTGTTAAAACTAAAATTATTTATTACAATCTTCAAAAATATTTTCATAACAGTAAACTTGTTTTTAAAGAACCTTACATTAATGGGATGAATAATAAATCCAAAAACATGAAATTTAATTCGTAGAGCTGAAAGTAAACAAGTCATAACAGATACTGAGCTTAACCATATGTAGATATACTTTTGCTCACCCAAATGTATGCTATTATACACATTTTTTATTATTCAACTACAAAGTGTCAATGTCTGTATTAATAAAAGGAAATGTATGTGTGCTTTGTACTGAAATGCAGAGATTTGAAATTTTTATGAAATGTAGACAGAAAAAGAACAGACATCACCTCAGAGCTTTTGGAAATTGGAAAAATATATATTGATTATGGTAAGTTAAAATTGTTTTGAATCTGATTTTAGGTATTGAAATTGTAAGTCGGGCCCTGAGGACACCTTGCATGACGATAGCAAAGAATGCAGGAGTAGATGCAGCTGTTGTTGTCAATAAGGTTCTTGAAGCAGCAGGAGATACTGGCTATGATGCTTTATTAAATGAATATGTGAATATGATTGAGAGGGGAATCATAGATCCAACAAAAGTAAGTTATAAGACATTAAAGTGATACTGTAATTATCTGTTATTAAGAGGTTCTGATTCTCACATTCAAGATTTTAATGTTAAATTAGCAGTGGAAGTTCTGAGCACAGAATAAACTAACAATGGGTAGTTTATTGATAATCTATTGTTTTTATTTATATTAGAAACTGCCAAACTAAACAATTTTTTGAATACATTCAGATATCAAAAGTAATGTTTTCAGTAGGACATCAATGCAAAGGAAACCAATTTTATAAAAGCAGAAAAATTATTTAACTATTTGTGATACACAGATAAATGAAATTTAATATTTGTGCTGTATTTACAAGAAACAACTGAATTTTTTGTTGAGCCATTATATGTCTACCTGTTAGAAAAATACCCAGGCATTTTTAAAACAATAAAATTAAATCAACATAACTTCCTTCCTCAACTAAGTGGTGCTTTCTTTACAAAGACAAGGTTATAACTGTGTTAGGAAGTGAAGGGTTTCTCAAAATTGTTGTAACCTAAATGGCAATGTTGCTAAATCGGCCACCCACCTGATTTGGCACTCACTACTTCAGTAAAAGTTTATTATTACACATTAATATTTACATTGGTTCTTTTTGTATGGTTGATTTAAAAAAAAAAAAAAACTAGAAGACCCAATATGTCTGTGTTAAAAATGCATGTGTCTATCAAGTGAACACATTGGCATATGTAGGGATGTTCCAATATCACATTTGATAAAATATTTGGGATCAATACTACTGTGGGAAAATACTAATACTCCGATAATATTGGATGAAAAGTATCAATACTCATGAAAGATCATAACTAATTCATTTTAATAAAAATATTTATACTAATAATAATAATTTACTTTTAAGTGTTGTTTTTTTTATCGGTTGACAACTGCGGTGTTTTAATAAGATGTTTTTAAATAATGAGTTTAACCTAAAATTCGTGAAAATTATATTTTAGCAACATGATAAGCTAAATACACACTTTATTTAATATTTTAAAAAATGTACAAATTTAAGTACAGTAAATAGCAATATATATTACAAATTATAACAATAATCATTATTACTATGTTGAGTATAATGACCTGCCTTCCCTAGCTTCATCAATTCTACTTTTGTTGACGTGTTTCGAAGAACCTCCATCTTCAAAAACTATATCTATCCATGTTGACGAAGCTGGGAAGGCAGATCATTATACTCAACATAGTGATTATAATCCTAGCAGAAAAGAAGAAGAATATAAAAAGAATAATCATTATTAATTAAATTGAAAATTATTAGAAGTTCTGACCTTTCGTGAACCTATTTCTTGTAAATTCCAGTTTACTAATGAGGAAAAATTAAATAAAAGTAATTAATACAATAATGTACAAATACAATGAAGTAGCGTAAACCCTCTGATACCCAAAACCTCCAGTAACAGGTTCGATTATTGGGATGTTATTATGTTGAATTTTTCATGTGTTTTAAGTAGTCAAAACTTTCACCATATTATGTTTTAACAATTAGTCAGCTTTAACTTCATCCTAGTACTGCCGCACAATCACCACTCTTGTATGCCATGGTTCATTTTGCAGGGGCGGAAATGTAAAAAAAAAAACTTTTGTGTGTTATAATCGACTCAATTGTATCAGTTTGGATGTTTTTGTCTTCACATTCATACCATTCATATTAGTCTAGATATCAGAGGTCTTAATGTATATTAAAACACCAATAATGTACTACAGTGTGAAAGTAATAGTACTCATTTTACTATTGAGAAAAAACTAAGAACGCGCTTTAATAACATTATATTAATGAGTGTTTTTTTTTAATACACTCTGTTGTGTGTGTGTGTGTGTGTATATATATATATATATATATATATATATATATACACACACACACACACACACACACACACAACAGAGTGTATTAAAAAAACAATTACATACTTCTGACTCAGATATCAACATCATGTGGTTACTGGTATTAAATAAAGATAACACAATAAGGTGATGCATTCGCTGAATAAATAGTCAATTGTTTGTTTATTTCCTGGTTGTTGAGTAACTTTTTATTTGTTTATGAAAAATATACAAATTTAAATAAAATGTAACACACTTTTGACTGATATCACCATATGATACTTAAGTGCTGGTATTGTTTTGCTTGATATTATCAAAACACCAGTATCGAATCAATACCGGTAGTACCAGAAAATGTAATGGAAAATACCTATACCAATCAGTATTTTAATTATCATCAGAACATCTCTAAGTATAATTCTAAATACAAATTGATTGGTGATGATAACCTTAATGGTTTTTCGACAGAAAAAAAACCATTAAGATTGCTGTTTTTGTTTATTCTGTACGTTCATTGTTAATTAAAAAAAATTAAATATTTCAGAGCTCTAATAAGTGTCCATGATATAGTGTGAAATTATGATTTCACTGATTTATCAAAACATTCATCCAGTCTGAGGCATTTACTTAATACATAAACTTCTGAAAGTACTTTACAAAAAGTCTGTCTTGAAGGTAATTCAGTTCAGAAACCTTAGTTTCTTAGGTACTTAGGTGGCAGTAAAGTAAGGTCCTTAAAATGAATTAACTTTGAATCGCTTCATTCCAATAATGTATTTTTTGCCATATATGTTACCTAATGATTAGTTTTAAATAAGTTTGAAATCTTTTAAATACAAAATAGTTGAAAATGTTTTGTATTTTAACAATCTACATGTGTTAGCCAAAATGATGATTAGCCATGCTAATACTGAGAAAGCTTTAGGCTTTCCATGAGTTAAACATTTCTCATAACTGATTGGCCAAATAATGCACAGTTTAATTCATTTGCTACTTGTATAGTTGAATATCGGTACCAGTACATTGTGTTAAATAGCAAGACAGTTTAAAAAAGTTTGTTAAAAAATATGTGTCATTGGAAAGTAAAGAACATTTTGATCTGATGAGCTGCTCATTTCTGTTGCCGTCATTGATCTTCGCACCAGTGTGGACGCTAGCAGCATGCCACTACAGTTGTTTAATCTTTATTTGTGTGACTTCATAAATGTGTGACAAAATTAACAATCCTGCTGCATATGAGGTTTTTGTAATGTGCTTTTTGGATACAAAAAAATCTATCAAAATTTACAAACAGGTAACAAACATGTATGGTAATGTGAGTACTAGTCAATAGAGTACCATTCCCTGCAACCATCAAAACCATAAAAGCCAAACAAATTCTGTAACACCAAGAATTATGGTTGCAGTGTTTTGGGATACAAAGGGTATCCTGCTCATCAACTTCATGCCTAGTAGGGAGAACAAATGCAGCAGCCTACTGTCAGACCCTTAACCGACTATGCCTCACTATTCAAAACAAAAACATGGTTTATTGAAGAGTGTTGGCATCATGCTTCTTCATAATAATGCATGCACATTATGCTGTTGCTTTGACAGTGAACTTGCTTCAGCAATTTTAAGTGTGAAGCATTCACTTTATTGACCAGGGTTGGGCCCTGAGTGATAACTCTTATTCCCTAAATTAAAGGATTTTTTGGGCAGTGAAAGAGACATAATGGAAGTGACAACTCTATAGTGTCACACACTATAAGTGAGTGTCAGTAGTGGTTGAGTTGACAGCAACTGAATATATAGAAGACTTGTTATACAGAAAAGCTTGTTATACTCTGTAAAAAATGTTTAAATTTGAACAGCGACTATGTAAAAAAATAGTTAGTTATTGAATGTGTTGTTTGTAAAATAAGTATTACTTAATACAATGTCTAGAAAAAAAAGTTTTATCTTTTGAATGATCCTTTTATATTTTTGGCCTGCCTCAGAATCCTGGACTTGTTGAAAAATGTATGAAATAAATACAAGGAGTTTGAATTTCATCTAAAATATTACTTTTTTTTTTGATACCCTGCAGGTAATCGGAAGTCCGCTGTATATACTCATTGGTTTTTTAAATCTATTTACATTATTTTCCCCATATTCATTGTTTAAGTTGTTTACTACAATATATTCATATGTATTTGTAGGTTGTCAGAACTGCCCTCACAGATGCTGCAGGTGTTGCTTCATTACTGACAACAGCAGAGGCTGTAGTGACAGAATTACCAAAGGAAGACACACCAATGCCTGGTGGTGGTATGGGAGGAATGGGTGGTATGGGAGGAATGGGAGGCATGGGAGGTATGATGTAAGTTCAGTAGACTCCAAACTGTAATAAGTTCAAAGTGTTCTAAGTGATGTTTTTTTGTTGAGTTTTAAAATCTAGACTTAAAATGCTGGAAGCATATTTTAAAACATAAAGCACAAACACTACTTGATACTTAAAACATCCACCTCTATCGGAAGTGACTTAGTGGAGGAAAAACTGTCTAGTTAGAGATATTGTTAGCTAATGATAAGGCTGATGTTGTTAATGATAGTTTTGTTAGATTTTTTTCTTAAATTGTTACCAATTTATTATATATATAATTTTTTTTAACTTTTGGAAGAAAGATGCATATTTTGGTTTGTTCATGTTCTGTCTCTTTTTCATATAATTGTTTTAGTATGAATGTGTGCAGCTAGTATGTACTCTAGGTGACTGTTAAAAAGCTTTTGTAACTCTTATGAAATTGTAATTTAAATGCATTTATTTCATTCCATAATTTGTGATGTATTTTATATTTAAACCTTGTCTATGAACTCTATGTCATTGTCTCGCCATCTAGAATGGCAACAGCTGGTTATTCCAATATACTTTCACTTGGATACAATCATTTTTGGTTATACACTCAAGATGATGTCATAGTTACCATAAAAGTGGTACCTGATATCCAGTAATCCTGGTGATCACCATGTTTGTTGAAAATATGTACATTAGCATGTTCAAATAGATTTATCTTCTCTCTCGATCTGTGCACTTAAGTACATGATGATCTACTTCATTTGCTCACATCTGTACATTTATTACGTTACTGTACACTCTCATTTTTTAAATTTTATTTTTTAATTGTGATTATATGAAATGTGGTTAAGAAATACCCGGACTGATTTTTCTGAAAACAACCAGCAAGTGCGTCAAGGTCAAACTACATTTCTTAGTCCTGATCTGTGGCCTTTGTTTATACTAGATTTTGCATCAGTTGCCCTGTGGGAAAATGTCTGGCTTTTTAAAAGAGCAACACAATGTGAAGTTTTTAGTGAAACTAGGAAGTCTGTCACAGAAACTCAATTTTTGTTGAAACAAGAGTATGGTGGTAAATGTTCATCATGTATTCAGATTTTTGAATGGTTTAAATGGCTCCAAGAAGAGTAATTATGACCTGCATCCAGGATGACCTTCTACTTTGACAGATAGGAACATTGAAAAAATAGGCAATTTATTCCGAAAGAACTGTTGACTGAGGATTCACACTTTCGTTGAGGTCATCAGAATAGACAAAGAATCAGTTCAGCAGGTTTTGCAAGAACATTTTAACTGGAAAGTTTGTTCAAAAATGGTACCCTAAAATGTCACATCTGAACAGGACTCTTGAAAGAACATCTGTCCTGATACTTTGTACCCATTAAAAAAACTTAGTCTTGAAAAAATTAATAAAATGTATGAATCCTTGTTTTTTACTTACAATTTGCTCTGTGTGACTTTTTGTTCCTGAAAGTGAAATCAGCGTCGAATGGAACATGATTCTAGACAGTTTAAACTGTGAAAGAAAAAGCAGCAGACACCCTGAATATCCTTTCAGAAAATGACGAAAAACATTGCTTTGACCTAAGGAAAATTTGCATGGAGTGGTGTAGGGATCATGAATGGGAGTATATTGAACATGATAAAGTTGTGAAAAAGTAAAAACAAAGAATGTGGAACCATTAATCTGGTTATTTTTTAGCCTCACCTCTTATAATAATATATTGTGTTAATGTGAACTAATTTGTTGTACATCAAAGCATCCTCATAGCTCTAGATCCAGATGCTGCAGCATTGTTGAATCATAATTTCTCTATTGACTATTGAACAGCGTACTTGGACAAACCGAAAGGTAATAACATTAATCTATAACTTGGACCTGCAATTGTGACTTGGTTCTATAATGTAATAACAAATTATTAGTAAAAGAATACCACTGCTTAAATGAAATTTATTCGTTATTAAGCTTTTAGTTACTAGTCATGACAAATACAGTTCATTATTCTAAAAATGCAATGCTAACAATACAAAATAGAATCCATTCCACCGATGTTATTTTAATTCTAGTGTTAACTTATGCACCATCAGGGCATCATTACTAAGAAACAATAATTATATCTGATTTAGAAATCAAACTACAGTGCATATTTCACACACATGGACAAATGCTTTTGTAATAGTGTCTAGCTATAGTGCTGTATTAAAGGGGAATGCATGAAATTACTACTGTATATTTTAAACTGTTTTTAGAAAACATGTCATTATTTATAAATTTAATTACTGACATAACTGGCACTTTATTCCTACCGGCTTTTCTGTTATATGATTTGTTATCCTTATTTATGTTATGAGTTTGGATAAACTTTCAACTCTAATTTTATATAAGTTGCTTGGAGTTACTAAAATAGCTGCAATGTGAAGAGTTTGGAATTGTTTTTCACTAGAAAGATTGTTTATAAATTAAAGATGTAAAACAGCTAAATTAAAGATTGTTAAATAAATTTAAAACAAAAAAAAAATGTAATGATACAGTTCATAAAGCCCAGAATTTCTCGTACTTTTAACGTAATTTATGTGCTGTATAAGTTTATTTAATACTGAATACTTATAAAACACTACATGTGACTAGAAGTCAAATTCAGTCGACAGTACAGTTGAATTTGCCTTGTGCTGACAATACACAGAATGGAGATAGGGTGGAGCACAGTTCAAACTAAATTTATACAAAAGCATAGCATTTTGTTTGGCCATCTGACTTTAGAGGAACATGTTGCACAAAAACTCTAGCCTGTCAAGGAAATGGCAACTTGGCTAGTACCATTTGCTATCAGATTTGCATTTAATCATTTGTGAGTAAATTAGGTTTTTTTTATTAACCTAAACCTAGGTTCTGTTTTGTGCCTCAATCTAGGTCAATTAATCCTAAGGGAGTAGCATTACAAAGCTGTAGTAAATATTGTATCATAAAATATAGCAAAGCTTGTCTTAAATGAAACATGATTATTAAAATATTTTCCTCTTATTTTGGATGGTTTCTGTTTTACAAAAGTTCTTTATTCTAAGAAAAATGCAGCGTGTAGGTCAGGCTTTGATATCTGCATAAAACCAATTTAGAGAGGAATATGTTCAAGTAAACTACATAAACATATAGGTTAAAATATCCTGTTTAAAAACTAGGTTTTTATACTGAATTATTTATTTACATACAAGCTATTCTCTTTTCTATAAATTCAGGAAAATTTTGAATGGCTTACATTAAGTGACCTGAAATCGTCTTCCTAATTTTTTTGTCTATTGCTACAGTTTGAATTAATGATCCTGAAGTAGACACTCCTTTAGTTGAGCGTAACATGTAAGTTAATTCATAATTTTTGAAACACACAGTGGTATGTCACCGTCCAGCTGTTCCTTTTAACCATTCTAAAATTTCTTTTGATTTTTGAGATTCTCATAGATTTGAGTTTATTTTGTTTAAAATGTTTGTTATTGTTATTTTGTGTACTTCAAGAGCTTAAATTTTGTCCTATGAAGTATTTGATGTAAAGAGAGACGTTACAAACTACTGAACTGTAAATAATATTAATTTAAATAAAATAACATACTAAATACTGTATGGATAAAAGCTATATTTTTATTACTATACTATTGGTTTATATGCCCGACAAATTCAATATTATGTAGACTATTAATGATAAGAGCAAGTTGTTTAGTCAAGTTGATCCATTTTATGTCATTATTTTGAGGGTAGTATCCACACCCACTACATCGTGATTAATACACTAAACATGTGCAATCCTGCAGATTTTAGTCAAGTTCCGTTACCTTTTTGTTCAAACATTTGTTGGAATGAAAATACAACTTCATAATTTGTTGTGAAATATTTACTACATGAGTGCCTATGGAACATGAGTGCCCCACTTCATGAAAATAAGCAAATGAAGCAATATATATATATATATGTGTGTGTGTGTGTGTGTATATACATACACAGGGTCATCGAAAAATAATGCCAGGGGTTTCAACTAAGTGCAACTGAAAAAGTATTAAAGATAATTTAATGATTTTACAGTGTACAGGAAAAAGTTTTTATATATTAGTAATTTTTGAACGTATGAAGCAATACTGGGCTACGAGGAAGGCACAGAACATTGAGAAGTGATTGATTTGGTGTACCCCAAAGTTGGGTGAAACAAATAGAGTAATTTTTTATGTGACATCCATTTGTTGCTTTGCAGACATCTAATCTGTTGTCAGTTTCATGCCGTGTGTTGAATCATTTCTAGGGTTACAGAGATGCGCTCCCACAGATGCAACAAGTCAAATTTTCTCAGCATAAACTATGTTGTTAATGTACCCCTAAAAAAAGAAATTTAAAGGTCTGGACTTCTCTATGGGATCAGAGTAAGTGCAGTTTTGCCAATCCAACCATTAGGAAATCTGGTGTTGAGGGAATTGCAGACAGCTAGATGATAGTAAAGCGGAGCTCCACCTTGCATAAAAAGGATACAGTGTTGTTCAGTCTGAGTAAACAACAGTTGCTCTAGCTTGTCCAGATAGATTACCCCTGTAACTGTTGTTTCAGCGAAAAAGAAGGGGTACAACTCTATCATGAAATAACCCACACCACACACTCACTTTTGGAAAGTCTCATATGTACTCATGAATTTCATTAGGTTGTTCTCATCCCCATATTCAACAGTTGTGACAACGCAACCATTAATGTGAAACATTGCTTCATCTGTAAACATACATATTGGCCAACTGATAGAAGAAAGGTTCCTGATATCATTGACTTTTTTGTTGTGAAAGGAATTAATAACAATTATCTAAGAGCCGAATCTTGCCTGGGACTTACATCGGATCATTCCCCAGTAATTGTAAACATTAGTAGCCATATTAAGGAAAACGACTTTCCACCATTCTTAAGTAACAGAAAAACTAATTGGGATTGTTTTAGAGAAATACTTGAAGAATCTTTCAACAGAAGGGTTCAGGAAGCGGCTTGGAATTCTACCCCTGATTACGTTTCTGGACAGAGACAAACCCCTTGCTATGCAATGGTTAAAGGAAAAATTCGAAATAAACGAAGTCTAAGAAAGCACTGGCAAATTACAAAGGACCCAAAAATTAAAACTAAGCTTAATAAAGCAATAAAAGAACTACGAGAGCTTCTAAAAACTGAAAAGGAACAAGCCAGTGAAAGATATATTATAGGCTTGAGCGCAACAGAGGCTGCTGATTATTCATTATGGAAAGCGACAAAAAAATTAAACTGTCCACAGTATCCTATCCCTCCTTTAAGGTAAGACAATGAAAACTGGGCAAGAAGTAATGATGAGAAGGCTACATTATTTTCTGTTCACCTGCAAAATGTTTTTCCACCTCACCCAGGGTCAAATCATCCTGACTTTGATGAAGAAGTACAACAAATTTTTGAATGACCAGATCAACTAGAAAATTTACCGTCAAAGAAGTACAAAATATTATTTTGAAAGATCTTAACCCAAAAAAGAGTCCTGGTTACGATCTGATAACAGGTAGAGTTCTGAAGGAGGTGCCGAACAAGGATTTTAAATATCTGACACAATTATTCAATGCTGTTCTGAGAACAAGCTTCTATCCACCCCAATGGAAAGTAGCTCAAATTATTGTGATACCCAAGCCAGGTAAAAAGCCAGAGGATGTTACCTCATATCGTCCTATTAGTCTGCTCCCAATTGCATCTAAGATCCTGGAGAAACTGATCTTTAAAAGATTAATGCCAATTTCCTCTAAAAATCTAATTCTTGATCATCAATTTGGTTTCCGCCAGCAGCATGGAACCATTGAGCAGGTTCATTGTATGGTTAAATCAATTCAACAGAGCTTTGAAAATAGGAAATATTGTTCAGCAGTTTTCCTGGATGTGACCCAAGCTTTTGATAAAATATGGTATACTGGTCTCTTATATAAAATAAAGAAAAATCTACCTTCAAACTTTTATACTCTGTTAAAATTATACCTTGATAAAAGATATTTTCAGGTGAGACATTAAGGCTCAATAACCAATCTGTGTGAGGTTAATGCAGGAGTACCACAAGGAAGTGTAATGGGACCAGTTTTATACCTTATATTCACTGGTGATTTACCCATGACACAAGGAGTAATCACTGTCACATTTGCAGATGATACTGCTATAATTGCCTCCAGTAATGATCCTCAGACAGCTTCTCAAACAATGCAGCATAGTTTGAAACTAGTTCAACTTTGGATGGAAAAATGGCGTGTACAAGTTAATGAAGCTAAATGTCAACATATAACCTTCACATTAAGGAAGCATACATGTCCAGCAGTATCCCTAAATAAAAAACTGATACCGAAGACCTCAGAAGTGAAGTACCTGGGAATTCATTTGGACAGACGTCTCAATTGGCAGAAACATATTTTTACTAAGCATAAACAACTTGGTATTAAACTCAGAAATATGTACTGGCTGATTGGGCACAAATACAAACTTTCAACCAATAACAAAATATTACTATATAAGACAATACTGAAACCAATATGGACATATGGGATACAACTATGGGGTTCTGCTTTCAAATCAAATATTGCAATTTTACAACGCTTCCAATCTAACATACTATGTTTAATCTTAACAGCTCCAAAAATAATCACAAATGAAATAATCCACAAGCAACTCAATATTCCACCATAACAGAAGAAATTAAAACTTATAGCAATAATTACAGACATCGAATGCCAATCCAAATGTTTTGACTGAAAATTTAATGACGAGAATACCTAGTGACCTGCCTGACAATTAACAGCTGACCTAACAGATATAACATTATGTAGCAATGTTTTATTATTATTATTTATATAATTTCATTATTTGTATGTATTAATAGGTACATGCTTTCATGTCATTATTTTATCCATACAATTTACTTAATGTCTTGTAGACAGATTGTACATACTAATAAAAAACAAGACCTGATTTAAAAAGCCAGATTGTTATCAATTTTATTTATCATAAAAGAAGCAAATTCATTTCGCTTAGGCCTATCCGTTAATTTTATCTGAGCTGAATTTTATAGGCATGGAGACGTAATCATTTGTGCAGTACATTTTGAATTGTTCTTTCTAGTATTTGAAGTTCAGGGCTTCATCAAGCTATTGATTTTTTTGGTCTCTTAACACAAGATGTGTTCGACATTTATTTCAGTGCTTCTTGGCCAGCCTGGTGAGTGTTTTCCCTCAACATTTCCTGATAATGGATTCAGATTGAACCATCGATGAATAGCTTTATCATCTGGTGCATTTCCCATTTCATAAGTTCGCTGAAAGCGACGCTGAACACTCATGATTGATTTTAACTCACTGAATCAAATAATATACAGTGATTTCTGCTACACTGTCAACATCGTAATGGCCAACTCGGCAGAGACGGTGTATCACTTGCACCTTGTTCAGCACATGTCAAAGTCACGCTGTCACTTTATGTCCTGTATCCAACAAAACCTGTCTTTATATATATATATATATATATATATATATTTCCTTTTTCAGTTTGACCTACTAGCAGGAGGTTTAGAAATTTGAAGTGTCCAAAAATTTCACTAATGTACTGTTCAAACTGTTGTGGAAATGCTTGTTACCCAGACTATACTAAATTAATAGTATAGTCCATACCAGGCTTAAGTTAATGCAGTATTGATTAAGTAATTATCTGTTTTATTCATGTTATATATCTAAATGTTATCACAAAAATTTTTAATTTAAGGTATTAATTTACATACAATATTTCACTTTTCTAAAATTTGATTTTTTTCTACACTGATTCATCATAAAATATGAATTCTGCACTAATTAATATCTTACTATTTAAAATTTCATTGAAAATATTTAAATGATCTCGGACAGCTGTAAGGTTTATTTTCAATGGTATATTTAAAAGGCAGCAGCATTTTTTTCATTCACACCGACTTTTGCAAGTCTTTGCTCCATCAATTTTAATAATTAATTAGCCATATTTTCAAGTTAAAAACAGGTAATTTGTGTTCAAAATAAAACTAATTAAATATACCTAATACAAACATTTTTTTATTAATAAGAAAAAAATGTCAAACCCTTTCATAGATAAACCTATAACATTTTCTGTGTTTCAAGGAGGCTATGTTTTCTTTTAAGGAAATAAAAGCCTAGTGTTTCATTATTGGTTATCATTGTGTGTGTGTGTGTGTTGTGATTTATTACTTTTTAGTCTAGTTTTCTTTTGAAATTTTAAGTATGTAGTTTAATATTTCAGTAATTTGTTCAAATTTGAATTCTGCAGATTTGTGACTTTGTATTATATAATAGACTTCATATCATAAAAAAATTGCATTCTTAATTATAATCCTAACCTAAAACTAAATAAAATTGCTAACATTTCTTTGGATATTTTATACTTTAAATGATTTACTGAATATCCTTAGTATATCCAAAACTTTTACTAGAACACAAAAATTGATATACAATGTACATTTATTTAAAAAATAATTTTTTGTTTTAAAAAAACTAAGTACAAAACTAAATCTACTGCTACCATAAAAAATTGTTGGTGGTTTGAAGATTAAGCATAAACTACTAATAAATAATAATAAAGGACTTGGTTAATTATAAAATGTCCATTTTAATGTAATCTGTAGCAAAAAACATAGCCTTTTGTTAGGAATGAATCTTGTAAAATTTAGCAGATAAGTCAATTTTGTTGCAAATTATATATTTATTTAGCTTATATGGTGTATTTTTAAAGTAGAGTTTTGGAATCTGAGTTTATAAAGTTTTGAGGAAGGTTTAGGCTACAACCATGTATATCTATAATCTGTTGTCAAATTAAATCAAATTTTTTGTAGCCATTTTTAATACAGCACATTAAATTTCTAGGCCTACTCTTAAATGTCATTGTATCTGAAACAGTCATGAAGTACAAGTAGTACCAAATGTTATAAAGTTGAATAAACTCTAGTATGTTAGCTATTTGGTAGGATACATAACCATTAGTTTTTTCAAACTGCATTTTAAATTTCTTGGTTTTAAAATTTTTTTGATAGCCTATAATGATTGTGTAAACTACAGATAATGTCAAGACAACCTTCACTATTCAGAACACTGTAATTAAATTATTATTAATTTTGTAATGAAGGGCAATAATAACCCTTACAGGTTTTTCTTGGAAAAAATATTTTGTAATGAAATAAAAGGAACATTGTATAGAGCTAAAATTTGTTTGTTGGTTAAAATAGAAGGGAAATTCAACAAAATTCCTATGGATAGTAGCATAATAAAGTTTTTTAATTGTTAGTAACTAATTTAAACAGGCAGATGGGGTAGTTTATTAAATACATGTTTAGAACATTTACAGAATTGCATTATATTTCTAATGTGCTGCGCTCTCGTAAAGAATTCATTAACTATTTCAATTACCAATATCAATAAAACTTGGTAGTGCTGCCACCTACATTGTATTTCATAATTATCACAGTAATACTTTTATTATCGGTAATTGTGATGCAGTTACAGTAATATAAAAATTCTAATTGCTTCTATTCTTTGAATTTAGGAAATTAATTATGATGCTATCATCATTTATAACTTTTGAAACAGAAACGAATTAATAATTTGGTTGTAAAATCACTCAATTTTATAAGTTTAATGTTTGAAGTTTCATGCTGATTGAAATAAACACTTTTTTAACACAAATTCAATTGGAACATTGCTTAGTTTAATTTGTTATTTTTGAAAATTTTATTCGAAAAAGTTTGTGTAGTAGTCCTTGCTTTGCCGATTTCTAGTTAATCTTAGTTTCAGTACGGGTTTTGTACGACCGTCCTAATGCAAAAATTGTTAAATTACATTGTCGAACCTTTTTTTTCTGTACAGACCTAACCAAAGTTGAGTCTCTGTTACTATTCCAGCTCTGTGAATTCGTACAAGTCACAAGTAATGACCCCACTGTTTTAAATGTTTGGGTTTTATTTATCTCTCTATAGTCTAAATGGAGAAAACTATTTTTAAATTCAAAGATTTTGTAAATGCCCATCTCATATTGGACATCTTCCAATTTAATATTAGAATAGTATGGAAATAATTTTAGAACAAAAGTTACGTTGTTTAAAACGTCTATTTTAATTAGGAATGCTACGTGTGACGCTATTTAGGGTTATATGTTTAAATATTTTTTTCAAATGATTTTCTGCGATCATTTGTATTGCAATTATAAATGTATGTTTTACCGATCGAGCAAAAACTAAAAGATAATAGTTAAAGATCGTTTTGCCACTGAAGGGTAGTAGGCCTATAGAAAGTTATCAAATTTTGAGGGGTGACTGATTTTAAGAAGGGATGTGCCATAGTCGTTAGTGGGCATTGGCATCTCTGGAAACAACTAACTAATAGGCTATATAAGCACAAAATTAGATATCTGATAACAGTGGATAGTTGAAGATAAGAGCTTCTTTTATGTTCTTTTTCTGTTTTTATTTTTATACCTTTTGAGTTTCGCGTGATGATAAAACATAATTTTAATTTGAATTAAGTTTTAATTAATTCATAAAACTTTATCAGTTTATTATGTCAAATAGTAAATCAAATAAACTCATCTACTATTTGATTTCGTTTTAATGGTTATAAAACTATTGAATTTTGTTTATCATGTATTTTCCAGGAGAAATCTTTTATTCAGATTGAAGAATTTAATTTTGTATCATGCAGTTTATAATGGGTACATGAGGGGCACAAACATTAACAAAATTAATAAATTGCTTATCAAATTAATCTTTGTATTCTTAACATAATTTCTTTTCAACTTGGAATTGCAATGTATGACGTCACAGGTCAGTTTTATATCCCAGTGCCACTACTGGGGTGGAACAAACGGTGAAACACCAAAAATACATTAAGCAGTGCATTGCTGGTTATCACAAATGGTTGTTGCTGTGGAAATTTTTGAGACCTTAAAATCGTAAAACTGGCAATAGTTGACTGAGCGAAGATTTACTTACATTTACTTCCTTCTTAAAGATGACGACCTCTAATTTACAATAACGAGTGTATGCAGTTTCAAGCTAAACGTATTAATCGATTGTTTTGAAATTCGGTATGGAGGCACCTTGCATAAAGCCCTAACGACATATGTGTAACATTTGTTCCCATTTACTTCTGTTTCAAGACTGCAAGGCTCTGATTTAACGATGAGTAGTTGCTGGTTATTCCTTGTAATATAGGTTGAACGACAAGACCTATCATCATTTAGACCTCTTCAAGGAGAAAGAGCATACGGTTTCCAATATAGTTGGTCCAGTAACATTCTTCGTTATCTTACGGTTACTGGTTGAATTGGCGGGGAAAGTTAGCGCTCTGTATATTAATTAAGACTATACTGCGAGGTCTACTTGTCTTTGAACTACTAGTTAATAATGAAGGCTTTAAACTTTTTGTTGGCAACATTGCTTAAATGCTGAGCTTACTGAGCCATCATGTAGGCTCTAGAAGCAATCAAAGGTGCCAAGGCGGGAGGCACATGGCGCAAAATGCTCCATCAACGTTCTATGGGGGGGGGGGCAAAATTTATTGGTATCATAATTACTTTAAAAGGGGATAAAATAAATATTGTTATAAAAAATCGTCTTACAACTATTGAACATATTGAGATAAGTCAATTATTTTGTATTTTGATTATCTACAAATGCATTTTTTTATTATGAAATAAATCTTTTTTAGTCTTAGTTTCTTTATCATTATTACATTGTTACATAAAAAATATATTTAATTTATAATGAATAAGAAATATTAATTGAAATTACTTTTATTGCTATTGAGCGATTATTTCTTTAAATGGAAAAAATAAATTTTTCAGTAATAGTATTACAGTTTCCTTTCACTAACCTTCATTTTATTATTTATATTTGAACTTTAAAACTGCAAAAAATCAAACATAAAACATATTTTGCTCTAAACTAATGAAGAGTATTTAATATTTAATAGGATACAAAAATTTATATTTTGTTTATTTTAATTTTCTTTTTCTTGAAAAAGCGATCGAGCAAAAACTAAAAGATAATAGTTAAAGATCGTTTTGCCACTGAAGGATAGTAGGCCTATAGACAGTTATCAAATTTTGAGTGGTGACTGATTTTGAAAAGGGCATGTGCCATAGTCGTTAGTGGGCATTGGCACCTCTGGAAACAACTAATAGGCTATATAAGCACAAAATTAGATATCTGATAACAGTGGATAGTTGAAGATAAGAGCTTCTTCTTTTATGTTTTTTTCCTGTTTTTATTTTTATACCTTTTGAGTTTCGCGTGATGATAATTTAGAAGGCCTCAATTAACCTATACCAGAGGCACAGATGTTGGTTGTCAGGATGTGCATGTTACGTAACTAAGTTGTTATATGAGCTCGATATTTACTCTGCATTGTCAGTGAAATGGTTAGTGCTGTATTTCAAACAACACAAAAACTTTGCAATACATTTTATGTAGATATTTAGTTGATATTTTGTTCTTACACTGTGCAGGCAACAAACTCAAAAGCGTCAGGAAAAGACTGATACAACACGATACTATAAAATTGCTGGTGTATGTTAATTCTACGTCTACAGGTTTTATATAGCCTACACTAGACGGGTCAACTAGGGCACATTCTCAGTACAGACTAATATTGCAAATGCTGGTGAATTACCAATCCACATGTTTTTTTTTTTTTTTTTTTTTTTGAGGGGGATTAACAGAGACTTTGTGACCCCCGACACGTCAGCTTAAAAGCTTCTTGTGCACCCCTATCACTACACCTTAAACCGACCAGTTCTCCTGACGAGCTCCAGAATCTTGTATAAGGTGTCCTGGTTGAACTCCTAATCTGGTTGCTGAGGTCCTAAGAATCCTTCTTTTGGCTTCCAGAACCTCGTACTCAAAGAGTATATGTGCTGCAGTTTCAACACCCTGCCCGCACGAATGACACTTTGGGGAGATTTGTAACAATTCCACCTAATGTATATGATTCCGGATGTGACCGTGTCCGGTGATCATGGCGACGACCTGCCTCAATGACCTCCTCTTAAACTGAACAAGAAATGTTTTTGTCAGTACAGGGTCTGGTCCCGAGAGAAAACGTTTTCCTAATCTTTGGCCAGGGAAATGTTTCCGTCGTTTGATGTGCTCTTCACTAGCCCATTTCCTTACTGCACATGTTACAGTTGTGCGACTAAATGCCGCATACGGGCTCTGGTCCCACTTGTCGTCTTCGAGGCGAATCAACTAGTTGGTTTGTATCAAGCTTTTAGGCTTTTTTTAGAGTGGGTATATTATTATTATTATTATTTTTCCCGGCGAAACCCCGTTAAGGTTATCATCGCCATAGAGTGGGTATATTATATGAAGGTAGCGTTTCGTTATCGACTTAGTGTTCCGGGTCGGTGCTAACACCGGTTTGCTTTGTGATTGAGAAAATTCATTCACTTAACCTGTTTTCTTCTTTTCTCTACGAAATGGTCCTGTTGACATGCGACCATGAAGTGTAGGCCTCGCAACACTTCCACATTTTAGCTTCATCCCAATTTTTTGTTTAGCTCATTATGGTCTTTCTTTTAAAAAATCACATCTAAAGCTGTATAATTTGTTGTAAGATATAAAATTGGAAAATGTACGGCACTGGAAAAAGCAACTTATAACCAATTAGGTCTCCCACGGGGAAGTATCATGTCCGATGCTTAATAGCCCGGTCGGAGCAGAGTAATTATGTTCGGGCTGCTGTTTGTTGGTGCCGGTACAAATGAGCTAAGCGCTACACACTGATTAAAACGGCGGCCCTTGTGTGGGCGGAGCTAGGTGACAAAACTGACCGTTGATTAGTCGTAGTGTCCACACGTGATCACACCGCTGGCGCCAACACGCTTCCTGTGGTCTCTTTGCCGGTTCAGGCCGCTGTAGATTTAGCGTAATCTACACGTTTCGGAAATTTCGTTTCCAATGAAAGTCCTGCATCACATTCGTAAACAGTAGTCCGGGCGGCCACCAAATGCGGAGCGGAGCTACGGTGAGAGGAATTTAAAGAACGCGTTTGTACCTTCTAAATTTAAATATTTAGGCCTAGTGTAGCGGATTCTAGGAACTACTATGTTTAAAAACCGTAACCTATAGGTAACGAGTACTAAGATTGGAAGTGTGATCACCGTGGTGGGGGGAAGCGGAGTCAGCTTCAAAACCAACTAGATAGAAACGAAGCTACGCGGAGCAAAGCCCAGCTACGCCGCTTGACTCCGCTCAGCTCCGTTACGCTTTTAGTGGCCGCACTTATATTAAAAACAATAGGTTAGGTTTTAAATTTGAATGCGCAGTCCGCTCCGCGTTCGGTGGTTGCCCAGTCTTAGGTACCTTTTTTTTAGTGTTTAACGTCTGACTGTTTTGCACACTTGGGCTAATGCAGACGTGGGGATGACTTATAGCGTATGAAAATGCCAAGCCCTCGCCGAGAATCGAACCCGGGTCCTCAGGGTGAAAGCCTTGTACGCTATCCACTAGGCCACCGAGGCGGCTCCCCAGTCTTAGGTACCGTATCGACCATTTATGGATAAGTTTGAGGGTTATTTAGAATTTTATTTGCGTACTCATTCCATTTTTATGTTTTCAAATTAAATTTAAAAAATATTTTTGAAGTAGGTTTTCTCACAGTTAGGGGCTTACATACTTGTTCAGGAATATTGAGATGTTCGGTCGCTAACAACAGGTAGACAAGAATCGGACAACAAAAGAAAAGTAACCTATATAAGGACAGTAAGTTATGTCACAATATTCAACAGACGTGGCGTGAAACAGACGTGGCTGAATGTTCGTAGGTCACGTGGCTGAATGTTTGACTATCCGGAAAACCAGGAAAAGTGATAAACCTATTTCCACGCACACCATGTTAGTTAGACCATGCAAGTCTAGAAAAATCGTAATTTTACAAATTATTTATTGTTTTTTAAATTTGATTTTAACGTCTTAAATAGCATTAAAATTAATATGGAATAGTATTTTAGATTTTCAAATTTCTTTGAAAATTAATCCGCCTGGGAATCAGTGTTTATTACCGTATTTTCAATACGCTAATTGGCGAAACAAACTTGCCACAAGAATAGATATTGGCAATAGCCTGGAAAATTTGGTTTTTTAACGAAATATGATATGCAAAGCGTTAGCATTAACAATAAAATCAGCTGACTTATTAATAGTGGCAGTTATAATGACCTTGGGCGTTCCAGTGTTCCCAGCATTTTGGAAAAATATTCAGAAAATATTTCTGTACTATAATTAATTAGTCTACTTAATAAATCACAAAGTAGCTAACATTTAAAATAAATAGACATTACAGCACAAACAACATATTAAATCATGTAAATGCCAATATTTAGACTAAATAATCAAATATTTAAATACTTGCTGATATTAGTATAATAATCTATATACTATATATACACTATATTATGCGGCGAGAGCAGCTGAGCTTAGTGATCCCACCGTACCGCTAGCTCATACTGCCCTCACTCATCTACTCAAGACACACACACACACACACACACACACACACACACAAGCACGCGCGCGCGCGCGCCTAAACACACGCTCGCACAAACACACGAGCGCGTGCACACAAAAACGCACACGCGAGCGCGCAAACACACACATGCGCGCGCATACATAAACACACTCCTGCACAAACACACGAGCGCGCTCGCACATAAACACACTCCTGCACAAACACACGAGCGCGCTCGCACATAAACACACTCCCACACACACACACACACACACACACACACACACAAACACACACATACATACACATGCGCGCGCGCCTAAATACACTCTCGCACAAACACACGAGCGCGCGCGCACACACACACACACACACACACACACACACATACACACACATACACATTCGCGCGCGAACCTAAACACACGAGCGCGCGCACACACACACACACACACACACACACACACACACTTCCTCTCATGCCCTTTTCTTATTCATAATTCTTCACTTTTCCTTTGCGTTACGCGCGCGACTTTCACTTTGCAAAAAAGTATAGACTTGCAATCATAAACGTTGCAAAGGCAAACATTTTTTGTTTATTAAAGAATGTCCAAGACTCAAGTATTAAAGGAAATCTAGAAATCAGAGGCCAGCCTGTATATAGCTGAAGCAAAAAAACACAATGGAAGCTTTTGCCAACATTTTTGTCGGCAGAGCTAATATAAGACCAACACTGGAACAAACTTAAACTGGGCTAACGGATCTGTGAAACTTGTTTTAACGGCCTAGGTACTTTTATAAAGCGTAGAGCTGTCACAGTAGCCTATAGTCTGTTATTTTAATTTAACAACTTTAAAATAGCTGAAAGAATTTCGCGTATGTTTATGGGACCTAACTAAAATACCGAACTCGGTGAAAACAAGCTTAGGCCTAATCTATAAATAAATCTTATAAACTTCCACTTGCTTCCCTTAATAAGTAGCTGATTTTATTTTACTATTTAAGAAAGTCTTTATTAAAGTTTTTCTCTATTCGCCAATTAGAATCGTCAGCCTGAACGTATTGAAACAAAACTTATCTTCGATGTAAAAGTGAGGGACATTTAGTGTTGGTATTTTGGCAACATTGGCGCTATAAATCGCGCCTGCTTCTAGTTAAAGAAGAGAAAAGAAGACAGTTGTTATGACTTGGCTGTGTCTAATAACTGTCACTTTAACTCGTCTACGCTAAGAATTTGTAGTTGACATCGCTGGCACTGGTTGCAGGAGCAAACTTTACGAACCAGAAGGACCGTTCATTGGTTCGGACAGTCTTAAAATCTTAGAATTGTACCGACGAAAACAGCCTATAGACCGTGCATCCACTTCCGGTTTTATTTTTAGTTACGCGTTGGATTATAAATCTTGTCGTACTTTAAAGTCTGAAAGGAAACAACTTTTTAAATGTTTAATTTTATTTGATAGTTTATAGGCGTAAGACAAGAATTAGTCTGAGCTCGTTAAAATTTAAACTTCCATTTTTTTAGCGTAACTCCTAAATAACAACAAAGTTTGTTAAACTCATAAACGAGTAAAAGGTCTTTTAAATTTTAATGTTTTAGTTCTTACTGTATCTAGGTAAGAACAGTTGTCACACTCGATTCAGTTGTGCGTATTTATTAGCGGTTTTGTTTTTATTTTAACCCATTGACCTTTAGATAATTGTATCCTAAATTTAGATTATGTTTTAGGTGCGAATGAAATTTTATACGATGTTGTTCAAATTACGTTTTACATTTTGTAAAGGTATATTTATAATCACATTTTTCTCCACTGCTACGAACTTGATCAAACTTTGCTTAGGTTTAGTCCGTCAGTATCCAAATGAAATGAAACACATGGATCTTTACATTCTTAAAAATTCAGTTTAGGAGCTGAAGAAAGCTACAATTTGCCTAATTCTCAAAATCAGTTCATCACATTTTGCTAAAAACTTATAAAGACCGTTACTTATAATAATCCAAAAATATTCATTAGTTTATCTACATCTCACGTCAGTGTAACAAATTCGAAATAAACGAAATTGAACGTTCGGGAATATATTATATTATTAATAAAATAATAATAGTAATAATAATAATTCCTGACCGCCGTATAGTTTGTTTTACTTTTCCCATTCACTCACAAAACAGTTACTTTTATTTCAAATTTGTTACATTAATTTGATATATAGATAAACTATTAAATATATTTAAATACCTAATAGATCAAGGCCTCACAACACAACTAGTAATTAATTTACCTGATTTAGAAGCAACACAATCAGACAGGCAGTGGCCTTTTTCGTTATAAGCTTGTAATAATTTTATTCAGTCGCTAATGTGTTATTCATTAAGAATTCTTTGTTTAATACTTTTCGTTTATATGTTTAATTGGTTTTACAGTAAAAAAGTGTTTGTTGTGTATGATTATATTGACTAAGACTCAAGAATTATTAATAAAATCTATCGTAAATCTTTCCTTGCTTCTTTGGTACACTGTTTTAACGGTAAGCCTTAATCAAAATAGGTTAAGGCCTATACAATATTTCATTTACATTAACAAATAATTGTTGTCTTATTTTAATAAATTTAGCCTGATTTACTACTTGTAACAATGTAGTAGGCACTATAGGCGTATAAATTTAAAATAATTTAATATAACCTATAATTAGGCAACGTAAGTTATAAGTGATTTGATAAATGAAACCGCATAGCCAGTTGTTCCAACTTTGAATAGGACTAATTAGTAACAACCGACTGTAAAACGACAATGACAGTTATTTTATTTCAGTATTAATGTACTTTAGGGACTTTTGTGAAATCATTCTTTCACAGATTGTTTGCTTGTATTATGTGTTATATAATTCTCTTGAGAGATGTTAAAGGGTGGAATATGGCATTTATTACAGTGAATGCACTATTACATTTTTAGCTATTTGCTCGTGTTACTAACCTGTATTTCTAACATATGTTCTGATGTTATTGACATTTACTTTGCATAATTGTACTTTATAAATAAAAATCTCTTTAAGTAACATGTCCACTTTATATGGATTTGCTTGTATGTTTACTTTGTAAGGTAAATTTACTTCACTAGTTTAATATGGACTTTATAATAAATCAGTTATTATCGTGACGTTCTTGTTCTGAAAACATCGTTCGAAAAAATGGCTGCTGTTCATTGTGAACTTTTCAATTTGCCTCTTTTTGTCAGTTTAAGTTGGCATTACGGTAGTTTTGTTCAATTTCCTATTAATCACGGCATCTTTTTCGTGTTCTAAATGCGGCAATACTTGTGAAATTGATGGAGAAACGTCACAGTTTCGTTGCAACCGGCGCGCTAATGTCCGTCGCCGGCGCGGTGTTAGGCCTACAGCTTTATTTATACCACTTACATACTTTTACACTTAACTTGAGCAAAATTAGGTATATAAATCAGAATGTTCAGTGAAATATAAATACTTTAAAATTATAATTTCCTTACTGTTAATTTGGTGGATTTTTAGGTTACGTCAAATCACATTTAAGAAATGTATTTCAGCCAGCCTATTCTTGGCTGTAACCTCCTATATACAGTGGTTTAATGAATGGACAAAATATTTAGTAATAATAATTAATTAATTAATTTTTGTTTCATTGTGTAGGCCTAAATTCATGCATCAATCATTTAATATTCTTAACAACTTACTAGACTAACCAACAAAAACCGTAGACCTAAAACTGACACAATGTAACTTATAACAGGAAATTAATGTAACCTGTTGGAAAAGACAGTTTTAGATTTACCATCATTAAAAGTGCACATTAATGAAAATTTAGAATTTGTTTTAAAAAGTTGTTTATCTGCATTGTATTAAAAGTTTATCTCAATTTGTAACTTGATTAGAACTGCTACTTTTTCACACAGTCAAATTTCACATATTTATCTAATAGTGAATGGCTGAGTTCAACTGTGAACTGAAATCTCCGAAATCTGTTCAACCAATCCGTGCCCCTAGTTTCTTTTACTTCCGCTCAAATTGCGTCGCTTTGCCCTGCGCATGCGTAATGAGTTCACAGTTTGATCCTACCTATCTAGGCCTACACACTAACTGTGAACTGTGAAATTTTCACAGAATTTTTCATAGAAGAATTGTGTATTTGTGTAGATAAAATACCTGATTTTGTTTGTTTTTTCTGATTTATATTAGCCTATATGAAGAAGCAATAGCTACATAACAGATCAGCCAAGACATTATTTCACAGTTCACAGTTATTCACAGTTTAATTTAACAGATATTGAAAAGTAACAGTATCAGTTTTCACATATAGCAATATTGCACAGATAGTATCACCTCTACTGTATATGTGTAGACATTTTCTTTGTCTAAGTAAAACAAACTACCTATACTTACCCTCTACTACACAATGCTGCAACGGTATTAATGCAGTGTAGGCTATGTTTTTTTTTTCAAATAGTGATTTTTGAACATTTTTTGTTTTATTTATACCTTATTATCCAAATAACACGTATTCATTCAGGGAATTTTTTAAAAAGAATTTAAGCCGTTTTTTACGTAACTATATTGTGGCATCATTGCTGTTTGCATTGCATTACACATATCACATTTCATACACAGATTTACCGGTCATGTACATTATTAACTACATGTACTTACTGCTCATGCGCGTTACATATTCTGACAGCCATTACTAAACGTTATGGTTTATGCCTTTTTTCGTTGGTTCGTTCTCGTAACGAAAACATTGTTAAAATGGCGTCCGTTATTTGTGAATTTCGCGATATGCCTCTTTTTGTCTTAGGTTCACGACCAACAACAGTGTCAGTTAGGTTTTGAGTTTTTTTTAAATAAAGCGTTTTATTGTTTTAGCGGACAGAAACACGTTACCTACAGGATAACTATTTCAATTAAATAGCTTTTTCACCCAACGCCGTATCAGTTAGGTTGTCGAGAATTTTTTTTTAATAAAATTGTTTTTATCACGCAACAACCGTATCAGTTAGGTTATTGGTATTTTTTTACAAATAAAAGTGCTTTATCACCCAACAACCGTGTCAGTTTAGTACTCGTTTTAACGATCAAAAACACGTTACCTACTTTCACGTGGTAGCAATATGAGGTTATGCAGGTTACTTTTATTTTCGATTTATGTCGTACTTTCCGTGCTTTGCGCGCTTTTATTGTATTCTGGATAATTGTTTTCCGGCATGTAAGAAAATTTTAGTGAAAAAATTACCGAAAAATCGGAAACAACTACACAGCGCATATTTACAGCTGCAATTTCTCCCCTATTGACTATTGAAAATTTCTTATATTTTTAAATTGCAGCTATTATCTGTGTACCTTTCTTAGAGATTGATTAGTTCCATATTTGAAGGTGTTACATTAAAGAACTTGAGTACATAGTACAGATAGGTTTTTTTATAAAAAGTGTGGCTAGATTTAAACAAAGTATGAAACTGCTCTCTGCACAAAGACCACAGACTTGACTGCAACCACTGTGACCTAAATCCTATTTCTGACATTGTTCTCGTGTAAAATATACGAAGAAATAAAATACACAATCTTCTGAACAGATGTAAAGAGCTTCTTTGTAGAGTGTGAACTTAATTGTCTGTTGTTGGGTTATTATGAAATCTGATTCGTTGTTATTCAGCGTCTCGTGTGATAACTTCACACGACGCTATCATATTGCTTACCAAATTAGCGCCCCTTTCGATCGACAACTACCACTGTAAGAAAGGAAGAGGTACCGCAGTTTCAGTGTCGCGCTACAGTAGCGTGAAAACGGCATTACCGTTCAGTGAAGTGCAGTGATACATTCGTCTAACACTTCGTGCAACCCTGACCAAAGTTTATTGGAAACAGACGTGCAATGACATTTATAGTAGGCCTAATTACAACACAACACAGCTATGCCGTAACTTAACAGATTAAGTTGGCATTGATGTTGAGGGTTGTGACATCAAGTATCTTGTAATTATACTTGTCAAGAAGGCTCTGGTTGGTCTAATTTACAATTTCCATCGTGAACATTTTGAGAGTTTAGATTAGTAAATGTGAAGTATTTTTGAAAGTTTTTGCAACCTTGAATTGGATCTAACTTATTAGAAACAAAATTTGCTAGTATTTGCAACATCTTAGTTTGTTGCACTCGCAGACCTTACGCAAAAAGTCGAAACGCTTGTTTTCTTACAGCTTGTCTCCAAAGCTATGATTGGAAAAAAGTTCATAATCTGCTCAGTAGACACACACACACACACACACACACACACACACACACACACACACACACACACACACACACACACACACACACACACACACACACACACACACAATGACCAAATCATTTTAAAATTTACGTTAAACTGAATGTAACAATTTATTAGTTGCCAGGCTGAGTGGGTAGGTGATTTAGTTACACACGGGGGTAACCATTTTGCACAACTCGCGCCCTAATTTGACAGCTTGGGGTGGTGTTTATATATACTACAATTCATTAGTCAACTGTTATCGTCATAATTTCAGCTACCACGCAGGGGGTGCAGACTAGCTGCATCTATTGAGAGGATTTAGACGTCTCTCGCGGTACCCGAGTCTAACACACACTTATACTTACAACATTACACTTACGACTTTAACACTTTACACTCAGACTTACATTTAGAGAAGCGATAATTGCCTCAATGTGCTTCTCGTCTTAAAATAAATAATAATAATAATTTCTGGTATCCTAAAGGATAAAGAAAATATATAAAGATATAATCTTTTTCAATTGAAACTATTAGACCCCTTTTGCCCTTTATTAAGGGTGTGAAATTTGGAAAATGTTAAATAAATGTTCTTTTTTCGTGTTTTAGAGGTTTTTGGTGAATTTTTAGGAAAATCCAACAATAAAAATACTTTCCTTTAGCAAAACTCTATACCATTTTTTTACCACTTTAGGGGATGAATTTTGGAAAATTTTTGTTTTCATAATACGTAAGTGTTTCATAATTTGCGTTTTAGAATATTCTTTTTTTAATTTTAAGATAATCCAATAGAAAATATTTTTTCTATGTGCAAACATTTATAACCCTTTTTTGCATTTTTATTCTTTTAAGTGGATGAATTCGGAAAAATGCTGGAGTGCATGTTTTATTATTTGTTTTTAGAATATTATTGTTACGTTTCAAGAAAATTCAATAAAAAAGTATTTTTTCTCCAATATAAACATTTATATCCATTTCTTACAATTAAAAAAAGAGTAAAAAGGGATTCTCCATTTAGGGGATGAAAAAAGGTAAACCCTTAAACAATGCAAAATATAGGTTTTCACAATATTTTATAACTCGAATTTGTCACTTTTACTTCTTAATTGTTTTAGATTAAAAGAAGTATGCTTACTTTTCTTCAGCAAGACCTGTTCAACCGTTTTAAAATGGAGGTCATTTGAAATTTTAAAAATTCGTAACTTTTTTTAAAAAATTTCTTTTTAACATATGATTTCACCACCGCAGTCAGAGTTAAAATTTGCGTAAATAAGCATTTCATTTTCTAAATATATAGAAATTAAAAAGTTCAATGGTTTTCGCACTTTAATTGTAGGTTGAAATTTTAAAATGCAAATTTGATTCAAACTTGAGACAAACATTAGCCTAGCTTGGGAATTTTCGTTACCCAGCAATATTCGTCCAACATTTTTAAAATGCGCTTCTATTACGTCTGCCAGGCTGGTGCATACCTCGATTGTATATATTTTCAATTTACTGTTAACATACTACAGGTAAATTACCGAAATAATTTTTAATGATAAAAAGTTCATTAGTTTAGTTCTACACGCACGGGTGCTGAGAATGTTAGGCGAAGATACAGTATCACAAACCGTCCGATTCAGTTCTGTACCCAGGAATAGCTTCTAGGCTATCTTCTATTAGCAATCAACACTTCTTCTATTAGAGTGATTATTAAACAGCTTTGAAGTTACGGGATATCGTAGCGTCGTTCCCCACTTTCTTTCAGTGCTTCCTTTATCACAATCTCTTTAATTTGTGGGACAAATAAACTGTACAACCGCCTGAGTGATATATACCCGTGTTGTCGCAGTTACTACGAAATCTAGTTGGCTTTGATAGACGACTTCCGTTCGCGTTTCAATCTACTCCCCTCTCTCCAGCAGTCCCGTACAAAATAAAGACGGTCTAAACTAACAAATTTATTGCTTTGAACATTTCAATATTTTTCCACCTCGGTACGAGAGGGGGCTAAATTTAGAAAACGCTATCGTAAAATTTTGATCAAAGGGAAAAATCATCCAATAAATTTGTCCTAGTTAGTCGTCTGCGGTGACTTTTTTCAGTTTGGGGCGTTTTTTCTTTGTGCTGGCAACAGTATTAAGTTCAAGAGGTGTAGAATTTTAGTGAATGCTACTGTGTCAGTAACTACTTTTACGTTAGAAGCGTCTTTAAGGATTTTTGCAGGCTATTTTGTTTAGCCTCTCTTTCGAAACAACCGGAATATTAATTTTCAATAAAATGTTCACTAAATTGGTCCGGCAGAAGCAGCTGATGGGCTTAGCGATACCACTGTGCCTCTAGCTCACACTACTCTCACCATCTACTCAACACACACATTCATTACTCTGCATAGCTTGGCTAACTGTAAAGTGTAAAGCAACCCCTGTAATGGTGTATCAAACAGAGCCCTTATCCGTGCATGCAGGGCTTTGTGTGGTCGGACCCCATTTCCTTAGCTACTTACGGGTGCTTCCATAATTGTGAATGTAAAATATAATGAGCAAGATAAAACAAAAACGTCGGCCAAATGGAGCACAACTTCCGTTGCTTAATAAGAATCAAGAGAAAAAAAATTGAAAGGGCATTAGCAGAGCAAGCGTCTACAAGCACCTGAATAAGGAACTGGGAAGTCATCGATTAGAAGTGGGAGAGCTAACCACCTTAAATCCTCTCAAAATCGTATACTTTATAAAGAGACTAGGACTGAACTGAGCATCTCAGAAATACAGAAAGGTGGGCACAACAGTTCTGCAGAACTGCTATTTTTCGGTGCGTAAGTTCGTACACACGGCAGGCGGAGAATTTGTAACCATTGTCACATTGCACACGTCCGGAGTTTATGAAATGAAAACAAACCTAGATAACATAACAAAAGTAAGTAGGCGAAATACAACATTTAAAAAAAAATTGTGTTAGCAAAATTATGCATTAGAAATTAATGAAAACGCCTTATTTTAAACTAAATTAACTTATTACAAGATTGAATTTTATACGCATAAAAATGCGAGCGGTGAAGTATTCGGATGCCCAGTGTTGCTGAGCTTGATTTCATTTGATACCATACGCCCTCGTAAAACAATGCAATTTAAATTTAAAACGTTTTAGGTTTATTAATAAAACGGCTAGGCCTACTGGAATTCAAAGTTGTTCACATAGTTTACGAGTCACCCTGTATTTCAAGAACAGGTTCAGGATATTAATCTTCATATTCCGCTAACATTAGAACCCGAATCTGTTGATCGTTACCCTTTCATCGCCACAAGCAAACAAATAATACATCTCCAGATCTACACCTGTTTTAACCTCACTTTTTGTACTCCGTTTGTGACGTAAGCAATGGCAATGCTGCTGGTTATTTACGGTAGACAACACTTGTTCGTCAGCTGTTTCCGTTCCTTCGATCAGCTGACGCTGGCGTTAACTTCTTTGATTCCACTGAAATGGTCGAAACTAGACGTTAATTGGTATGAAGCTGTTTTATATTTTCGCAAAATCTGGCAGTGAGCCTACAAGAACCACTAAACCTCCGTCCACCACAAGGCAGTCTCTTACTCTATTCCATCTTCAGTTGTTATTTACTCGTACAATAACATTTCCCTACTGTCTAAAGATTCTAAACGAGGCATCCTGTTCCTTACTTTGTAAAAATGGGCAATGAAAGTACGAGTTTTTGTCGTGGATTTACAATTTATCGTTTTTGGTAATATTTAGGCCCCTACTTAATTATATATATATATGTGTATATATATATAAGTTATATAGACCATTATTGTAATCTTTGCTAGATTTAGTGTTAGACTTAGATATATATTTAATGCTGACAGTTTAGCTTTTAGCACAGTAAGCATTTTCATGTACCTAGAGAAGAAAAGAGCAGAAGCTCAGTGTTAATCGAGGTTTCACTCAGTTCGCATCTCAATGCATATGAGACGAACTTAAATAATTATAATAAGTTTTAAGTGAATATTAAAGTCTTATTGTAATTAATAAAAAGTTGTTTTTTAAAAAGCGACATCCTCGAAACCATACCATAACTGGCGCAGTCGGTAGGACACTTCGGGAAAATTAGTGCATATAATTTTTTTTCAGTTTCAACTGTTAACCGAAGTGTCGAACAAAAGACCAACCGTTTAATTTAATAAGTGCATATTACTAAATTGAACACAACCAACCGGCAAAGTGAATATTTGCAACCGTAGAGTGAACATCTACATCCGAACCAAAGTGAAGTGAAAAAATTGTGTAAAAGTTCAGTGCATCACGCAATGAGCATAGAGTTTTGGATTTTGTAAGTAATACAAAGAAGAATAACCTTTGTGAATCTGTATACATTATCCTTAGTTATTTATAACATTTTAACTTTAAATAATAATTAAATTAAATTTTTACAATGGCAACTCCTGTTTTAAAGAAGGAATATCTAGATATGATTCCGGAATATTCTGGAGAACCTACAATGTTAAGTAGATTCATATCAATTTGTGACAAAATAGTTGCTAAATTTTATGTAGCTAGTAATCCTGAAGACTTTCAAAATGAATATTTGATGTCAACGATTTTAGCTAAGTTAAAAGGATCTGCTTTAGAATTAGTTGTAAGTTCTAATAGTTATGCTTGGTTAGATGTAAGGAAAACACTTTTATCTTGTTATTCAGACAAAAGAGATTGATTTACATTAAATCTCGAAATGGCTGAACTAAAACAAGAAGTCAATGAATCACCATTTAAATTCTATGACCGAATACAAAAATTGTTAAACCTGCAAATAGCATATTTTGTAAATAAAGAAGTAGGCAACCATTTGGTACTATGCGAGTATGTCCAAAAATTAGCTCTACGAGTTTTATTAAGAGGGCTACAGGAACCATTAGGTTCTCTTATGAGAACGAAAAATCCCACAACTTTGGGTGAGGCACTTAACATGCTTACAAACGATTTCCAGTTTAAAAAAACGGATTATTCCAAACAAACCGTTCCAACATTCCACCAAAAAACCAATATATGCCAATCCGTAAACCAATACCTAACCATCAGTCTCAACAAAACCCTTACAAACAATTGCATCAACCACCACAACCCAATTCTAACTATGGACACAGACAACCTTACAATCAGACACAAAAACATTTCGTAACTAATTATACTCCAAAAGCAGATCAAAGTTATCGACCCACGCCAATGAGCATTTCGACTAGACAAACGGGCACCGCGATTAGACAAAATAAGTTATACCAGATGACCGGCAAGCAGGTTGACCAAGAAAGCGATGACCACGCGATGTACGAACTGACGAGGCAAATACCTAATATTTCCTTATCAGACCAGGATGTAACAGACGAAAATTCGGAAGAACAATGTTTTGACTACAACCACACCGACGAAAACTGTGAAGATTCGAAAAACTTAATCTCACAATCCGAAGAGAATAATTTTTTAGAGATGACCAACTCAGGAACCGATTTTCGATAATGAATCTGAGGAGTGATAACAATCACTTACCTTTTATATACGACCCGAATACTAACTTTAAAATATTAATCGACACAGGTAGTACACGATCTTTTATAAGAAAATCATTAGGCCTAAAATGTTTTAAAACAAGTATAATTAAAGAACCCTTTGAAGTAACCACTGCACATGGCGTTTCAAGAGAAAACTTTAGTTGTAAACTACCTTTGTTATTTAAAAAAACAATGAAATTTTACCTGTTTGACTTCCATAAACAATTTGATCTATTGCTAGGTTTGGATAACATTAAAGATTTGGGAATACATTTAGATTTTATAAATAATAAGCTAATCTTGTGTGGTAAGAAGATTCCTATTCATTACTTTAACACGGAAGAAGACGTATCACAAAAAAGAACAGACTCTGTTAAACAACAAATTTCAAGTTACATAGTACAAGCTAGAACCAGTCAAATTATGAAAATTCCAGTAAATAATATAAATAACGGTGAAGGAGTGTTAGCATATAAACAAATAAATGGGTTAGAAATTCCTCAATGTTTAGTAACAGTACGTAACGGCGAAGCTCTTTGTCCCATTACTAACAACACAACAAGACATATTAAATTGACTATAAATATTTGAATTAGAACCCCTAAGTGATTACAATATTTATGAACCAAAAACATTGGACAATAGAATTAATTTTAATATGACTGATTACAAAAGTCGGAAAAATATTTTTGATTTGTCAAAAATTAGAGTAGAACACATGAATTCGGAAGAAAAATTGCCATTACTAAATTAGTACAAGAGTACGCAGATATTTTTCATGTTGACGGAAATAACTTGACCTTCACTAATCAAATAAAACATATAATTCGAACCACAGACGAAATTCCCGTATATTCTAAAAACTACAGATATCCAGAAATTTATAAAAACGAAGTTAACAAACAAATTGATGATATGCTGAATCAGGGAATTATTCAACCTTCTCAATCCCCGTGGAACTCTCCAGTTTGGATTGTACCCAAAAAGCAGGACGCCTCCGGTAAACAAAAATTTCGACTAGTAATAGACTTCAGAGGCCTAAACTCAAAAACAATTGATGACCGATTTCCTTTACCAAATATAACAGATATTTTAGACAAATTAGGACGATCTCAATATTTCTCGACATTGGACTTAGCTTCAGGATTTCACCAAGTGGAAATGGACCCAGACAGTGTAGAAAAACAGCATTTTCAACAGAAACCGGACATTACGAATTCTTAAGAATGCCTTTTGGTCTAAAAAACAGTCCTCCCACATTTCAGAGAATTATGAACAATGTTTTAAGGGGTATTCAAAATGAAACATGCCTAGTATATTTAGATGACGTCATAATTTATTCGACCAGTCTCCAAGAACACATACAAAGACTTAGGGAAGTTTTTGACAGATTAAGAAAAGCAAATTTTAAAATTCAGTTAGACAAAACCGAATTTCTTAGAAAAGAAGTAGCGTATTTAGGTCACCTAGTAACAGCAGAAGGTGTCAAACCAAATCCAGATAAAGTGAAAGCAATTAAAAACTACCCAATTCCAAAAACCACCAAACAAATTAAGGGATTTTTAGGTCTATTGGGATACTATAGAAAATTTATTAAAAATTTTGCTGGAATTACTAAACCTTTTACAAACTGTTTAAAAAAAGGTGCAACAATCAAAATAGACGATCCAAATTATATAAATTGTTTTGAAACTTGCAAGAATATATTATCTAATGAACCTTTGTTACAATATCCAGATTTTGAAAAAGAATTTAATTTAACTACGGATGCTAGTAATTTTGCGATCGGAGCAGTGCTTAGCCAAAATAAAAACGGAGCTGATTTACCTATAGCCTATGCGAGTCGAACGTTAAGTGATAGCGAAGTCTGATTCGGCGATAGAAAAGGAATTACTTGCTATAGTATGGGCAACTAAATATTTTCGGCCCTATATCTACGGAAGAAAATTCAAAATTTATTCGGACCATAAACCTTTACAATGGCTTTTTTCAGTCAAAGAACCAAATTCTAAACTTCTTCGGTGGAGACTTAAATTAGAAGAATACGATTACCAAATAGTGTATAAAAAGGGCAAGTTAAATCAAAACGCTGACGCACTTTCTAGAATACAACTAAACGTTAGCGATACCAGTCCAGTGAACTCAGGATCAACGACCGATCAAGACATTCAGCAAACGGTAGCAGAATCAGTAAACTTATATTTTCCGGAATTAGACGGTGGACTTCCAGAAGTAGACGATGCTCAATCGATGTTAGCCAACATAGATGAAACGGAAGATATCTTAGTCGACTTGGCAGCAGCAGAAGATAACGCAGAAGATAACGACCAAACGTTACATTCAAATTATGAAGGTAACACAGTGATTGGAATGCCAATTTTGGATGAACCTGTTAATTTTGGAAAAAAACAGATAATAATATCTCTTGTAAACTATAACCCCAAAAAAGTAAAAATACAAACATTATTTAACAACAGTAAAACAAGATTCATTGTAGAGATATCTAAAAATAATTTCGATAATGATGCCGTAAATTTTGTAAAACAATATTTAATACCAAATATAAGATATAGTATATACTTTGAAAACGATATTTATGAAAAATTTGCAACTTGCATAGCCAGACATTTTAAAAATTCGCAACTATGGTTAATTAAATGCACCACAAAATTAGTGGACATAACCGATGAAGAAGAGGTTCAGGAAATCATAAAAAATTATCACGTAGGGAAAACTAACCATCTTGGAATTCAGGAAACATACGAACAAATAAAAAGGAGATATTATGGGCCAAATATAAAAAATCATATTCAAAATTTTGTAAACAACTGTGACATTTGCTTAAAAACAAAGTACGAGAGGATACCCTTAAAGCTAGAAATGAATTTAACACCAACAGCTACGAGACCACTACAGATAATGCACGTGGACAGTATTACGCTTGATAAGCAAAAGTTTCTAAGCATTGTTGATAGCTTCTCTAGATATGCGCAGATGTATTGTATTGCAGGTGCACAGGCTGTCGAAATAGTCAGCAAATTCTTGGAGTTCTTTTCTCATCATGGCATACCAGAAGTTATAGTAGCAGATAACGGCGTGGAATTTAATAACAGGTTAGTAAAAGAAATGATGGATTTACACAAAATAAAAATTCATTTTATAAGCACACAACATCCACCATCGAATGGGATGGGAGAAAGATTACATTCTACACTAATAGAACATATAAGATTATTAAACAACCAATCTGAATTTAAAAATGAAACAATAAAAAATAAAGTAAAATATGCAATAATCGCCTACAACAACAGTATACATTCTGTAACGAAATTAACTCCGTTTGAAATTTTAAATGGACACATAAATTCCAATTCACTTTTAGATATTGACGTTGAGAGACAAGTTATGAATGATTACGTTGCCACCCACAAAGAAAGGACACAAAGATTGTATGAGATTATTAGAGAAACAAACCAAAATACAAAGGAAAATATTTTAACTAAAAGGAATGTCAATAGAGAATTAGTACCCGAAATTCCATCTGATGTTTATGTCAAAACTGTACAGAAACAAAGTAAAACTAAAAACAAATATAATAAAGAAGAAGTTACTTCAGTAAACGCAGAATTAAAAACGGCAAAAATTAAAGGGAGACACCTAACACCAAACAAAAATCCATCTATCAAAAATTAAAAGACCAAGGAAAATCAGTAAAATTCCAAAATCTAATGATCCTTCTATAAATCCTGTTCCAGGTCCCTCCTCTTCCTTCAGGGAGTAATTAAAGATAAGCTAGAGATAATTTATGTAGAAAATAAAGTTAATATTAAGAAAACTAGGTATACTTCAACCAAGTATAATTTCCACAAAATAATTGTTCAGTGAAATATAAAAAAATTCATCAGTTCTATAATAATAAATTACCATTAGAGCCATAAATAGAAAATATGTGGGCATTTGAAAGTGTAATAGACGTAAGTTGTAAAATTAGAGCTAAAGAAATAGTATATTTGCTGAAATTGCTTATTGTAAATGAAATAGACTATAATATTTATAAGTTGTTATTTGTACCAACCAAATATGAATCAGGATATATAACTGTAATTCCTAGAGTAAAATATATGTTAATGTCTAAATCTAAGTTAGGTAAGGTTAAACTCTTAGGTTTAAACAGTAATTGTAAGAACAAAATTCATTCAAAATCTCTATGCTCATTGGAACAAATAACTAATCATAATCTTGATTGTGAAACATCTATAATACAATCCGGCAAGACGGACAGCTACAAATATTCTGCATTGGAGATTCCTGAAAATTTAATATGGATTCCTGAAATGAACCAATATTTGGCAATTTTACCTCAAAAGGAAACTACAGCAACTACACTTCGAGGGATCTACTTAATCAGTCCCAACAATGATTCAATTCTTTATCAAGATAAACAATTGTATCATTTAATTTAGACGCTATATCAAAAATTCATCAACATTCAGTTACTACAAGAAAAATCAGCATCTGGACCATCATCATATTCGGAAGTCTTCTCCTGGGGATTATTTATATTGTGTTTAAACGATTTTCGGGAAAAGACCAACGTCAACCCAGCACTCAACCACCCCCGGAAGTTTTGTTTAGGGATGGAGGAGTTATATAGACAATTATTGTAAACTTTGCTAGATTTAGTGTTAGACTTAGATATGTTTAATGCTGACAGTTTAGCTTTTAGCACAGTAAGCATTTTCATGTACCAAGAGAAGAAAAGAGCAGAAGCTCAGTGTGAATCGAGGTTTCACTCAGTTCGCATCTCAATGCATATGAGACGAACTTAAATAATTATAATAAGTTTTAAGTGAATATTAAAGTCTTATTGTAATTAATAAAAAGTTGTTTTTTTAAAAGCGACATCCTCGAAACCATACCATAACTTATATATATATATATATATATATATATATATATATATATATATATATATATGCAAAAATCGATTTTGATTGTAGCTTGGACATATTCGCTAACCAGAAAAATTCGTTCACAAGTTCCAAATTGGCGACCATTTCAAATCTTTAAAAAATCATAACTTTTTGTGTCTTAAAATTTTCAGAATCTGACATCACCATCGTAATCACCGTTAAAAACTGCATTTTTAATTTTCAAAACTCCCTTAAATTGAATTCTTTTTCGTATTTTGTATGTAATTAACCGTGCGAAGCGCTAATTACAGAGGTCTCTGTTTCAACTCGGACGTTCGGCGTTTGGTTTGTGTGTTTTTTTGTTACTTAGTTTTGGCCAAACTCATTGAGCGATTGTTTTTGAAATTTGGTACGGAGGTACCGTGTACAAAGCCCGAACGACGCATTGTGTAAGATTTTTTCCACATTTACTTCTGTTTCAAGATGGCGACCTCTGATTTAACAATGACGAGTGTTCAGTTTTGGCCAAAGTTATTGACCGATTGTTTTGATATTTGGTATGAAGGTATCTTGTATAAAGTCCGAAAGATGTATGTGTAAGATTGTTACCCATTCACTTTCATTTCAAGATGGCGGGTCTAATTCAACGTTGATACTGTAGTTGCTTGTTATTTCCTATAATACTGGCAGAACTGCTAGAGGTAACATAATTTCGACCACTACAATGAAAAATAGCATACAATTTCCAATAAAGGTAGTCTAATGACATTTTCCGTAAATAATACGGTTACCGGTTGAATTGGCGGAGCGCTCTGTGTATTAATTAATAATATGGTGCGAGGTCCGCTAAACTTCGAAAGTTTAAAATATTAATATATGTAGTTTTAGCGGTGATTATGAAGACGAAATTAGAATTTCAAAAAAGGGTAATGAAAAACATTATTGGTGTAAATTAGCTGCACAATACGAGCGAGACAGTTATGTGTCCGGTTATTGTGTGTGCCTGAATGTTAGGTGAAACACTAGACTAGCTGCGCCGTGATGTTTTCACACCGGTCCGAGGAAAATTGGATTTCGGCGTACAGATGTGGCGGCGCCCAAATTGCTGTTTGTTTTTAAACTGGCTGCAAACAGCTCCCGGTAAATGTTTACGTAAAACACCACATGTCTGCAATCCGAGACGCCATCAAAGCCGCCGGGTGGTCGGACGTGCCAGGGATGTGTAAACACGTTGTCTCATAGCCTACTGCAGTCCATTCTAATTGAATTATTTTTATAAAGATTAGGCTATATTAACTGACATTAGTAGCCTGCGTGATGTAAGGTGGCTTAGAAGTTGTATAGAAGGTTTTGTAGAGAATTTACACTGGCAAATTAGGTAACACACACACACACACACACACACACACACACACACACACACACACACACACACACACACACACACACACACACACACACACACACACACCACCACACACACACACACACACACACACACACACACACACACACACACACACACACACACACACACACACACACACACACACACACACACACACACACACACACACACACACACACACACACACACACACACACACACACACACACACACACACACACACACACACACACACACACACACACACACACACACACACACACACACACACACACACACACACACAGCAAATAATCGTTGTCGTGTGGACGCAAATTTTCAACATAAATTCTTAATTAGGATTATTAGGACCTATTCTTTAACGTCTACCTGGTTAAAGCTACCTTATATACTTTACTGCGGTTTGAAATGTTACATTTTCATCTTCAGGCCGTACAATTGGTCAAATCTCTCTATGGCGAGGTCGTCACAAAGTTAATAAAACACACATCACACACTTTACACACAAATACACGATTTTATTAAAACGCAAAACGATAAGATTTAGTTTGGCCAAACAATATAATGTGAGTTAATGACCACTAGACGTTGAAGAATGGGCCCTAATCCTAATTATTTAAACATGTAGTCCAGTGGCTGTGTTATTATCCTAAATTTCAGAAATATCTCATCGGTATGGCATTTGTTGCAATTTCTTATGATTGCGATATCACTTTAATTTTCACATTCATGACACATTGAAGTCGACATTTATTAGTATGTTCGAGCTGCAGTCGGGATCATTTTCACATAATAAATGGAATTTGAAAATTTAAAACGCTATTTTTTCAGATGGTGTTAACGATGGTGAAATCAAAAAATTCTTTTAAAACTATCATCAATTATCGTAAAGCCACCATTAAAACCATCATCATTATCATAATCATTAAAGCCAATATCATTATAATTATCATTGAAACCATCTTCGTTATCATTATCATTAAAACCATCATCATTATCATTATAATTAAAACCATTATCAACTTTATCATTAAAATCCATCAACATTATATCATCATGATAGTTAATGATGATATATAGTAAAACACTGTACATTAGTCTGTAGACTCGCAACACAGCTGACCGCCTCGCTGGATGTATTGAAGCATTGAAGCAGGACTGAGGCCCAGAGGGATTTATTAGTCAAACAGTGTTCGACTATTAAACGTGTCATCGCCCGCAACCCGTGGGCTTAGTCCCGGGGGGTATGCGTTTCCGGTGCGCCATTTCCGCTAGGCTGGACTCTGTAAACAGTATTTAGGCCTGAGTTTGTAACGGTACCGTTACTTTCTCACATAATGCGCGTTACGAATTTTGTTTGTACGGTTTTCAACGATTGTGCCACTACACTGGTCGAGCTCTGTATTCCCCGGCTTAAAAACAGCGACCAGTGTTTACTGACGTGTTTTTCTTAAGCTTTTTACTTAAATGCTTATATTAAAAGCTTAAGTTTTTTTATTTATAGTATGTTTCGTAACTTATAAACAGATTCAAGAAGTATGCCAAGTAAAAATTTATAACAATTTAAAAGATAAAAATGAAACTATAGTACACATCGTTTCTTAATGCTGGTTGTAGGTTGAATGTTTTTAATACCTTCAAATTAGAAAAAATAAAAATAAACCGATAGCACAAGAAAGTTACCGAACTGTAGTGGTAACGTGGTGGATGCGTACAACTGTTGGAACCGGAGAAGCTGACTCATGTACCCGAAACAGATACGCACATGAGGGTAATATTGTTTTCGTTCTTAGGATTACGCCTTCGCAAATGATTGATTCATATAATTTTTAATTTTGTATTAAAAACGTGTTGTGTTCTTTGTCATATCATTGATGGAACTTTAGTGAACAGAATCAATATAATCCCTAAATATACGCACTGCAAATGAATTTCGAAACTTTTCATTTACTTAGAACTCGTTAGGAGATATGAGGATAAAACTCAAACATGCTCGAGATCGCTTCGCTACCATATCAACCAATGCCTTACTAACCGATTTGTGTAAGCCTAAGCCGTGATCGACAGATATGGTTTCGAACGTTGCGTGTTAACTGAATCTAATTAAAACCGTTACAACCGCCCGCAAGGTAGACGAACATATTTTTGACCGAAAAAATTGTTACAACCAATAACCACCTAAAATCTGACACATATGCCCCATTAGCGGAGTCAACGGCGCAAGGATTTGAATGTTAATTAGTAAAAGGGTGGTAGAGACAGAGAGACACGGATGTTAGGATGACATCCTGGCCAGCAGCTGTGTTCTCACGCTATGACGTCAGCTGCAACAGCTGTGCTCAGTGCTCAGTGTTCAGTGTTGCCAACTACGGCACAAAAAACACGACATGTCAGTCTCCGGGGGATGCAGTCTATGATTGCTTACACCGGTTAGGCAAGTTAAACGTATATTGTTACAAGCATTTCCAGTGATCGTTTTTTTAAAAAAAATTAAAACCACGTTGTATAACTTTAGTTTTTGCAAAAACGTTTCGTAAGGAAAATTTCCTTAGAGCCGAACATTTTTTTTTTTTTTTTTATGAAGGGCATTTCGCGATTGTATGAATATAGTTACGCTTGCCGTATACATATTATTAGTATTCACGAAATGAATTTGAGTCTATCAGTGAGCAGAAATGTCCGTTCATTCTTGGCTCAGTGATATGATCTCTGCTTAAGAAACGGGTGTTCAACAACCGCTGCTGATTATACTTTTTTTATATTTTGTATTTGTTAATATTAAAAATAATCTGTAGAACGGATAATCCGTATAGTTTAACTTTTGAAATAATTAGCAACGTACAGATATCGAACTCCCATGAACAATATACTCGAGTGCTCCAAACAGTCTTGCAATGGAAGATAAGGAAACACTGCTATCCCGTTATTCTATCCATAATCGATAGACAGAAATTATGTTTTATACAATTTTATAACATTTTTTCTATCTCTTACAATCTTCGTGTTAACTGTCCAAAAGTTTTAACCTAGCAAAGAATTTTACTGGTTAATGAACTATCCAAGCTATTACCAAAATCGATTTTTGTGCCAAGTTTGAATCGAATCGGACTGAAATTGCCAACGTAGTATGTTTTATACAGGCTATACGAATAAATTTAACGACCCCTCTACAAGTGATCTAGAGGTCAGGATCGGTATTCATTTCATGGTTCTGGGTTTAAGTGTTACAGTAGTGTGAGTCACTCTAATAGTTCATTTTCTAATGAAAATTCGCTAGTAAGATAAATTATTATAAATGTTTTAAGGATTTTGACATTGTATACATTAACAACCCCTCATAATACGTTCCAGAAGTCGGGAATGGCACTCATTTCTAGGTCCCGGATGTGGAACTTACCATGACTGCTTGAAGAGGTAATTTTCCAATTAAAATTCGTTGGTAAAATACAGTTTTATCCTTACACTTATGCAACCCTCAATACGTATTAGTACTGCTAATGAACTGCAGTAGTTTTTAACGGCGGAGCGAGCTGCAAAATGCACTGCGCTGTCGCATTTTTTTTTTTAATTCAAAAATACACATAATACTTTCCTAACGTTTGCATACACAGCGACATCTATCCATCCGTTTCAAAATTTGCGGCCATTAATGTAGTTTTTTTATCGGATACAGTACGTTGTCGAATGTATGCTATAATTCGCTGGTTTGCTATCGTAACCAGCGTTAAAGTCCGGATGTACAGCATTTCCTACACTCGACAACAGTTAGAGTGAAGATTAAAACTGTTGATTCAAACAGATTTTAACAGCACAAAAATCGATTTGGTAACAGCTCGGACGAATTCCTTAACCAGAAAACTTCGTTCAAGTAACAGCCAATTCAAATCTTTAAATTCACAACTTTTTTTTAAATATTCTTGAAAATCTGATTTCAGGATCGTAATCAGCGTTAAAAAACTGCATACATTAGCATTTAGAATTTCCAAAACCAGTTGGAAATAGGAAATTTAATTGGACGGCGTTCAGGGTTCACTTTTGTAGTTTCATTACAATTTAAAATGCTGAATGTTGAAATTTTAATTCTTATTACGATAGTTAACTTATAATTTCAAACAATGGTAAGACAAAAATCATTGTAAATTCGCTTCCATCACGTCAGCGAGACGGTTGCGTACAGCGACTGTACTTTGATTTTCCTTTTCAGTAAATTCATTAGACAGGTATTTAGAGGTTATGGGGTACTGTGCAACCTAGCCTTTTAGCTCATTGTGGGTGTGAGCAGTTTACTGGGTAGCTCATTCAGCTGAAGGTCCTGCAAGCCAAACACCCGTCGCCTTCTATTGGCAAGAATTAGATTAGTAAACTGCAGATTCCTTATCCTTCCTGCATGGCCTTCGTCTTGGCCGACAGCCCTTTAGTACTGATGTACAAGTTTGAGTCAACTAAAAGTTTCAGTCGGAGTCAAATTGAAAAATACCTATACACGATAATATGCAGCGAGTTATAACGCCCAGGTGCTACCATTATGGCTGCTCCAGAATTTCGTTTTTCAATATAAATTCGTTAATAAAAATTAAGGACAAATAATTTTTTTCATGTGACGTTTATAACAAAAATCGGAATTACCTCAACCAATTTTATGTTAGGTTAGGTAGGTTAAGTTATGTTCTGTTAGGTTAGGTTTAAGTTAAAGTTAGTATTAAAAGTTGTTTAAATTATAGAATTAGCTTGTAAACTAAGAAAATATGCTCCACCGTTGAGAAATTACTTTCTATAGAATGTGTAAATTAAACTCTGACATGGTCGCCCGTCTTACAAATGGTGGTGCCATCAAATAGCGGTCGAGGCGCCAAATAACTTGTGCTCTAATTTGATGGCCGACTGAAAATTTATGATTTGGGTCAAGTGCATTTATTCACTTTACTGCTACATTTATACTTGAATTTACTGCTTCTAAAATTATGCACAGCGGCTAATTAGGTACAAATAATCATTGCAAGCCGCTGGCTCGAAAACCTGCAATTTCACATCGCATAACGGTATATTTTTATCAAATACTGTTTTTAAAGTCTCATTGTTTTCAAGCATTAAATTCTGCATAAATTATTGTTTTAAATTTTCAGTGTATTTTTAATACATTACGTTAACTTTTATAGATTTTAGTTTTTGGGTACCGTATTAAAAACGCGTATGTAAAAGTGATGAATTTTCAATATATACAATGTTTTAGGGCTGGTTGTGATGTTGGACTTATGCGTGATGCGAGTGTACAAGTTTATATTGATACATATAGCAGTATATTTTGCGCGTCGCAAGTCTCATATTATATTAATTATAATTAAAATTTCCTTTGTTTCTGCCAGAAATCGAACCGGAAACTTTGCGCGCGTGAGGCCCACGTGATAACCACTACAGTACGCCGCAGGGGTGCAGAATAACTGCATTTACGAGTATTGAGAGGATTTAGACATCCGTCGTGGTACCCGAGTCTAACACACATTTACACTAACAACACTACACTTACGACTTTATTACTTTACACTCACACTTACATTTAGGGAGGCAAAAATAGCCTCATTGTGCTTTTTGCCTTAAAAAAAAAAGTACGGAAACTAGGAAGAAGTTTGACCGATGTAATTATATGACATTAATCGATAATTTCAGTATTATATTGGTAATTATAGGAAAATATAAGTTGTTTTATGTTAATTCGTAACGATCAGCTGATTGGCTTTAATAAGTTTTAGGTTATGTTGTGTTTTCGAACAATTTACCATAATTAAAATAAAAAGAAAGAGAAAATATGGTACCTGATTTTTATTTTTAGTCCAATAACAGAAATGTTTTCAGTATTTGGAATGGTTTTTGGATTTTTCTAGGTAAAGAACTTGGCCAAGCTTGAAAAAAACATTTTTGTGCAAAATTTCAATTAAATAGGACAGAAATTCCGAAGGCTTCATAAAACACACAGGCGATCGCGTTTTAACGATTCCCTCTAGAAATAAAATTGGCGCTCATTTTAAGGAGGTCTGGGTCTTCTCATGATGGCCACAATGCTGACTTTCCAGTGGAAATTCTCTTATAAAAAACTTGTTAAACAAGCAAATGTACTATCGATACTGGTTGAGTACAACCTCAGATTCTGGTCATATACATGTAAAGGGAAACTGAAATTGACAGTTTTGATGTTGGCAGCAGTGCATAAATATTTGAAATAAATAAACTAACTTCTATCAGATGATAAACAATGCGTTTGGCTGTAATACACAATGGCTGTGTGTGGAAGGTACAGGAAAGAGGTTTGTGTGTTATGAATTTTTTAGAAGTAACCCGGTGACTGCAGCGCGACGTGCGTTTAAGCGGCAACCTGTGAGAATGGAAGAAAATTAGCGCCATCGCATAACACTAGACTAGTGATGGGCAACAGCGATATTTTTGTTTAGCAGCTAATTCTGTTAATGCATTAGAATTAGCAGTTAAAAATAACAGTGAACTGCTAACTGCTAATTTTCTAGACTGCTAACAACGACCTTAGCAGGAAAACGCAGCTTAAATAATATTGTCATATTCCTTATCTTGACAGCTGAGATAAGCAAATACAGTGAGGGTGCAGTTGGCACATTTTGTCCTACCCATCCTGCACTATTAATTTGTCTATAGGATTTGTGAATAAATCTGACGATAATGAGAAATACAACGAACATGCTAAGTTCAAAGATGCAATCAATTGTGTTCGGTTTGTCTTTCAGACACTGTCAAGTAATATGAAATATATTTTGTAGCACCCTTTTCTAAACCAATGACACAATAATAATTTAAATTAAAAAAAAATAAATTTAATTAATTTTTTATGTCATGTTTGATGACATTAAAATGCTATTTAAAAAATATTATTGTATTTTAATACATGTAGGCTATCTATGTAGGCCTACCTTTTTTTAGATTTCTCTTATTTAGGCCTATTCATATTCCTAATAAATTAAAATGTTCTTGTTAGGTATTATACCAAGTATTTTATTATAGACTATCATAATGGTTCTGATAATGTTTATTTTTGTTATAATCACATTATTTAAAATAATATTGTCATTTATTATATACTATATTATTGTAATTATAACTGTGTGAAAAATCGAAAGATAAGTGTTTGAAGGACAAATAATTACTTGTTAATCTATAATTCTTATGTTTTAAAATATAACTTTAAGCTAAATATTTTTATAATGTTAAAAGTACAAATTCGACTTGTGTTACATTTATTATTTATAAAAACACCCTCATTTAAATTTACAGTTAAAAAAGAAAAATATGATCTGCATCTCAGGACAGTAGCCAACAACAATTAATGGAAAGAAATAATGACAATGTGTTTCCTGTTTAGCAGTTACATTACAGCTTTAATGTTAAACAGGTTCAACAGTTGGCAGTAGACGTTACCAGTTGACAGGTCCGAAACAGTGTGTTATGACCGTGACATTCAACAGTTAGATTAGCAGCTTCAACGTTTAACAGGTTCAACAGTTGGCAGTAGACGTTAGCAGTTGACAGGTCCGAAACAGTGTGCTATGACCGTGCCATTCAACAGTTAGATTAGCAGCTTCAACGTTTAACAGGTTCAACAATTGGCAGTAGAGGTTAGCAGCTGCAGTTACGTTAGCAGTTAGCATCGTAGCAGGTCGGAAGCAGTGTGCTCTAACTGTTATTTAACATTTTGTAGTTCGTTTATTATCTGTTATTTTTAATTGTGATTAGCAGTATGGTAATGCTAAAACCATTTAGCATCTAAAAAATGACAGATTGTTAAATAGCAACCCATCACTACACTAGTCTAGATTGGGTGAGGAAGTGGCGTGGTACACTAGGGCTCTCTTGAACACGTTAGTGCTACGTCGTTGTAGAATTCGGCTGGACATGCAATGTTTCAACAAGTCTCTGCAGAACTATTCAGCAACAAGATCCAAACTGTTCACTACCTGTGACCGTTAGATTTTGACCTCTAAAGCAGCATGGACTGATGAGCAACTTCAGATGGCCATTAAAGCAATCAAAGACGGAGCTAAAATAAGAGAAACAGCAAGACGTTTTGGTATTCACGAAGCAACGCTTCACACGAGAATGAAATGTGGTCTTATAACCAGTGGTCCTAGAATGGGGCGAAAAGCTGTATTTTCTGAAGAACAAGAGAAAGAAATAGCTCATCATCTTATTCTGCTATCGAATTTGTTTCACGGCATTACTCCAATTCAACTTCGACGAATTGCATATGAATATGCTCAAAAAAAAAACAAACTTAAGAATACTTTTAATGCAGAATACTTCTAATACAAAAATGGCAGGTAGAGATTGGGCTGATGGATTTTTGAAGAGGAATCCACAGTTGAGTCTTCGCCAGCCGGAAGCTACTTACTTCTCTTAGTAGAATCCAAAGCTATAACTAATGGAATTGAATTAGTGATTCCAAAAGAAACACAAGCAGAATCATTACAAGCAAGAAATATAAAAGCAAGAAATGTAAAACAGCAAGAAATAGAAAACGTTCCCATCACTGCAATATCCCCAATTCCTATTAACAAAATAACGGCCCTGAAAGTCAAAGAAAAGGAAAAACCAATATCAGATCTTGAGTGCAACACCCCGAAAAGAAGCTCTTGAAGAAAGAGATAAGAGAAAACAGAAAAGGCTTAGGTCTAAACTAGAGAAGAAGGGAAAAGCTCGAATGAAAAAAAAAAAAAATAGATAGCACTCATTGGAAGAAAAAGGTTGCTAGAAAAAGTCTCTTTTTCAATGAAACAAGCAGTGAATCAGACGATAAATTTATGGAAACATGTGAAACCGATGACGAACTAACCACAGTGGATGATTTAGCTAAAATCTTATCGGTAAAAAATAAATCGGACAATGCATGCATCTTGTGCCAAGAATTTAGAAAAAAATTAACTGTGGTTCAGATGTGTTTTATGTGGTGGGTGGGTCCACTCAGAATGTAGTGGTTTAGACTGTGCAGTAGATTATAAGTGTGACATTGCATTAATGATAATGATAAAAACTATAAAGAATAACTAAAAATGTAATTTGTTTAAAAATAGGTATACTTAAAACCAATTTATACATCATTGGTGTCGTTGTTTAATTACGGCATGTTCATGCGTGCCATTACCCGAAACCTAAGGGTAATGACACGCAGCGCAATTTTTTTTTAATTGAATAATTTGATGAAAATGAATACTGGATGTAGTAATTTTCTAGTTCCAATGTAAAGAAAAATGTATGTTTTATACGTTAAAATGAAAATAAATCTCAAAATTGAATTTTAGAACGATTACTAAACGAAAATGTTAAAGTGCGTGTCATTACCCCCCTCTCCCCTAAATAGTTTAATTGAATGTGTGAATGTTTGTATAGTGTGAAGCTTTTATATTTCAACAGCAGATTAATTAATAGAAGCTGTGAGATGAAATGACAACTGTTTGATTATTGTCAAGAAGGGGGGGCTAGATTCAAGATGGCGGAGACCAACCACCTGCCGTACATTTGTTACTCATATATTTTATCTTACTAGCCCCCATCTGCTACTAAACTTTAATTATATAATATAAAAACAAACTCACTGATCACAAAAATGATAAGACCTACAAAGTTGAAATCCCGCAAATATTTATTAGCAATAGGACTAGTTTAAAAAGGCTTTCTGGAATACGCAAATCGCGGTTTTGCACTGTTTGTCCCTGGGCCCGTGTGACATCTCGCAGTTAATGTAAAAAGAAACGAAAAATAAACAAGAATGTACAGCAAGAAGTTGAACAGTGTTATAACCCCTCTTCTTCTGTTCAAATACATGTTACAGTTATATTTAATGTTGTATAGCCTGTTAATAAAGCAATGCCATTCATTATATTTAGGTTATTTAATACAATAGGCCTTACTTTGCTCTACTTTAAAATATAGGCTGTAAAATTATTGACTGAATTCTAACATTGTACCTTACTGAAATATTTACAAATGAAACCTACTGTAACCGGATTTTACATTACTTAAATTAGGCTACAATATTTAATGTTTACTTTTGAGTAAACAATTGAGTAAAAAATTAGTCTTTAATATCATTTTACATCACTGTTTTTAATATCATTTACATACTAGAACTGGCCTACATATTTTTACCGATTTTACTTTTAAAATGGATGTAGTCAGTAATTATTTTAGTCATGGATACAGTAATAATTTAATTATTTCTTTCAAGAAGGTTTTTTTTAGTAATCAGCTGTTTGGTACATTATGTTTGTACTGTGCTGCACTCTCACGGAGACACTTTATATTGCTCCTGGAATTTTGTTTACAAACCTTTAATTGGTTTAAGTTGGTTTAGGTGGTTTACTGTAAAGCATTAAAATGGAAAAGTATGAGGCGTGAGTTCCCTGGTATTCTGACAAATTGTAGGTACCCCATACGTGTAGTTTCAATTACGCAGGTCCTTATTTTGGTAGAAAACCGATCGGAATACTACATACACACACACACACACACACACACACACACACACACACACACACACACACACACACACACACACACACACACACACAAAAGTTCCCGGAATTGGGTAAATGAAAAGTTATTGAAAGTAAGTAGCCTATAATATTTAACCTTATTTTGCTTCAAAATACTGTTCTCCTAGCATGTACACACTCCTTCCACCGTTCATACAATTGTTGGAAACACTCCTCGAAGCCATTTTTTGAAATTTCGATAGCCGCTTCGTCGCATTTTCCATCACCTCTTGCGAATCAGCAAAACAGTGCCCCATCAATGTCATTTTTAGTCATGGAAGCAGGTAAAAAATTGATTGACGGATCACCGCAATGTCTAATAGCGTTGTTCCTCGATCATGCAGCATACACAACTCCCCCAGTGTACCAACATTCACATTTTATTACTGAATGTTCATATAACGCTTAGGTCTAAAAAAACAACTAAATTATTTTCAATAAATTTTGTTTATACAACTGAAATATACAATTTATACATGCGAATATAATAGCATAATGTTATAAAAAGTATAAACACTAACCAATAGCACCATTGTACAGCTTCGGCGGCTTTCCAGTGCCTTGCAGATTGACATTTTAAAAATCAAGTATCATACAAATGCATTAACGTCTAATTTTGTCATAAACTAAAATTAGGTACTCTTAAAATTACATAATATCTTGAAAAGATTTGTATTGAAAGTTCGTGTTTAGATTGTGTAAGGTGATCTGCAGTAATATAACTATATTTCAATTGAAACATTATTTGAATTCTTTCATATACAGCTAAAACGAGATTTATGAAAAATCACTGTTACGCGAGACTAGCTACACGAGACCTTCGTGCTCGATTCATGTTCAGTTTACAAGGGATATGCAGAAAAATCAGCTGTTATAAATAAGCGTTCATTATAGTAATATAGATCAATGTTCTTTTTTTGTAGTGATATTGTTTGAATATTCGCTTCCCTCACGTCAGCAAGCCAGTTTTACATGTGTCACATTTTGGGGCCGGTTGTGATGTTGGATTTTGCACGTCACGTGATGCCAGTGCACAAATTTATATTGGCAGTTATAGTTAAAGATCAGTTGTTTTATATTAATCTGTAACCATCAGCTGATTTCACTGAACAGCTGAGAGGATACAATACGTTTTAGGTTATGTAGTTGAAAACTAGCTATGGTAATTATAGTAACTGAAGTAAACTAAAAACATTAGCTTGATCTCGTATTGATAAATAAATACGATTAGAACTATATGATTAGAACTATACAGTCTAACAATTACAATACAAAACTTACCTTAATCACAATATTTAAAAAGTGTGCTTATTTAACTAACTTTTCAAGAATATTGATCAGAAATAGGCTATAAATCGGATGTATTTGTAATATTTAATTATAAATTATTTAAAAATACACCTGTAACATTTATACTGTATTATGTTTCTGTAATTGTTACCTCTGATCTAACTTTCAATAATTGTTGCTTAGAGTGCGGGTGTCGTGCAATTTGCGATGAAATTCTTTAATTTTAACAGCTAAGCCAGGTCGTGCTGTGATTGCACCAAATCATTGAAATGAACCGGTTTACTGCGGCCAATACATCTTCAGACGTCCAGAAGCTGATGTCATTGGATTTTGTATTTGACATTATTTACTTAAAAGTATATTGCTTCAACATTCATAATTGCAGTAATAACGTTACTTGTTTATTGTTTAGAGTGAATTTTGAATCGGTTATACTGTATTAAAACTATTGTTTGCTTTAAATTTAATTCACAATTGTACTAAACATCATTGTACTTTTGTGGAAGCAATACTAACCACTACTATAACCATTGTAAAGTATCTGTTTGTTTATTATTCAGAGTTAAATGAAATACATAATTAGGATTAAAAACGTTATTGACAACCCGTATGAACTGAACTGAAGATCTTTTAATCTGAACCATTTCAATTAACTAGTTCTTTTTCTTTAGCCCACTCGTCATTTGTATAAAGAACGTTTATGAATATCACCCGTCTTACCTTACAGTTATTTCAGTTTATTTTTCAGTTTATTTTTCTCTACCAAAACACACTTCAGTACAAAATTAACTTATCACTACTTATCACCAAAAAATATTCAACAGTAGAATGGTCAAACATTATTTACGCAAAATGTAATTGGATATCCTTGTGTTGTATATTCGCGTGAATTATTTTATTTTAAACCCATAACCATTGACAAGTTTTAAAAAACAAAAATCTTATGTTTTGTAAATACTTTATTAACGAAATCATACAATATATTTTGTGTGCCACTTTATAGTTTTTCAAAAAAACACAAAATAAGAATAATGGAATTTTGATTTAAAAAAGTACCAACAATTTATAGTTTGAAAATTTGTGTTTGTTTTAAATTACAAACATTTTAGAAAACTTTTATACTGTTACTGAATATCCAATATTGCAATAATTAGGGGGAAAAGTAAGCGAGTTTTTACCATATTTTACTAAATCGCTTTCTTGTCTGTTTTTCGGTTCGGTATAAATTTTGTAATCAATTTTAAACTAACTTCCAGATGAGTGAGAGACTTGAAACTTGAAACATATCTCAGAACTGGATGACAATGCAATATTAACTCGCTTTCTTATCTGTATGTTTGTCTGTTTATCGGCGCGCGCCCAATACACCTATACATATATACCGAATCGAGAGCAGTGAAGCAGTTGACGCTGCAGTAACGACCGAAAACAAAATGAGCAATACGTTGAAATTTGAAACAATGTATTAATAAAAAAAATAATAAAATAATATTAATAATGAATAGTGCATTAGTGATATTTTCTACAATTATTGTAAAAAATGAATCGACTACAATTTGTAAGAATTCATTAGTGAAGAAGTTCCCGAAAAGCAGCGCAATTTCGAATGTGCAAGCGCCACGGAACGAATGGTTCAATCGGGACTGTGGCCGCACATTCCTCTCGGCTTGACAATGACGCGAGCTCTGTCTGTCTGTTTTGTATGTCTTTTAAAATTAACTTTGATTGCTTGTTTATTTTATTAATCAGGAAAGTAACAATTAAAAAAACTGATATATTATGACTAAAAAGCAGAAAATAATTATTTAAATAAAATAATATTTTCAATATATCATATTTTTAAAACGGACTGAAATGTTTAAAATTATTTCTCCTGGCTCCATGTTGATATTGAAAATTTGTGATTTGTGATTTTTAATAGCTATGGACATACTTGTAAGATTTAAAACGAAAAACGTGGAACGCATTGAAATGGATTAAATGCTATAATTCCTATTGAATGTCAAGTAGCTCCTAATTTAATACATAGAGATAATCTTCTATTACCTATTGGGTGCGCCCCCTGGTTAAGTATTTTTAAATTCACGATAACAAGTTATTGAAAATTCACAATAACAAATTTTCAGGAAATTATCTGTATGGGCTAAAAGAAATTATTTTATACTTTTTAGTCCGTTTTAAAAACGTAGTATATCGAAAATTTTCTTTTTTCAAATAACTATTTTTAACAAAGCTTCTCTTGAAGATAATTCTATTATCGTAGTGCGCAATAACAATGAAATGCTAACTGAAATATTTTCAGCTACCTTATGAAGTTTACAACCATACTCTATGGAACTTCAGCTCTATCAATTATGTTCCACTAAATGTCCCCGAGTTTTTACATCATTCCCAACTTGGACCATCCTGATAATGTATACACAAACATTATATAAATAACTTATATACACGTACACAGTAACCCCACCAGACTGTAATAATGAAGATAAACATAATAGAATAAAACAAGAAATTGTATTAAAAAAAGTTCTTGGTATAGAAAATACAGGGTATCACAATGTAGATTTTTTGAAAGGAATATCTGGGAAAATATAAATTATATTTAAAGAGAACTCTCTTTTTACGCTAATTATTTAGATTTTATTCTTATTTGCGTTGTAAGAGTGACCAGAAGTATTGTACAGATGTTGTAACTTACTTCTTGTGTAATGTTTTAGTTGAACATCAATCAAATAAATCCATCTCTTAAAGATAAGAATGTAAGCATATTTTTGAAGTTCACAGCTAACTGTGACTATTAGTAATAATTTTTAACGATTTCGAAAGCATACAATAATTATTGTATAATTCACCTACAAATTTTCCAATTTGTTGTTTAAATAAAATGATCTTCGTTCTGTACTCAATCATGTAAGACTATGTTTAAACAAAACCTAACGAGCTGTTAGAAATCATTAATAACTTAGTTAAGTTTGATTAATCTACCTTGAAGTTTGTTTTAGTTTTATTGTTGCCAATAATTGTAACTGTAGATTTCGATGATCGATACAACATTAAACCGGTTTTTCACTAGAGATTAAGTAAATTGGCCTACATACTTTATTAATGTATTTAAGGATCAATTGTGAAAATTGCAGACTTTTATTATAAAACAAATAATGAACGAAATAATCGGTTGATAAAATGTAGTTGCATTATAAGCAAGCAAACAAAACTTGTGTTTGAGTTAAATAGACTTACTTAAAATTTCCCTTAAAATTTTGTCATATGATGGTTTTTAAATATTCGTAACAAAATTTAAGTAAATAAAATAACTTTTGAAGTAAGCCGAAAAAGTATAATAACAAACGGTCACTCTGTTTTGGATATTGTGTGTGTATTCTTTATACACGATCTGAATTTGAGTAATAAGACAAGATTTTGTGAAGCACCAGCTATACGTTTTGTGTGGGTATTTATTATTATAAATTGAAAACTTTTGTTCTCTGTCTTTGTAACCATACTTTGTTGGTTCAGTTGTAGTTTACAATTTTGTGCTTTTATTGTAGTTGCTACTTAATCAAATTTAAACACCAAAATGTGATACTTATGTACGTTCTCAAACTTTAAACGTGAAGTATAGAGTAGTGAATTTATCCCATGTATTTCCTATTTCCTTTGTGTTCTATTCCTGACTTCCGGTGTTCCATTCTCCTTCCATTCTCCAAACGCTGAAGGCATAGCTGAGCTTCTCGTGTGCCATGTAACTGCACGGGGTCATGGCGTTTCTCGAATTCGGGCTGCTTCTTCCGCCTGGAAAAAAAGTTTAAAGTTAAAATAAGACGGGTCACGTGCAAGTGCAGTAATTTAATTTTGAAGACGTTAATTGGTGTATGGCATTATTATAGCAGCCGACTGAACATGAACAATACTTAGTGTCAGCTGACTGAACAGAATTCAATTGAATTGATTTCAACGTTAAATTTTTAGATAATCACATGGCCCAATTTTGTATTCATAAAATTTTCTAATTAAAACGAATTTTTTCAGGGATGAGACTCACCTAGATTGTTACTTTAAGCCTGACAATGATATACGAGGTGTGTTCAGAAAGTAACGAGAATTTTTAAATTTCGCGGGCTTGGAGAGTCCGATTGTCAATATTTTTTTTATTATGTTGGTATGATAATGATAGCCCTTGAAGTATGATAAAACTTTCAGCTGTTTTAATTGTTGACTTTGTCTGTAATAGCCACTAAGTATGAGCTTGGCGATTTTCGTTTGTTAAAAGAAATGGATCAAAGAATGTGTATCAAATTTTGCGTAAAAAAATGGAACAAAGTGTGTGAAATGTTAACAAGGCCTATGGTGAGTGCTATGAGTAAAGAAAGAGTTTACGAGTGGTATAAGTGTTTCCAAGAAAGCTGTGAAGATGAACGCCCTGGACGCCCCAGCACATCAACAACCGATGAAAACGTGGAAAAAGTGAAAGAAATGGTTATGAACAATCGCCGAATCGCAATTAGAGAGGTCACTGATAATGTTGGCATATCGATTGGATCATGTCATGACATTGTTTCCAATGTTTTGTGTATGAAACGCGTGGCAGCAAAATTCGTTCCAAAATTGTTGAATTTTGAACAAAAACAGCGGCGAATGGAAGTTGCTCAGGAGTCACTAAATGAAGTCAACGACGATGCAGAATTACTGAAACGTATTATAACAGGTGACGAAACATGGGTTTACGGATATGACGTCGAAACTAAGACTCAATCATCCCAGTGGAGGCATTCTGGCTCGCCAAGACCGAAAAAGGCTCGACAAGTACGGTCGAACGTGAAGGTTATGCTGTGTTCTTCGATATTAATGGCATAGTGCATCATGCCTGCCACCAGGTGAAACGGTCAATAAGGAGTACTACCTACAAGTTCAACACCGTTTGCGTGAAGAAAAAAAAAAAAACGCCCGGATCTGTGGAAAAACAATTCATAGCTTTTGCACCACGATAATTCACCAGCTCACACTTCATTGCTTGTTCGTGAATTTTTGGCCAAAAACAGTACTGTAACTATGCCCTGCCTCCATATTCGTGTGACTTTTTCCTATTTCCAAAAATAAAGAGAACCTTAAAGGGCCGTCGTTTTACAGTAGTAGATGACATTAAAAGCGCATCGCTGAAAGAACTAAAGGCTATCTCAAAAATCGAGTTTGAGAAGTGTTTCAAGGATTGGAAGAAGCACTGGTACAAGTGCATAATCTCCAATGGGGACTATTTTGAAGGCAACATCAAGGAAGAATAAATAAATATTTTGTTCAAAAAATTAAAATTCTCGTTACTTTCTGAACACACCTCGTATTCCAATATGTTTCAAAATCTTTAATGCCGATTTTGAGACAAATGATATACTTGCGTACAAAAATTGCTAGTTTAATATTATCAGTACCTGGTGACCGATCTTTCCTCGGTTGAAATATTATATTATTTTTGGCAAATACTAATATGGCCATTGTTGTTTGTGTTTTCTAGTTGAAGCCAATTTTACCAAAAAACAGTCTTTTTAACCCAAAATTATTATTTTCCAAAATTATATTCTAATTGTAGGTCTTTTCCGCGTACATATAAACAGCATACAATAATAGCTTAAAAAATCATTTATTACACAACACACACACACAAGATTCCACAGAAATCAAATTCCGAAGTTAACGATGAGAAAGACTTAGGCTTACTGAACGTGTATAATTTCAGTAAGCCTACATAAATGAATCGCCTGTTCCAAGAATTGACATCGTGTCTCGTGTCTCACGGCTTGGCACATCTTCTGCGAAGGTAATGTGTGACACACACAGAAAAAACAAGTGTCGCCGCAGCATAACACGTGACGTGGCTAAATCCCTTATCCTCGCCGTGCGGATAAGCCATGCAGAAGGATTCGCGCTATTTCTGATGTGTTTTGCGCTCTATAAATACAGCACTAGATTAGAATAAAATGCAAATATAAGAATTAGCCGGGCCTATAGCTTCAGCTCGAGTTACTTTCCAGGCTACTGCTTCGCGGAAAATAAGCGTTTAACGTGACTTTCCTTGAACAAAAAGCACTCGTCACATCGGCGATAAATAAATTACGGGACGCACCTGTCACGCTGATGTGACTGAAAGGAATTTCCAAAAAGTAACGATATCATGTAATTTTTTAAGTATGATTTCACCAAAGTTACTTAGTAAATCGAACATAAACCCAGATTTATTGACGCAATTTTCATTTTTGCATTTTCAATAGAATTTTGTAATTAAAAATGCTAATTTACGGAGATTTTAACGCTATAAAAGAAGAAATGCTTTTTCTCGTATTTCGGACTAGGAAAACGCGTCTCGAAAGAAGTGTATACTGTGCGTGCGGTCACTCAATATCAGTTGGATTGTGTTCGAAAGGTCTGATTAGTACTTTGTACGACGACTTAATAAACACCGGGCCAGCTGACTGACAGGTTCGCATAATTTTGTCTCTTTTTAACGTTTTACTATTTTTATTTGACAATGTTTGAAGAAAACAAAGAGTTTTGGGAAAGTTCCATTAATATATTGGGAAAAAACTGTTTGTGGGAAATGAAAAGTAAGGAATATTCAAACAGAAATCAACGAAATGCTGCTTACGAAGAGCTCGTTGATGAATGCAAGGCAATTTATCCAAATGCAGACAAAACTTTATTTAAAAAAATAATAAATTCATTACAAGCCTCCTTTCGTAAGCAGTATAGAAAAATAAAAGAAAGGGTTATTTCAGAACCTATACTTTGCTATTAAGAATTACTACTTTTCACCTTTGTACCAGGATGAAGTACGACCATCTACGTCTTCTTTGAGGTCGAAACCGAAAGATTCGAATGTCTAAGCCAAAAAAAGATTCACTCGGGGTCGTATGTGAATGGGCCGCTTTAGTGTACTCGGCATTACTCCATTCACTCGTACACGAGTTGGAAATATCTTGAAAAAAAGACAGTGGAATCGACTGCAAGGAATGTTGGGCTCGCCTAAAGCAGCACGTCTTAAGGGCCATTTTCTTGTCCAAACTTCGTTTTCGTTAAGAATATAATGTTCTTTGATTTTCTAGCTCGTGGATAAGAAAATCTCGGTCAAACCCACATCTGCCATATTTATTGTTATCAGAGTGACGTCGTGTGTGAACTGTTTCTCCGGCGGAGTAACTCGGCCCGAGAACTTTAAAGAAGTAACAGGCAGTTGTATTGCTTTGTCACTAAAGTCGTGTAACAGGCAAGAATTGGACAATGTTCTATAAACACGTGTTTCGAAGTTTATACTAACTTCCTTCTATGTGTCTATGAGTTTATAGATAGGAGTATCGCCACTCAGCGCTTTTTTAATGGTTAACTTTCTTTACTTTATTGCCAGTTGGACTAGTGAAGACGTAACACACAGAAAACCTATTTTTGTTTTATAATCACAGTTCCGAATCACTAAAACATTAGGTTTTGAAAGAAATATTTTGTGTTCCTCTTATACTCGCTGAAAAAAACAAATTGAAAATTAAAACTTAAGTAATATTTTACCCTAAAAACGAGCAACTATTCTTGTACAACTTAGAAAAAGTATAAGTTGCAAGTAAATTTGTTTAAAAGAAGTTATTACTACACATTATTACTGGGAACCGGAACATTAACACTTTGTCACCGTGGGCAATTATCTGATAATGTTAAGCAGAAATATGCCGGTTTTGTCGGATTCATTAGACATTTCTCGACGTTAAGCCTAAATACATCTGTTTGCATATATCGAAAATAGAGCATAATAGAGAAAACATCGAAGTCACGTTAGGGTTGAGAAACCAAACATTATTAGCGGTGTGCTAGAAGCAAGGCAGTGTGTGTAATGTAATGACCGAGGCACGAAGTTGTCTTGCTGACGTGATGGAAGCGAATTTCTAACAGTTCCTTTTTCTGAAGACAATATTATACCGCCATATTCACCATTGAAATCTGCACATTAAACTTTCAAATTACATTAAAAATACGACAATGAACGTCTTTAAGCAGATTTTGGAAATTTAAAAACGTTAATAAATGCAGTTTTCAACACTGGAGGGACAATGGTGAAATCAGACTTTTAAAATATTTTACAGATAAAAACGTTATGAAATTTAAAAGATTTAAAATGGCCGTCATTTTGAAACTGTCGAATGGATTTTGCTGGGTAAAGAATTTGTCTAACCTATTTCTGTGCAAAGTTAAAATCGGACAAAAACTGAGATTGCTAAAGACACACACACACACACACACACACACACACACACACACACACACACACACACACACACACACACACACACACACACACACACACACACACACACACACACACACACACACACACACACACACACACACACACACACACACACACACACAACTTTGTAACGACCCTTCAAAAAGTTATTTAGAGGACAGTATCGGTGCTCGTTTAAAATGGTCTTGAGTCTTACCATGATGGCCGCTCAAATAGATATTTCCCAATGGGAATTCGCTAATTACATATGCTGTTACAAGAAAGGAAACAATTGCTAACTAGGCAATTAAGCTAATTGATAAAACTAAATCATAATGAGAAATATCCACAAATAAATTTTTCGTTGTCACAAACATCTATAGCCTATATAATAATAAACGCGACCATAATTGTGCGGTTAGGTAACCTTCAACGTGTGTGTTGTGTTGTGTTTCAAAGTTTCTTTCGGTTTCGTTTCGTTTTCACTGATGACCTCATTTCGAGCGAACATATTATACGATAACCTTAATTATTCACATCGTTATTTCCAGGTTATAACAGTTAACTATCGTATTAATTGTGCCATTTTATGATTAATATTTCGCGTAAAATTCCACTGATTTCGTGCTACCTTGATTCTATTAACTTAGTTGTTTTATTTATAGTTTTCTTGTATTTATTCTATTTAATTTACTGTTCTGTTTTAATATTTGACGTTTTCGCATTAAATTTTAAGCGGACATTTTTCTTGCGAAGCGTGACCTCTGGCGATCAATATACTGTACTGTATCGTGTTGTGTGAAGTAACCTAATGCTCGGATTGTATCTGACAAGTCGAGCGAGCTGTGAGACTGGGAGGGACGTCTCCACGCCATGAAAGAACACTATTCATGACGTCACTCTTACTCGCCACTGTGTGTGTTACGTAGGCCTATGTGTGTTCACACATTTTCAAACTTCAAAAAACATTCCTGAAAAGCTGTTCTTCTCCACTACAACTGCTTCATCTTTGTAGAGAGAATATAAATCATTGATACCGTACAAATATGATGTAAAATAACTGTGGACAAATGTAATATAGGTAATGTAATAACATCATCATCTACCGAATACATTTTCAAGTTCAATCTAATTTGATAACATTAAAAACGATTAAGACAACTGCAAAGCGTTAATATTAATAACAAGATCAGCTGACTTATTAATAGCGGCGATTATAATGACCTTGGATGTTCCAGTGTTGCCAATATTGTGAAAAAATATTCAAAAAATACATTTCATAAATATTATCATAAAAATAACAAATTAAACAAAAATTTTAATATTTAGACTAAATAAGCAAATATTTAAATACTTGTTAATGTTTATATAATAATCTATATAATGTATTATGCGGCAAGGGCAGCTGAAGTGAGTGGCTGATGGGCTTATCGATCCCACCTTACCTCTAGATCATACTGCTTTCACTCGTCTACACACACACACACACACACACACATACACACTACTCTACATAACTTGACTAACTAAAAAGTGCAAAGCGACCCGTGCTGATGGAGTGAATATCACCGGCCTAATGGTGTATCAAACAGGCCCCTGAGAAACCTGGCGACCTCCCAGTGTACCCTAGCCTTACCCATACATGCAGTGCTCTGTATGGGCGGACCTCATTTCTTTAGCTACTTGAAGGTTTTTTATAAGTAAGAATATAAAATAGAATGAGCTGGATCTCACCATACAATAAAAAGATTGGTCAAATGGAGCAGAACCTCCGTAATGAGGGTCAAGAGAAGAAAAAATTGAAAGGGAATTAGCAGAGCAAGCACGTCAATAACAAACTGGCAAGTCACCCACTCCAAATTGTAGACTTTATGAAGAGACAAGGAACTGAGCATCTCAGAAATACAGAATAGATCTAGGCGCACAATAGATCTACAAAGGTCGCAGTGCTACAGTAACCCTACAAATTCATGCATTCATACATTGTACTAAAAAAAAATTATGAAACCTAAAACAAATCTGTTACTCTTTTAATGGTTATTTATTTCCAGATATGTTATCAGGCATTTACACTATAATTTTCCCTTTAGGACTCCGTCCTACGGGCATTCAAAAGTCTCATGTTAGTCATATGGAGAAGGTTAAATTTGGTCAGATAATTGCTTAAACATAAATTCATTAGGTTCACTTTAGAATACAACTTTGTTATTTCCCGGTGTTTGCATTTACGTTTACTGGCGGGAAACTCTCGTAGCATATCATATTATAAATCACCTGATTGATTGCTAATATTTAAGTAAATATTAATTAAAAGCATTAATTAATTAAAAATATTAAGTAAAAACACATTAAATCACTAAAATAAAAAGTGATAAAAAGTACTAGTCTAAGTATGTTATGTGATAACCTACTAAGTTTGCAAACGTATTTACTGGGTGAAACATTTGCTAGGGAAGATCTTAGCACAGCTACTGTCGTATTTACTCAACTGCTCAACTGCTTATTGTTGTATTCAAAAAATAAGCAACTTTTAAATGGCCCAAATTTAGGCTTAATCTTATATTACGTTCTCTAAAAACTACTTTATAATTATTGTCTCGCTGACGTGATAGAAACGAATTATCAAAAGTATTTTCCTTTTTTTCAATTTTTGAAATTATGGTTCCACCATCACAATCAGCATTAAAATCTGCATATATCAGGGTAACAAAGTACATTGACAATACGAAAAAGAACCCTGACCGCCGAAAAAAACATTTATTAATTTCGACGAAAATTTTTGAAAATTCAAAACCGTAATGTATGCAATTTTAAACGCCGGTTTCACTGATTCTATAGTGAAATCAGATTAAAAAAATATTTAACGCAAAAATATTACGAATTTTTAATGAATTAAAGTCCTTCAATGGTTTTTGAAACTGTTAGAGGAATTTTGCTGGTTATCATAATCCAGGAATTTAACTTGTCCAAGCTATTATCATAATCAAGTTTTGCGATATTTATATATATATATATATATATATATATATATATATATGTGTGTGTGTGTGTGTGTGTGTGTGTGTGTGTGTGTGCGCGCGCGTTTTGTGTTAGCACGCTCTCTTTCTTAGTTTTGTTACGATTTTAATCAAACTTCGCACAAAAATCGATTTTGGTATTTTCGCAATCGAAATTGCTCAGACAATTTCGTACCAACAAAATCCATTCAACAGTTTCAAAATGGCGGCCATTTCAATTTTTTAAAACCTGTAAATCTTTTGTTTTAAATTGTTTCGAAAATCTGACTTTACATTGTAATCAGCGTTAAAAACTGCGTAAACTTCATTTTCAAAATCCGTTGAAATTAAGAAATTTAATCTGAGGATTTCAGGATTCAATTTTGTATTTTCAGAGTAGTTTAAAGCTTAACATTTCCGATTATGGTTGTGAGATCAGAATTTCAAAAAAGGTTAATCTAAATACATTAATTTTGGAAATTCGCGTCCATCAAGTGCAGCCATTATTTTATGTTTAACCCGTTGAATAGACCTTGTTCTAAAGTAGACACATTTTAAAATGATTGTGTACGGGAAGGAGAGGATGAGTTTGGGAGAAAGTCGGACAAGGGTCGCTTTGACTTGCCGCCACGGGGTGTGTCACATTTTAACTACCCTCATTTTAGGCTTCTGGTGTTTTACTACCACCCACTCAGTTAATGAAAAACTGAACTAAAATACAAGTATAACAATATGCCGGCTTGCGGTTTCGGGTTTTTTAATGTGCCCTCTGGATAATGTCGGCGAATTGCAATTTTAAATTAAAAAAATATTTTTAAACCACATTTCAAGGAGAGGGGTTCAATATTTTAAATTCGACCCAAAAATCGCACTTGCTTGTTGTGTAGCCTACCTATAAACACCCTTATTCTTATACTACTTGAGAAAAGTTTTTAGCAAATTTATATCTTAGACAAATGTATTTTCGCGACCTTTTTTTTTGAAAAATCGATACCGGAAACCTTGAAATGCATACCGATCCTGATCTTTAAGCCAGGTGTTCGCAACCTAGAGTCAGGTACGGACTACCATTTGGCATTTTAATGGTAATTTGGCGTACTCACCTAAATAACGGAAGTTCTGGAGGGGGAGGAGGTGAGAAATAACCCGTAGTAGAAAATTTATGATACTGGGTGCGAAACTGTGAAATTTGAGGTTTTCTGAGAGAAAGTTGTGCGCTTTGTTTGGCAATAATGTAAGCACACGGAAATTTTACTACTATTCACAAAATGTTATTGTGGCTTAGAAATACAGAAAACAAAGTGAAAGTTTAGGAGAAGTATTAAAAATCAAGTACACTCACGTTTTATACTTCGGAAAGGGTAAACTAGTGGGGAAGTGAAATAAAGCAACATAAATCTACAGATACAAAAGAGAGGTACCCTTTCTTTTTTTTTTAAATATTTAGCAAGACAAATACTTTTTGTCATTGCAGCAGAGCGCCTGAATCGCCTTCTTGTACGAAAGGTTGGGAACCCTGCTCTAGGTCATTTGTTTCGGGGCGCGCTACATTTTCATATAGGCTACTTGTATGTCCGTGGCTAGTTATATCTTCCGAACACTTTTAAAGTTCATACGGGCTACTTGAAAGTTCGTACAGGATATAGCAACGTTTCTTTAGCGCCTTATCAATAAACCAAAAAATTAAGGCAGTTACTTATGGCAACATATAAATATTTCAAATTTGTTTTTATTTCTAAAACGTTTTGCGATAGGCTACTCAACATAGTTACAACCGTATCGAAACATGTTTAGTCTGTTCGGATTCTAAAAGTGTATTTCAAGCGATCGGGAAAATAAATTCTGTAAATCCCCCCCCCCGGTTCAAGGTACACTGACTTCAGCTACGAAATATTAGGGTATCATTTTTCCGGATGCCAGTTCACTGCGAAATTGTCGGCAACACCAGAGCGGACTCTTTTGCTGCCAATACGGCGTGTGATAGCTTCAGATTTGTTGAGCGTAGCGAAAATCTGGCGTAGAAAATGAGTGAAAAGCAGTGGGAAATAACAAAGGGAGGGTGTTAAGGAAACGCATTCCTTGCAACACCGACACCTGGTGGGACGTAGGGTTCCATCACATTGCGAAATGTGTAACCAGGCTGTCATAGTCAAACGTGTTTTTAAAAAATATATGTCGATTATATGGTTTTCGCGAGCTGGCAAGAAAGAGTGCATCGACCTAACTGAAGAGCACGAAGAGGCTAGAAGATCTAAGTTCTGGAAAGATACGCAAGGTTTAAGGCAGGACACGGGAACTTTGACAGGAGCAGAACAAAGATCTGTAGCGGCCTTAGTGAAAATAAGCTTTGATTGTCACGGGTTTTCTTACGGGGCATGACGCCCTTAAGAGATAACTTAGAAACCTTGGTTTAGCAGGAGATCCAACTTGCAGATACTGCGGGAGGAAAGAGTAAACTCCTTATCACCGGGTAGACTTTGTGGCGATTGCTAGGAAAAGAGCTGGTATTTTCGAAAGTTACCAATTAGAAGTGAGGGATCTGTCTACCTAGAATCCTCTCCAAATCCTGGACTTCATGAAGAGGTCAGGAGTAGAGACGATACTGTAACTGAGAGTCTCAGGAGTACAGGAAGGGGGCGCGATATATCGTAGTACGTTTGCAACCTCTAAATATTCATTCATTCTTTCACTCTACGAGATGCTGGTAGATGATCATGTGACCACTACCCGCGTTCTATTTAACCACTTGCATGGCGTGGACATAAGTAAAAAAAGTTTTAGTTTACAAGCTAGTTGTATTTGTGTCTTTTTTAATTCATTAATTTTAATTATTACTTATTATTATTACTGTTTCGACAATTGTTATTTATTTATTTGTTAACTGACTCGTAGTTTTAAAATTATTTGTTTGAACTTATACTGAAGCCGAAATTAAGTTTTTGACAGAAAGAACGAAAGTTCCAAGTACGAATGGTAGTGATGCCAGTAAACTCAAAACAAAACTTCTTCCACGTATTTTCGTGTTTGGTATCGAATTAGCCTACATCTGACAGACTGTTGATTGCGAGTATTTAACTTAGAGCATGTTTGAAATAATATTGCAAATGGAATGCCCTCCTAAATGAAAACTAATCAGGGTGTTTCAGGAAAAATCTTCCAAACTATACTGGCGTAAAACAAAGAAGAACTTTATTTGAACACAGTTCCGAAAAAGCTTCGTTAATAAGTGACTGTTTCTTGAAATTTTAAAAGTAATTTTTCCTATAAAGGTTGGCTCGAGCCCTGCAAAATTAATTGTGCAAAACTTGGAAAACTGAACAAAGCTGGTCTCAGAATTGTATTTGCAATTGTCATCGCTAAATCTGTCACGAAACACAACGTTTTTTTCGTGACAAATCTGTCACGAAATTTTGTGTACGTTTACACTACAATAACCTTGTTGAATTGTCAGCAAACAAAACAATTTTGTATCAAAACTGTTAAATAATTAAATTCTGAGATCACTGGAAACTATTTCCACAATTTATAAAAAATTATCACTTGTTGCGGTAAACCGGTGCACAAAAAATATTTTTTATTTGTTTTTAGAGCTTGATTTCAAAATTTGTAATTGTTTATTTTTTCAATAACAATTTTTTTAAAAAATGATGGTATTAATTTCAAATCGACTTTATTTACATAAATTTTCTCACAGTAAAATACTTTACAAATCTAGTTTGTGATATTGTTTAACTTACTGTCAATTTAATGGAACTGTGTAAGTGCAAACGTTAAAAAAATGTGTTTTCGAACTCAATATTTTTTCTTTTATGTCTGGTTCCTCATTGGCAAGTTGGGAGTTGTAATTTTTGGTTCTCATTTTCAAAACTATGAATAATTATCACTTCATTTTGGCTCCGTTAATCTAAAGTTTGGTGCAGAAATCACTTTCGAAAATTCAAGGTGCTGTAATTTACTGATAAAGCGTTTTAGAAATTATTTTTATATTAACTTTTGTCATAATCTTAGTGAGAAGAACATGGTACGACATATTTCTCCTGGAACACTCTGTATATAATGTGTAACTAGTCCAATTAGTAATCTTATATTTTATAGTAGCAATATTATTTTCTATAGAAAAATATATTACATTTATTATATTATTATATATTATATATTAAAATATATTAGAGATTTAAAGTATTATTTTAAATTAGTAATTCTTAGAATCAAAATAAATTCCATTTAAAATACCTACTCCGCATTTCCGTAAATATTTTCTGTCACAAATATTTGATTATAAAATAGCGTACAAAATGTTTGTAGATGTTTATTAAAAAGAGAATTCGAAGTTTATATACCATAAAAATTACTTCAGTGTATATTTTACTGTATTTGATAATGTTTGTAGGCATGTCTTCTTTAATTTACAGAAAATTTGATAATAAGCATCTAGTTTTAATAGAATAGCTGCAAAAAAATATAAACTTCATTTTTGGGGAATTCATATACGAGATTTTGTTAGTCAAGATAAGCTTGAAAATGATAAGTAGCTCTTTTTAGTGACATAAGCATTTTTGGATCCAGGCTATTTTTTTTTTAAATTACAAAACTAGACTAAATTAAATTATTAATACAAAATAATTGTATTTGATATCAGAATAAAGGCAGACGTTTTGACCCAAAAGTCTGAATTTAAGGATTTACCTGATGAATCCTCCGTGTCTGTATCCTGTGCGTCCTCAGTGCCGGCGTACTGCAGGATATGGTACAGGAAGTCGATATATCTGGCAGCTAACTTTAAAGTCTGTATTTTGGACAACTTGTCCGAAGGTAGTGTCGGGATGATCTTCCTCAAGGACGCGAATGCTTCGTTGAGACTCTGGGTCCTCTGCCTCTCTCTTACGTTCGCCAGAACCCTCTGGTTGTGCAACTCTTCCGAGCTCTGCGTCGAGTTTCTTCGCCTGAATTTGCTACTGTTCGGCGTGGCCGACGTCTCGCTGGTTTCGGATTTACACGTCCAGGACCGCTTTCTTTTCCGGTTGGCGTTAATGTCTTCCAGTTGTTGGGACTTAACGTCGTCGAACGGATGTAACTTTGTTTCTGTATTGTAGAAGGAGTTGAAGTCTCTGAAGACGTTGGTCAGTCTGGACGAGAGGATGTCGTTCTGGTATTCGTTTTCCGGTACGTAAATATTCTGCTGGTAGTGAGTGTAGGCGAATTTCTCGTGGTTTTCTTTGAACCCACTGGTGCCGCTGAGGTCGATCAGGGTTTCTGGTAGTTCGTGTTTCACTAAGGGCCTTTCTTCTGCATACCGTAGCGGGAGTTGGTAACGGTGCATGTCCGGATCCGGCTGAACGGGAGAATACATTGCTGGGAATGTCTGTAAAGTAGTTCCGGGCATGTCATTTATTCATCTTACCGACTGAACTTGTTCAACAACAATACCTACAAAAAACACTTCAAATGAAAACAAATCTTTCAAAACATTATTCAAATTTGTTTGCAACAGCCTATATTTTTAAGGAGAACCGCACAACACAACAAACACTGCACTAACTGTTTTCACGTATTTCACAAGTAAAACTAAATCCATACACATTTCTCTCTCTAGTTTGGCGGGAGGGGGTTCGGAATGGTGGGGGAGTTGGGAATATCTTTTTGTATTCTTAGACGTCCCTCCCCCTAGAGAGAGATAGAAATAGACATTAGTATCGGATAGAAAGAGATGGAAGTAGAAAGGAGGTTTCTCTTGGTGTTTGAGTCTATTGCGCGTTAGGGGCTGTATAAACATAGTTTCCCGCCATCTTCAAACGTAAAACATTGAAATAGTTATTAATGAATTATGCCAATTTATGCATTGTGCCCATTTGAAATGATTAAAACTGGGTTTCCTTCTTTTCTCTGTTGTTTTTCCATTGTTCTGCGATTTTGTTTGTTCTAAATATAATTTGAAATGACTAAGATAGAATGAAAAGTAAACAAGTTTAAAAAATGAAGATTGTAATATCTTAGAGGGGGGTGTAGGTCCTTTGTTTAAATAAAGATAAGGTGTGCTTTGCAATAACTGGATTATAATCCATCGCTAATACTTTGCAGGCTAAACTAATTGTCTGTTATATTAAATTCAATTAATTACATTTATCGTAGGAATTGTTTATAATACGTATATCTTCTTATCACATTTCTATTGGAAAATAAGCTATTTAGGTAGTTTTTACGATAATATCCTGACAAGGACTATGAAATTATCCGTACCTCTATCGAAACGATTTAAGGAAGTACTTTATGCCAAGTTATAGTATTGAGGATATGTGGATTTGGCGTTGCAAAGTGGTTGAAGCTTATGACAGTAACTGCAGTCTCGAAACTACGACCTTGAAATAAGCAAAGTACAGAGACGCAGCAGACCAGAATTCATGCGTTTCAAAATACTTTAAAAAAAGGACGGTTTTATTCTGTTACGATTTTTACAATATATACGTTAGTACAATATATACATTTCAATTTTATAATTCCATTTTACGAAAGGTTTTAACGGTTGATTAAGATTGTTAAATTGTAAATTCGAAAAAGTGAAAATTTTTTGTAAGACGGATTTTAACACATGATAATGTTATTCTTTCTGAAATAAATGTTTGTTTCAAATTCGAATGGAATTCGATAAGATTACGGAAGCAATTTTGACTTCAGATTTAGAACATAAACGTATACAGTATAAATTGAATAAAATTTTTAACGACGCTTCAAAATGTGTTTTAGAGATTGTTATCGGTGCACAAATCATTTATAATTGGGGAGGGGGTTAAAAAATGTCGGGTTTACATTTTTCTAGAATATCCAGATGAAATTTTCATTGATAAATTGATATTTTTTTATATCCACTTTTACTGACAAATTAATGTCATTTAAAATACGTTCTCCACACACATTTCAGTATGGATCACAAATATGTGAATATAAAATAGCTTACAAGAACTTGTAGGCGAGATGTGTGTTAAAAATATTTCGAGTTTTATACTATAAACATTACTGTATTTGGCAATGTTCGGAGTCACAGTATTTAATGAAATACATACCTTAATGAAGTACGGACAAATAGTAAAGTAACTTAGTATCACTTTTGTTGTTTTAAAAATAATGTGCAAATTGATTACTTTTACATATTATATACGTTGTAAAAATGTATGTGTACAATGTAACCATGTTACCATTGGAATTACAACATTAAAACTTGCATATTTCATTAAAAAACTAATACCAACATTCGTAGTATTAGTTGGTAACATCATTGCGATTGTAATGTACTTTGCAAACAAAATGGCTTTCAACAGCTCCCCCCCCTTAAACACAATAACACTTGTAGTAATAATTAAATTACATTTTCAAAACCTAATAGTTATGTGAGCCATTTTATATATACAAAAAAGCAATGAATTTGTAATAGAATCATTCTTTTTTTACTTAAAAATTAAATAGTCCTTTGCATATTTACCAAAATTTAAACGATTTAGAATATGTTTAGTTGATTAAAAAATATTGATTATTGGTAATAAATATAAAAAATATGTTTAAATAAAATTAGGCTCTGTATCTACAAAATGTGAGAGGTTGTTACTACAACTCTCAACAAATAGAGTTAAACGTTGACATTGACCAAACAGTTCTTACTTCACTATAAGCAATAAGCAACTTTGAAATAAAGGGAAAAAGCATAAAAGCAGGTAGAAGAAAAGCAGTTAGCAGGAATACAGTTTTAGCGCTTACGGCAATATTCGAATAGAACGTGGGTGTGGTAGTGGGAAAGTCCGTTCCTTGTTTAACAAATCATAAACCATTTCAAATCCATCTGCTTGTTTCCGTTTGAAAAAGCAGTTTGTCGTTTATAGGAAAGCAGTTTTTTTAACAGTTTGGTGTTTTCTGCCCCACCACTATAAAGTAGTCTTTCTTCGCAGGAATCATTTCCCCTAGCCACCAATTTGTACAATGCCAAGTGTACTAATTCTCTTGTTTACCGTTTGAACGCTAGAGCTGTGTTGTCACGCTTGTTCTCCGGTTTATGTCAATATTTTCATTAACTGTCGTAGTTTTATCAAGGAATCCAGTATTAGAGGGAGCCAGTTATTTGTCAGTATTTATACGAGGAGTCATTGCACGGATTAGCAAGGGGAAAACCCGGTCAGTTAACCTAGTGGCGTGCGTGGCGTGGTTTGTGTTTTAGCTTTTAGCTTGTGTCGTGGTAAAACCTAAATGTAAAGCGACAGTAGAATTATTTTGAAGTTGTCAAGCCTTGTGGAAATAGTTTGAACAAAAAAAAAACTTGATGACACACACCTTTTTCTTTCAGTGCTGTAGTAAAAAAAAAGTTAAGTGGTCAAAACTATGGCGTTATTCCAGGAACAATCTACTCTTCTCTGCAATGTAGATTGTCCAAAGTATCTTAATGTAGGAATAACATTTGTTTTTTTAACCTCTGACTTCCATCGTATGGACCAACATACAAATTGTTCATCTCGTTTCTCTATCAAATATTTTCCAAGCTGCGTTTTAAGTCATTGTTTTGATGCACACATTGAAAAGATACTTGTCTTAAAACGAATTTTTTACACTTTTATCCTATTGTAATCATATCTTAATAAATGCAATATAAAAATCAAAAGAAAAGGCGAAATAAAATTTGGTGTGTGTGTGTGTGTGTGTGTGTGTGTGTGTGTGTGTGTGTGTGTGTGTGTGTGTCAGTACTAGTAACAAGATTTCTATCACAGGTATCGGTAAATTACTTGTTTGATCATGAACAACCAGCCCTTACTCAAAAAGTAGCATTAAACCATCCCGTTATTACTCAACTAAAATAATAATATTAATATTTTTTATTTTCTCATATCAAAAATAAATACAATTAATTGATATTAAATTAATTTCATTTTTAATTGTATTAATAGGAATTAAATTTATTATCTATTTCCCATGAATGTAATAGTGTTCATATTGTAGTGTGAAAAATATATAATACTTCATTAAAATTTGAAAATAATATTTTATTAAATAATCAATTTTATTCTGTTTAATATATTCAAACCTCTGCTGAACGGTTAACAAAATAGCGGTTTAAATAACTTGTTATTCTAAAATAGCAATAACTGTTGTCATAAAATAACAACGCCCTTACTGAAGCATGTTTCGTCGACCTATCTTTAAAACACCCTGTTCACACATTTCTGCAGCACCGACAATGTAAACTAGCTCCGGCTTTATAGATATTAAACGTCATCTCCGAAATACAAACTTCTCGAACATGTGAAATGTGCGCCATTAAAATTTAATTGGTTCCTTAAAACTTTATTTTTACGATAGCGGACTTTTGGGGGCGGTTTTGTGTTCTCAAGAATATAAATCTTCGGTTCGCCGATACAGTATAAAGTTGGGAGGGGAGAGAGAGTCCTCAGTGCACTCAGTGTTATTATAGACCTACAGCGAACTGAGTTGACGCCTCGCTAATCCGGAACAATATTATGCGATACCAAATTTAATCAAAATCGTCCAAACCGTTTGTTTTATAAACGAATAACAGTTACTATAAATGCGCGGATATTACTTCCGAAAACCTCTGGAGCAAGATGCAAAACATCTTTATTTAAAAATTTATCGCAGTCGTTTCAATCTCAAACTCCCATCGTACGGGTTCTCAAAAAAAGAAGAAATGAAATCCGTGTAAACCAAAATTACTAAGAATAATAAATTGTGCAAACATTGTACAAACTTTTTTCGCATTAAATTTAGTTACTGAAAAGAAACACTGAATCGCACAGACAAGATATCTCTCTAAACAAAAAATGTCTGATTTTTCAAATTTCAAAAATTTAAAATTTCTATTTCTTAGTTTAAATCGGTAAATCATATCTTGACAAAAACTCTGTCCTGTAAAAATATTCGTAACAGAAGCAAATGTGGAAGTGAAGTGGGGGAGGGGGAGAAGGAAATTTGAAGAACTGATTTTCGAGTAATCAGGTCATTTGTTTCTGCCTTCCGAACTGCGTTTATAAAATACGTCACGTAGGTTACGTTTTGACTGGGTGCTTAAGTTTTGCATTTAAAGCTGCTTGAAATTATTTTTATTGAATGTGAGGAAATGCGCGCGCGCGCGCGCGTGTGTGTGTGTGTGTGTGTGTGTGTACCAAAACAGCTGATTGCTAAAAAAACATTGTTGAAAATAATATTTAAATTATTACGGTATCCAAGACTTAAATAATTATTAACCGAATCCGTTTTGGAAGTAGAATAGGCAATCTAGGTCAGTTCTAATATGTAAATGTTATTAAATAAAAGTCTTTGCTTTTAGTAAACAGTAAATACTGTAGCCTAATTTAGGTATGTAATGTAAAATCCGGTTATAGTAGGTTTAATTTGTAAATATTTCAGTAAGGTACAATGTTAGAATTCAGTCGTTAATTTTATTTTATAGGTTTACGTACAAAAGTAGAACAAATTAAGTTATCTATTGTATTAGATAACATAAATAAATTGCATGGCATTGCTTCGTTAACAGGTCATACAAGTATTAAATATAACTATAGCGTCTATTTTAACAGAAATTCATATTGACAAGAAACAGTAGGTCTACATGGTTTTGCAACGATTTTACTTAGGAAGATGTGTACAGTAAGTTTAAAATACAAGTATTGAATTAAAGATTAATATATTATAGTTATTAAATACATCGTTTTATTTGAACTACTTATTTACAGAATTCATGTTTTTTTACGTTTAATTACGGTTAGCGATTTCATAAAAAAAACGTCCTAACCTCTTTTTTTCGTTCATTTATCAACAATGAAAGTTATAATTGCCACATATTTCATTGGTCATATATATTTCATAGTTTATAAAAAGGTGCTACAACACTGTTAAACGTCTTGCTGCACATTGTATTCGTTTCTCTTTCCCACTAACTGCAAAAAAGTCGTACTTGTGCTTTCTTATTAGAAGCATTTGCCAAAAATCGTTGTCTCTATGGGCACGTTGCAAACATAAGTTTTAGTTTAGCAAGGGTTGTATTCGTGCAGCTGGCATTGTTAGGTGATGTTCTCTAAGAAGGGCAACGCACTTCAGGTCTTAGGGAAACCCAGCACTGTTCTCATTACCTGCCTAGCTACACCTCCACTACGCATACATACTAACAAAAATGCTTGTACACTTTGACGCTATCGCACTGCAAAAACCTTATTAGTGATGGGCATTATTTTGTTATCTGTTATTTAGAAACGGTTATTGAAGAATCACTACATTAATTGTTATCAAAAGTAACAAAGGGCTTGACGGTTAAAGGGATAAATTGTTGCAACGCTTAAAAACAGTTTAATGGTATTGTGCTTTTCCGCCAAGCGCACTGCAATAACGATCAACAATATGACGATGACTTTAAGAAGAACGAAGAATGTTTTATTCCCAATAACTGTTTAGTAGTTCAGTGTTTTGTCGTTAAGTGTTACTGGCGCTTGCGTCGAGATAACTTTAAACGAAAAGAACAAATATAGCTTTTAATTTGAAAATATATCAAGATCATAGGTTCGTGATGCAGTTACTGTTGTAAGCTATTTTTATCCGAACGCCGACCACTAGTTCTAATTAATCATCTACTGTAAATTTGAACAGGAGAGGAAAGTCGCATTTTTTTCACAATGTAAATTGTTTGAAGCGTTATTTAGCATCACTTAGCCACCAATCACAGCTATTTTATAGTGACAATCACGGTTGAAACTGCGAGTATATGTGAAATTAATATTAGTTGAATCACTAGATAGGTTAGGTAGTTAATGTCAGTTTGTCTCTCGAGGATGACCAGAGTCAACGGTCCCTTAGGAAGTAATTGCGCTTCGAACACATAACCTTGAGGCGCGCAGTTCAGAGACCCAGCAGACTGACCGATCCTTAACCGCACCGACCACCGAGCCCTAACACAAAGACCCAATCATATTCTATGAATATAGATTCTGTATTCATTGGTACAACCACAGTACAGTAGGTGTGACCGCGCCTGCAATCCCAACTGAAAGAATTTTCGCACGTTCCTTGGCCCGCACAACTTACCGTGCAGTATACAGGATGAGGGCCACTGTGGCTAGTATGACGAACTACAGTGGACGCTGCACGCTACATTATAATTGAAATTCGTGTTTAGCAGACGGATGATTTTTGTATTTCGCCTTTTAAAACTTGGTTATGCATTGTCTTAAGAAAATAAATATATATTAGAAAGTTCATGCTTCAAGCTTTATTTTAATACTTTACAACCCCCAAAAAGATGCAATTTTCATTGAGAATTGTCAGCAAGAATTTTTCATCATCTCATTTTTCGCATATTATTTTGTCCGGTCTTCTGGTTATTAAGATATTAATATACTTTTATGGACTGCAGGCAGCGCCACTGAATCATCAAGTTGTTACTAAACGCAGTATATTGTATTGTATTTTAACCCACTACAGTTTAAATAATAAAACTACCCACTGCAGTATAAATAAAATAATTTTTATTTTAAATCTCTGAACGCTCAATACTTATCTTGATATTAATTTTGCCACTTTTATGCTTATGAAAGTAATAATTTGTTTCCACACAATTTAAAAACTATCTTAATCTTAATCTTGTCTTAATCATATATACGAGGTGTGGCTATTAAATAACGAGACTGACGCTGCGGCGGAACAAGTGCGCATGCGCCAACCGCCATTGACCGACAGCTGTTTAGTGTGAAGCTTTCTCTTCAGAATGCAATTAGTCTCGTGTGTGTAACCAACATCGTTTAGTCATAACCTTCATTTCCGTTAGTGTTGTTGTTTTGTTTTGCCGGAAAAAATGGTTAGTATAATAATAAAGCAATGAATTGTTGTTAAATTTCACTTCAAACTTGGAAAAACCGCTACTGAAACTTATAATTTACTGAAAGAAGTGTATGGTAGTGAATGTTTATCGCGGGCACATGTTTTTGAATGGTTAAAAAGTTTTCAAGATGGCCGACAAGACGTTGAAGATGATTAACGGCCAGGTCGCCCTTCAAAGTCAAAAACGGATGACAATGTCGAAAAAGTTGCTAATTTGATTCGGTCTGACCTTCGATTAAGTATTCGTGCAATTGGTGAAACTGTAGACATTGATTAAGAATGTGTCAATGTTCAGTGCAAATTTTACGTGACAATTTGAACATGCGAAAAGTGTGTGCCAAAAATTCTCACGTTTGAACAACAAGCAGCTCACAAAAATGTTTGTACTGACACTTTGGATGCTATTGAAAATGACCCAAATTTATTGGAAAGGATAATAACATGTGATGAATCGTGGTTTTTTACGTATTATCCGCCAATCCCATAATGCGGAAACAAAGCGCATTGGAATCCCAACTTCACCGAGAGCCAAAAAAGCAAGAATCAGCAAGTCAAAATTTAAAGCAATGATGATTGTTTTTCTCGATATTCATGGGATTGTGTACCTTCACTGGGTTCCTGAAGGTCAAACAATTAATCAAGTACTACCTTGAGGTACTTGGTAAACTACGTGAAAGAGTAAGGAAAAAACGACCGGAAATGTGGAAGGACAAATCATGGGTTTTCCACTAAGACAATGCGCCAGCTCATTCCGCGTTATCTGTCAAGAGGTTCCTGTCCAAGTACAGCATCCCAGTGTTAGAACATCCACTTTACTCACCAGACTTTGTACCATGTGACTTCTATCTGTTCCCTAAGGTGAAATCTGCATTAAAAGGGATGAGATTTGAGTCCGTGGAAGCTATACAAGTGAAAGCGGCAAGAGTCCTGAACGAGTTGACAGAAGATGACGTCCAGCACTCTTTCCAACAATGGAAAACTCGCATGGAGCGTTGTAGGGATAGAAAAGGGGTGTATTTTGAAGGTGATAGTAAGTAATTATGTATAAAATGAAAATAAAATTTTTTACAACGTCAGTCTCGTTATTTAATAGCCACACCTCGTATTTCTGAAAGTGTGTGTTTGTTAATCAATCACGCTTTAACTACTGCACCAATTGAGATGGAATTTGGTATAAACATGCTTTAGGTATCTGAGAGAAATATAGGCCTATTCCTGTTTTGGAAAAGCCACCATTATACTACTTACCCAGCCCATATTAATTATTTAGTGTTTAGTTTTATGACGTGTTATCTGTACAACAGTGACGTTTTATACATTTAATTATAGACCTATATTGGTAAATGTGAATATTAAATATATTTAAATTATTTTAAACGCCATTAAACTACTTACCCAGCCCAACGTAATTATTTAGTATTTAGTTTTATGGCATGTGTTCACTGTACAACAGTGGCGTTTTATACGTTGAATTATAGGCCTATATTGGTAAATGTGAATAATAAATATTTTTTAATTATTTTAAACGCCATTATACTACTTACCCAGCTCAACGTAATTATTTAGTATTTAGTTTTGTGGCATGTGTTCACTGTACAACAGTGCCGTTTTATAGGGAATACGTGCGCACTTAAGCGAATGTTTTTTTTGTAAATTTTTGCAAAGGGTAAACTGAAGACTAACCTATACCAAAATTTATAGCTACAATTCTATTGTCTATATAACGTAAGAGTAATCCAAAATATTTAATACAGCCTCAGCATAATTCAAATTCTAAGACACTACCAAAGCGCACGTTTTGCCGAACGTCGGGTATAAACATGCGCGAAGGGTAGGGTAATTGTGCGCGTGCTTGGGGTAATTGTACGCATTGATATCTGGAACGAAATAAGATAAAAACATTTTTTTCATAAATATTATATTTGCTATAAAAAGATTATATTTATATGATACGCTCTTGGCTACGTTTAAACATACGTTTTGTGAACTAAAATGTTGAACATAGTGTAAGTTGTTACATGTTTCATAGCCTAGCTCCATCCTTGCAGAGGTCACAGATGTAATCTTTTGCGGTATCACTCGCGGTGCAAGCTGCGTGATACCATTTGCCGTATAACGTACACCTATACCACAGTTCTTTTTCTTTTCCATGGTCTCCACATAGGCCGCAAATTTCGTCATCACTTCCTTGTAATGCACCAATGACGAACCATTCCATGTCGATATCATCGAACTCATCATCGTTGCATAGTGCTGTTATATCAACATCTGAATCGTCTAATTCTTCTAGAGGCCTAACCTTCTTTTTATTCTTTCCCTTCTTTAGTTGCTGTTTCTTACCCAAACTCAGCTTTGTTTTTCTCAAGCCTGTTCTTTTCCAACTCTTTTTTTTTGTTTATTATCAAAATTTAGATTCTTAACAACTTTCTTTTTCTTCTTCTCAAGCCTTTGCTTTTTCAACTCTTCTCTTTGTTTTTTCTTTTCTAAATGTAACTCCAGCTTTATTTTCATGGAGGTGCTGGTAAGTATTCCAGAGTGTTGTTTTTCTCTTGCCTTTCTATTTTAACACCAGCATCGGGTTTCTCCTTTGTGCTTAAAATTGCCATATAAGTAAGAAATTTTTTATGACTTCCAGAGCATATTCCCGGGGATGTTGAAGGTAGGGGATCATCAATAAGCCCCACAGTAGGACTAGCAGTCGATGGAGAACTGATCTGCGAGGCTTGTTGAAAGACTGTTATAATCTGGGGCTGCTTCCACTCTTATATTGTCCAAATCACGAGCATGGGCAAAATCGAGTTCAGAAAACTTGTCTGGGTTATACGGATGTATACCAGCTGCACGGAAGCCTGATAAGGCATTTGCCATTGTAGCAACCTTAAGAAAAGCATTCTTCAGAAGTTCTGCAACTTCATATTCTGTGATTCCTTATGTTCTGTTCGCATCCTATACAGGTCATATTCTCTAAATAGAGCATTTTTAAAGGGCTGAAGATGGTCAGGTCCAATGGTTGGAGGCGGTGAGAGGTGTGCGGTGGCAGAGAGAATATATAGATATGATTGGCTTTACAAAATGTGTATGCTTCAATCTAAATGTGGCTTTTATGGTTGTCCAGTACTAGTAAAACGGGATCATCGGCTGTTGGATGAGTATGTTTTTTAAAATGAATAAGACACTCATTGAATAGTTCTGCGTTGCTCCATCCATTGTTTGAACAACAATAAATGGCCCCATCTGGTCCATTTTTCTGAAGATTTGCATTCATCCCTTTTCTTGGATAAATCATCATAGAAGACGAAATGACCCCCATCACTCATAAAAAACACACCAGTGATAGTTCTTCCTTTCTCTGCAGACGTTGCAGAGCCTACCCTCTTCGAACCTTTGCAAGCAAGCACTTTCGAACACTTTTTTTGTACTGTGGTTATTCCAGTTTCGCCTTGAATGTATGGTTTCGTCATGGGTTCAATGTTTAGTTTGTCCATAACACTTCTGAGGTTTAAAAAAAAAAATTTACTTCTTTCACGTTATAACCACTGATTCTATTCAAACTAGTGTTTTCTTGTTGCCGTAATTTAATTGTTGGATGGCGCCTAAGAAAATTATACATCTAATATTTCCTGCTAATATAACCTAGCAAACTTCTTTGTTAAAATTATGGCTGATTCCATTATCTTCCACATAATTACAAGTCAACCTTCACTGGAAATGAAACCGTCATGGCGGCCCAACGACCAGTCTCAGGTCTGCTGCTAGGTGCAGCAGCGATCAGACAGCTCAAAAAAATCTCTAAATACTATAAACAATAGTGCGTACGTATCCCCCCGCTCTATCCCACGTTTAATAATAGGCCTATATTGGTAAATGTGAATAATGAATATTTTTTAATTATTTTAAACGCCATTATACTACTTACCCAGCCCAACTTAATTAATTAGTATTTAGTTTTGTGGCATGTGTTAACTGTACAACAGTGATGTTTACACGTATAATTATAGGCCTATATTGTTAAATGTGAATAATGAATATTTTTAAATGATTTTAAACACCATTATACTACTTACCCAGCCCAATTTAATTATTTAGTATTTAGTTTTGTGGCATGTGTTAATTATACAACAATGACATTTTAATAATATTTTATTAAAATATAACAAAACCCTGTTCTAGAGTATCGAGTAGCAAAAATCTATGTCGGCCGAAAACCATAAATCGTATAATATTGTACATAGAAATATATTAAATTGAAATGAACCTATTCTGATTTTGAAAACCGACTATAAATTTTATTACCTACGTTATAATTGCAGGCGAATCCGCAACGGGTAACAGCTAGTTATTTAATAAAAGTATTAGAAAAATTATGGACTATTACTAAAGGAGCTGCAAAGGGTCAAAGAAAGCTTGTGTTGGTGCAGCTTTGGAATGGAATGTTTTTGTTCTTTCAAAAAGAAGACGATTATTCTTCCTATGTGAATGCTACTTTGCAAAGTTTATTTAATTTGAAAATATTAAAAGAGTTCTTTCAGAAAGCAAAGATGATTCCATTATAAAAACAGGTTTCGATTTATGTACATAAAAAACAAATTAACAAAAATACATTGAAACTTTTCATAGATAAAAAATATTCGTTGCTTTTTCAAAATGATGCTTCTGAATTTATTAATGATTTGATCGTGAAAATTTCTATATTGCAGCAAATATTTAAACATGATTTAAAAAGTATCTTGATATGTCCTGGATGAGATGGGAGAATTGTGTCAGAATCAGAACCTAATTATATATTATCATTAAAATTACCAACCGATATACACACTTGTACATTGCAATACATATCTGAACACAATCTAAAATCATGGTCATCAGTAAACAGTAGTAGTTCCAATGGATGTGAATGTAAAATGATACGAAAATATGGAATAAAGTTAATCAATAGCATTCTTATAGTCAAAATTGAGGGTTTTCCAAGTAATGACAGACCAGCATTTAAACTTGAAAATATTATTAAAATAAATGAATTTCCAAAGACAGTTGTAACAATAGGCAATACAAAATTCAAAGTTGTAAAGGCTATTTTTCACCATGGAGAAAATATTGAAAAAGGATATTATACAAATATGATACCCAAGCCAAGCAATGGGTTCGAGTTGAAAACCAGAATTTGAAAAAGTCATCGTGGTCAAGGTTGTCTAAAGATGTTTAAATTCTATTCTTAGATTGAATATAAATTAATATTTTCTATATTTGCATATATTTTCAATTATTATTTTATTGTAAGTAACTATCTTTAATTAAGTGGTAATTTTCTTATTTACCTTATTCTAAGGTGGGTGGGTGGGAGGGATTATCGTAAAAGTATGAATATTTCAAATGAATAAACAACTTCAATTATTTCTGTTATAACTTAATATATATTAAAACTTAAATTCTATGAATGAAATAATGTTAAACATTGTATTAAAATTGTATGTCTATGAAAAACGTGAAGTCTTGTTTATATGTCTTTCAAAAGATTAGTGTCTGGAAAGTATGAATTTTCCATTATTTTGCATTTATATTCAAATTTACTATTTTTTAAGTTATAATTCGTTGTGAATATATTTGATTAAAAAAATAATAAATAGAATTTAGTTCAATCATTAAATTTCTTGTTTAGTTTTTAAAAAATTACTGAATTAAAATGAAAGGAAAACTATGAAGGAAAATAAATTTCTTATTTATTCTTTTATTTTCAAAAGATAATAAGATAATGTGGCAATTATAACTGTTTTATTATTTTATTTTTTTATTTATAATTATAATTTTTATTAAAAATTGCTTATATGAAATTAAGTCATCATTACCAAATAAATTTTCACCACTCCAACACACAAACAAATACACACGCGCGCGCGCGCACGCACACTCAGGCACGCACGCACATTTTCTTGCAATTTTATAACTTGCATAAGCAACTTAAGATCTATCACAAACTTTTTTCATTCAACTACATAATTTTATTCTCTTATTTTTTTATTTCTTAAAAATTATTTATAAATTTGAATAAAGACATTTATTCAGACAACAACAATTGTATTAACATCCATATTATATTTCTATGAAGGAAATGAAATCTATTTACTTTTTCTTTTTCAGAAGATTATATATGGCTAGTATGACTATTAAATTGTATCTTATTTTTTATACAGGCACTTTTTGATTTAACATTAATATCACACATCACAATATAGTTATACATTTTTTTGAACAACTAAATTTTTGTTTTTGCGTAAAAGTTATAATTAATATAGTTAATAGGAGAATATAAACTTACTATAGTATTTTGTTATGTACTGCCTATAAATGATATGAAATCAAATTATCATTGGCAAGTATTCATTTTCAATATTCGTATATATATAGTATAGACATTCTTTTTTTACCAAACAATTTTTTTTGACCTGTTCAATTTTTGTTAGTCTGAATAAAATGCTACACATTTTCATTTCTATAATTGAAAATAATTATCAAATCATCACTAGCAAGTATACATTTTATTATTATTTGTATACATACATTCCTGTTTTCCTCTCTATAAGTATTGCATTGTTATAAATGAACATGTTGCATTAGAACTGAAAATTTTTTTACATGAATATTTTGCATTATTTATTTTTTTTATAAACATGTAATGAATTAAAGTAGATGATTTGGCAAACCTAATTGGGATGAGATTATCGTTATGAGTAAAGAATTAATTAAAGACCATTCAGCACTGTCAGCAATACTAGCTCGGTCGTCACTTTTTATCGTTTAAGCAAAAAACATTACATAACAAAAACAAGAAGTAGTAAACAGTTCATTATAAATGTTAAATCGTTTTTAATTAAAAAACGACGTAAGGGTAAGTAAAGAAGAATACTTTTGGAAATTCGTTTCTGTCACGTCAGCGAGACAGCTGCGTGCCGTGATTATTAAATATTTCGGATGATCGTTTTCTTTTATCGATAACCCTTGAATGAAATTTTTTTCAAGGGGCGCATTCGTTCTTAGTGCATTTGAAGCATTATAATTAATATGTAGGACAAATCTCGGCACTAACGGGTTTCGTTGCACGAATGAGGCAAACAGGTTTGGCAAGTAGCCTGCCAGAAACACCTGTCCCACTTAACAAGAGTTTATTTATTGTTAGTCAGGTGTGGACGTTCAGGAGACAGGCTGTCTGGTGTTGTAGCTACCTGTTGGGCGCCTCCATTCATTTGTAAACCCTAGACACGTCACGCACCTCTCTCGCTGATGCGGTGCAAAAGGATTTCCGACGACAATTTCATCTCTATCTACACTTTTTTTTTTAAATCTAATTTCTTCACCATTATTGGGTTACAAATTAGAATTTAAAATTTCCAAATTACATCGAAAATATGAAAATTAACCCTGAATGTTGATAATTTTCGAATCTGTTGAATAAATGTTTCTGTATAAAACATTTGTTCAAGCTGCTTTGGCCAAAATCGATTTACGTGTCAAATTTGAAAAAAATTATACCGAAATTACGAAAGCGCGCGCGCGCACTCACTCACTCACTCTCACACACACACACACACACACACACACACACACACACACACACACACACACACACAAAATGTTCACCCTTAAGAACTTATCTTCGGGGTCATTGTCGTGTATTGGATCTGACTCTGAATTTATTTTTTCAGCCCGCACATTTAAATTTTAAATCGTTAAAACTTATAATAATAAATAGTTACAGTTTATTTAGTGTAAGTTGAGATCATGATGTTTTCGTAATAAAATCCGCATAAATTAGTATACAGTATTAAATTTTTAAATTACATGCAAAATTTACAATGCCAATTTATGTACATTTTAACTCTGATGTCGGTGGTTAAATTAGATTTTTTTAAAAAAAGATTATGAGAAAAAAATGTTGTTTTAGTAAAACTGTTAGATTTTAGAAATTTGCTTCTATAATATTATTATTGTGGTTATAATTTTGTAATTAATTTCGGCGGTCAGGTTTAATTTTTGTTTTTTTTCAATTTTTGACATTAAGGAGCCATGCTGGTTCTGTCATTCTGAAATTAATTGTTGGGAAAAGACAACGTATCGAAGGGATTACGGAAATAAATTATGGCGCCGAGCGTCGACACGTCCGTCGAGCGCGAGCAGTGCCACAGTTGTTTGTTTCAGTGAATGTTTACTTGTTTATTTCTCTGTCTTTTATTAACCAAGAAGTTTTTTTTAGAAGAGTTTTATATGAAAGTACATACACTAAACTTGTCAGAACGTCATATCTAACAACGTATACTTACAGATCACAATAGATTTTATAGATTTATGCCTAGTTTATAGGTTTTTGACTGTCAGTGTTGGTGCAGATGCGACCCCCTAGCACGGGGGGTTGGAAGTTAGCCCTCCCTCTGAGTTATTTTATTGCCCAGCCCCTAGACCTGACCTCTGTCACAAAGACAATGGCCTCCTTCCTAACATCGTTTGTTTCTGAGATCCTTAGTGTCGATAGATTTCACAAGTTATAACGGAAATAGTTTAGTTTAGATGTGTTTCTTTGTTTCCGAGGTTTCGTATATGTCGGACATTAAATTTATTTTTACGTTTAGGCTGTTCTGAAACCGCGAGAAAAATCGAAGGTAACGCCATCGCCGTTCAGTGCGCGGTTGCTTTTTACTTCTCTGTTTGGATGCTGTTTGTAGGTGAATAATGAAAAAAATAGTTTTCCACCGTACTGCATCAATAGTGCATAACTTTCGGCACCTCTATGGAGTCGCGAGGGTTGCCATTTCGGATCCAGCAGAAGCACGGGAATAGTTTGTGCAAATCGTGAGCAAAGAGAGAAAAGTGATTCTCGAGTTGAACATAGACGCTGCACACAAATTGCAGATATAATTTTTTCTACATTAATACGTAAAAAAGTACCAATTCAGCAGCAAACAGTGTAAGGTCAAGTTTATTCAAACTTATTAAAATATCATCAGAGGCATTCGGGTTACGGTCACTTAAACAAAATGTTGCCAACAGAAATTTCGAAAACAAAAAATTACCTCAGTTCCAACAATCACGCTTACTGTAATAAATACGCTCAATGTTTAGGTTTATTTAAACTTATTTTTATGCGTGTTTTAAATAAACATTACAGTTTAACGTTGTTTAACATAAAAATACTTTAAGATTCATCTTGCAGTAAATTTGTACAAATAAGTCTTGCTAAAACGTAAATGTTATTTGTTTTTAAGTAGTGATGAAAAATAAAAACCTTGAATGAAGTTCAAGTTTTGCTACCACTGTTATTTGGTAGCAAAATGGAGCTAATTTTCGGGAAATACACAAAATTTCAACAAGAGTATAATGTCAGAAGTGGATGCGTGTGCAGTAATTTAAAAAAAATAATTTTTGTATTTATTGGTGAAACCAAAATTACCCGCTATTACCCGTTCTTTTTCCACGAGTACCCGCAAGACTCAAAATTACCCGCAAATCGGATAATTACCCACCAATTGTCAACACTTGATTTTCCCGTACTTTCTTTATTTGCACTATTGTCCACCAGTAGCGCTGGTGTTTCTTTCTATCCGTTTATTATTTTTTTAATAATTGTAACTTCAAAATAAATAGTTTTACAGATGTAGTATTAAATGGTTTCAAAATGGCCAGTGAAAAAATGTTTGTAATAATATATAAGATATGTTATTAAAAAAACTGTAAAACCAACGGGGAAGTTATTACCAGAACAAATATGTACAAAGATAATAAAGAAAGTGCTTGTGAGTTGTACTAAGTGTAAAATATTAGGCCCAGTCAAGTAACTGATATAACAGTATTGTGAAATGTAACGTTTATAGCTCGTAATTAAAGTAGCCTACCTTTCCGTCGCTACGGAAAACTTACTTTCGGCATTGAATATAAATGGACGAGAAGTACAGATTCCATTAGCATGTAAAAGCTTGCTGGATATTGAACTATCTGCTGCTACGAACGCTGCAAGCTGCAAGGATAGGGGGAGACGTTTTGGAGAAAATAATACTATTATCTATTCAAGTATAGTTAACTCTTTGCCGCAAGATACCACCAGCAGCGAACGCTCACATATCCCTCGTAAGGGTTGTCATTCTAATATGTTTATATTCGGTGCTTTCGGTTCTGGTAATGGAATAGGCCTGTAATATTAACATATGAAGAAAATTTAATTGTTATTAGGCTATGTGTTATCTTAAAATGTGAAAATTGTTTTAGAAATCGCTTAAAACCCTTTTGAAATAGTTAATATTTAGCCTACTGCGTACAAAAGTTGTGTTACTGTAACTGTTGAAAGATTACTTCAATCGATTAAGTTAAAAAAACGTTGCAATCGGGAGGACTGGAGGACGGAAGTAAAAACTTAAAAATCGAAATGATCAGTGTTTATGTGTCCAGTTGGGTTACTAATTTTATTGCTAAACATCTACGTCAGGCTTGTACAACATATCCAACTGTTAATGCTCTAATAATTGTGATGGCTGGGCTGGGCATGTACAGGGTCCGCCAGTGAAACGGGATTATTAAATAAAGTAATTGATGAAAAAAACTTGTTTAATATTAGTTTAGTAAATAATTGAAAGTACAAGAGTAGCCATTATGGGTGCAATACGAAAAAATATTATTATCTGAACACTGCGTCTACCAAATGTCATCCATTGCAGGCATTCCTGGAGCCTGGTTTGGAGGTTTTGCATGACCTCTCGCAGCATGTTGACAGGTATTGCCGCAATCTCGTCTACAATTCGTTATTTAAGGGTTTGAATGGCTGTGAATGGATCTGCTTGAAACATTTTTGTTTTTAGGTATCCCACCCCAGATGTGTCACTTATTGCAATGCGAAGGGCATGTTGTTTGGCTAATCGACGAAGACTTCTAACCATAGCCTGTTGAACTGCTGCGATGTTTTCAGGTGTTCGAACAGTTTTTACACTCATGCCTCTTTTTTAAGACGTTGATCCCGTTTGCTCGAGGTTGTTTATCCATGTTCGAATTGCATTATCTGACGGAACAGGCTGGTTACGCGGTATGTTAAAATGACGTCGGAAAGCACGTCGAGTTTGCACAAAACTTTCGCCATTTTGGTAATACGCTTTCACCGCGTAGCAGCGTTATTCTCCCGTCCAACGATCCATTGCAACTAAATGGTAGATTGTGCATGTGGTGACGCGCCAGTAACCATCCCCTCACTACCTGCCAACTTTGTCTCAAGGTCACCTACAATCATCCCGTTTCCGTTGGCGGACCCTGTACTACAATGGCGGTTAATAATAATTTAAATATTTTCCTATTAAACTTGAGTTATTATGCATTGCGTATGACGATAATTTCAACAAAATCTGACTGAGCGATTTGTAGAATCTCTGCCGCTTTTTCAGTTTTCTGTTTGTACTTCCCAAACCAGATATTTTAAAGTTTAATTTTTATACTTGAATAGTTTAACTGAATTCGAGAAAGTTTGTGCAATATTTTTACATTCAAAGAAAATCGTGACCTGCTTGCGGTTTCTAAATGCAATAGATTTTTTTTTACTTTATTGGCGTAGTCGCTATTACTTAAGTAGTTGTGTAGTCTCTATTGTTATGCACACGGAGACCTGAATGTAATTTTAGTAGATACAAGACAAATTTTGAACATTTTGAGGTGGTCGGGGCAGGAAGTGGCGCAGGAACAAGGACTATAAATAAGACAGTTTAGCTACGCATTACACGCATGGATATTTGGAAATGTTTTATATTTGTATCCGACAAACAAGGCTGGTCTCAACTGTAGAGTCATCATCAGGTATTTTTCAAAATAGATCATTAGCCTACACTACACGACTGCTTTTAACTTCAATAATAATTTAATAATTGCTTATTTTTGTTATTATTTTCATATTATTAAAAACATTAGTAGCGGTTCCCTCTCTCCTTTCCTGAGATATGTGACAGTCTGTATTTTTGGAGTTCGTATATGATTAAATAAAATAACTTTAGTAAGAATTATAATTAATTAATATTGATTTAAGGGTCGTTTTTATTTGCGTACATAGAACTTACTTTAAATACATTCAATATAAATTAAAACTTTTAAATTTTCAACTTGTGTAATACTTTAATTACCAAAAGTATCTCAGCAAAATGTTTTGTTTGTTTGTGAACAATTAATGTGTTCTTAAAAACAACATTGTATCAAAATTCAATTGATACTAATGATAGGAAGAGATTTACGAACTTGTGATTCATTTATTGATTTTCGAATACAAAGTTCTGTTATACTTGTGATCTGTCAAGCTAGAATAGCATCTTGACTGTGACTTAATTGAGTGACTAATTTTTGGCTCTTCATCCATAACAAGGAAAGCAAAGAACAGATATTGTAATTTCGTTCATTAAAATGATTCAATCACGTTTACAGTTCCTGTGATCGCCAAACCAGAATAGCAACTTAAAAGTGATTTCTCTAAGTGAAACTAGTGTTACCGGCAAGAAGGCAAACAAAGAACAGATAGTATGATTTCGTTCATTAAATTGATTCAGTCACGTTGACTGTTCGATCTTCTGTTTTTTTGTGTTTTAAGATAGCAGTCTCTGATTTAACGGTTGACTAGTGTAATTCCTGTCTATACTGGCTGAACGGTAAGACCTATCATAATTTTTACCAATACATGGAGAAAGACAATAAAATTTCCAATAACGTTGGTCCAGTAAAATTGCAGGGGAGACCGGGGTTGGTTGTCACACTTTTTATTTCTTAAATTTTTACAAGACAGTTTTAAGCATTAAAACGATTCTGACAGTGTTATTCTAAGACTCTATTCTTCAAGTTCTTTTAAAAAAATAATTAAGTTCTTGTATTAATTTTTAATGTAACTTAAGTAACTTTCTTTACAGACGTGCAAAGTGTGACAACCTTCCCTATGATGGGGTTGGTTGTCACAATTATTGTAAATGAGAGTGGAAAGTAAATTTTGTACACGTTCTTTCAATTTTTCAACTTATTTATTATGAATCTAGATCTATTAGCCTATATAAATAAAAATTTTCAAAACATATAGATAAAAAACTTAGCCTAAGTATTTTTAATATAGAATATCTAAAAATGTATGAAACTGTTATATGTTTTGTTGTGAACTAAAATCTGTTCTACTTAAATACTTGTATAAGAAACAGTAGCATAAGGCGTACAGTCGTGTAGATGTACTCACACTATAAATCTAAATAATAATGATAATTATTCCAGTCCTTACAATCCTATCCTAAATACTTAAACCCTACATACTAACCTACTTGTGATAAGATTGAGAAATAATATCTTCAAATATTTTTCGTCAGTGTAGGCCTATCTTACAAATAAAACAATCAGAAAAACAATTAGACCAACAACAATTAGGAACAATTAGACAATTTAAGTTTATATGTTATAAAGCTTACGTCTATATAAATGACATGACATCTTATAACCTATTCAGAAATATCAGTTTCACATTTCTGGCAAACATAGAACTTTGGATCAGAGATACAAGAACGATGAGCCCAGTTTTTGCATTCTATGCATTGAACCCAAAACTCTTTTGCTTTGCTGTTTGAAAAACGCTCTGAACAAACGATACAATAGGATTCTTCCCCCACTTCTTCTTCTTCACTTTCAGTTTTTTTTATTCTTATCATTTTTGAAAAGTGATTTCCTAACTAGGCCTACTTTTGATTTATTTTTGTTTAAACTTGCCTTCTTTTTATTTTGTTCTAGTATTTTTTTTATGGGAGTGTCTGTCAGAATTGCTGACTTCCTTTTCCTGCTGTCATTTTTATTTTTATTTCAGCGTATTCGTAAGCCACCCTTATTAGTTCTCCTTTTAAAATTGTGGGGTATTTTCTTCTTTCTAAAAAGAAAGAAAGAAATTCTATTAGGAATATTGCAATAATACTGTTTCAGTACCCACAACCGAACTGTGAGACAACCAACCCCGCAGTACCATTTTGAAAAACTAAAATCATAGTTCGTCTACCGTTATAAGTTAGGAGATTGTGAATGTACAGCAATATACTTCAAATTATGGTCTGTTAAGAACATGCATTGAAAGCTAACCTAGGCTAACATGCTAGCAAAGAAAAATATTTCGGTGATAACACAAAACTTTACTTATCGCACAAAGAAAGCGGAAATGATTTCCAAAACTGAACCTTGTATATACACATACGTCAAACTACACTCACTCACTGAGTATATCCTTGTTCATGTCTGAACAAGATTAGTGTACTCCTAGTGAACCTAGTGTAACACTTTGACAACCAACCCAGGTCTCCCCTACCTAAATATTACAATTACCGGTTAAATTTAGGAAAATTTTGCGAGCGCTGGCTTAGAGCGCTGGTAGGCAATTAATTAGGAGTATACTGCAAGGTCTAACTGTTCTTTGAACTACATTATTAGTATATTTTGGGTTTTTTCACACATCCAGTTTTGTGGCATTTGCTAAGGTTCCATAATGTCATTTTACCTGTTCAGGTGAGGTTACCTGTTTCGGAGCAGCATTCTGATTGGAAGATAGGTCCACCAATGGCAGAGCAGTTCAGGTGTGGCTGGAATGAATGGTGGAAATGCTTTAAAATTGGTGAGTTTGAATTGTTATTTTTGTTTAAAAATGCTTCCATTTTAAGGTTAATATTTTAACGTGATAATATATTTTTTTAAGGGCACTTATATAACACTGATTTTTTATTTGTATTTTAACGACGTACCGATATTAGGCTTAACAGTGCCATTATAAAGAGACTGTGCTATTATAGTGTTTGTCCTAAAAACGACTTATTTTCGAAGTTCATTTTCTGCGCCCGCGCAAGTGTGTGTGTGTGTGTGTGTGTGTGTGTGTGTGTGTGCGCGCGCGCACTCTCACGTTAGCAATTCTGATCCGATTTAATTTAAAATAAAAAAATATTAATTTTAGTAAAACTTAAACAAGTCAGTTACCCAACAAAGTCCGTTCGAGATATTTCAAAATGTCGGTCATTTCAAATCTTAAAAAAATCACCCTTTTTTGAATCTGATCTCACGATCGTAATCGGCGTTAAAATTTGGATAAACACTTACAATATTTACATTCTATTGGAAGTTAAAAATGCTAGCACATGCAAATTGTAATACCTATACGTTTCATGTTGTATTTAAAAAAAATGTATGGTTACACAAATGTAATCGAAAATTATTTAATTGGAGCAATTAAAATTTGAAATTCTTTTGTAGGCTAAATTACTTTTTAATTTAGGTAAATTGTCAACAAAGCGTGTTTCGAGCAGGTTTACAATAGGAACCTAGGGCTCCGGTGGTCGATGTGGTAAAGCACCGATCAGTCTACTACGTCTCTGAATTTCGCACCTAAAGGTTGTAGGTTCGAGACGCAGTTATTGTCTTAAGATTTACTCTTTCCAGTAACGCCAGTACCTCGTCCTCATTAGTAAGACTAACTGGTATGTAGTATAAACGTTAAGAAAAATAGAAAAAAGTAGGCCTACATAGGGCTTTAACCACCTTACAGTCCAAACCATGAAGGATGCAGTGGAATGCACTGGTAGGTAGCAAAGCCCACCCCTTGTCTCGCGCTGAAGATGTGAAACAAATTGCTTTTTTTGCGCACAAAGGTTTTGTCTTTCTGTCCTACACTGACACACTCCATCTTGTCTCACTGCAGGCTGGCTTTTGTCATAAACTTGGAAGCGATCATTTAGAAAGTATTCGCTACCGAATGGGGGCTTCAGAATGTCCGATGTAAGCACATGTGTTGCTGCAAACTTCCTAAAAGTAACACAATTTGAATGACGTCACAGAAAAGTAACATATTTTAATAGGCGTCACGGAAGATTAATACAATTTAATTGGCGTCACATAAAATTATCACAATTTAATAGGCGTCACAGAAAAGTAACACAATTTAATTGGTGTCACAGAAAATTAATACAATTTAATAGGCATCACAGAAATTAAGTGCTGGGCTTCCGCTACTACTGGAACTACAACATGCATCTAACTAGGACGACTGAGTTCGAAAAATAAAATGACATAAAAAACTCTTCATATTTAATGTACATTAATTGAACTTAATCAGAAGAAAAAAAAAGATACAAAAGTTTAATTAACTTTTACACCATTTTTTCTTTTCTTCTGATGAAATGTAGGCCTAATTACTAGACTCACACAAAATATAAAGATTTTTTTATTTCATTTTATTTTTTTGTAGTCATATTTTTTCTAATAAAAATATCTAGTACTGTGGGTCGCGAAACAAAATTTCAGGCCCTACATATACAATACAAATGTCCGAATACACAATAATAATACGTTTATCTGTAAATAATTAAATAAACCTGCATGTAAATGTTTCGTCACAAAATAGGCCTATTCAATTTTATCAGTGTTGTAGAGCAAGGAGGATTCCTTGGAGCAAATGGAACACGACACGTCCCGGTGTAGATATGACAAATGCGTAAATCCAAGCCGACACTCGTTAAATTTCGCACACCGCCGGAAGTTGGTTTCAAGGGATAGACACCCTTATTTCCAAGGTAATTAAAATATAACATAGCCTGCCGCTCATTAGTGGCGTAATGAAGTTCACATTGTGTCGTCAGGTTATGACGGTGAGGCGAGAGCGTTGCGTGTAGCCTTAGCGTGGCCAAACTGAAAATATAACATTTGTATTAGTTGTGCCATAAAATTTTGTTAACATATATCTTGTTTTAGGACTGGTTGTGGTTTTACATTTTGCGCGATGCATGCCAATGTCTTATTGCATAATAATAGTATATTTAGCGCATTGCGTGCTGTTGTAAATATATATAAAATTGTGATTATTTCTAAACAGCTGATTTCGCACAACAGCTGTTGCTTCGATATCGTTTCAATTGAGGTTATGTTAAAAATTAAATTTCTAAGTAAAATGGACAATAAAATTATTTTTAAAAAATGTGAAAAACAAAGATAAAGTAAAAATGAACAAGAAAGACGTCATGACGACTGGAAAATAAATGAAATCAAAAAAATAAAATTAACGATGAAAATGGAACAATTAATAAAAGAGTTATGACTGAAGATCAAAATAAACTTATTAATAAAAAAAACAAAACAAATCAAGAAATAACATTATGCATGATTTATATTTTTGGTTCGGTAACAGAAATTTTTAGTACAAATATTCTCACAATGGCAACAAATACAGTGTCAAAGTTTAACTAATTAAAAGACTATATATGTAACAATCATTTGACACAATTTCATATATTATTACGCTTAGCATTCTGATCTGTTATGCAGCAAATACAAGGATCTTTGCTACACGTATGGGACAAATACAGGTTCATCAGAACACCAGGGAACTCTCACGCCTCAGACTTTTCCATTTTAAGGCTTTATAGTAAAACTGATTTAAAAGCGATAAAATTTAGCCTATAGAAAAAAGTTCAAGAGCAGTATAAAGTGTTCCCGTAAGAGTGCAGCACAACTCAGACATGTGTACCAAAACAGCTGATTGCTAAAAAAAAACATTGTTGAAAATAATATTTAAGTTATTACTGTATCCAAGGCTTAAGTAATTATTGACCGAATCCGTCTTGAAAGTAGAATCGGTAAGAAAATTCTACTATGTAAATGTTATTAAATAAAATACCCTGCTTTCAGTAAACAGTAAATACTGTAGCCTAAGTTAGGTATGTAATGTAAAATCCGGTTACAGTAAGTTTCATTTATAAATAATTCAGTAAGGGACAATGTTAGAATTCAGTCATTAATTTTACAGGTTACAGTTTTAAATACGAAAGTAGAACAAAGTAAAGCCTATTGTATTAAATAGCCTAAATATAATGAATGGTATTCTTTCAATAACAGGTCGTACAAGTATTAAATATAAATATAGAGTCTATTTTAACAGGAGCAGAAGTGCTATGATACTGATCAACTTCTTGCTGTACACTGTATATTATTCGTTTATTTTTCGCATTACTGCGATGGGTCGCGCGGGCCCACTAATATATTGCTTTCAGACTCCGTACCATTTCTAGTTTCACCCATTATCACTGAAGATTTTAACATTAACTGCGATGGGTCGCGCGGGCCCACTGATATATTGCATTCAGACTTCGTACCATTTCTAGTTTCACCCATTATCACTGAAGATTTTAACATTAACTGCGATGGGTCGCGCGGGCCCACTGATATATTGCATTCAGAATCCGTATCATTTCTAGTTTCACCCATTATCACTGAAGATTTTAACATTAACTGCGATGGGTCGCGCGGGCCCACTGATATATTGCATTCAGACTTCGTACCATTTCTAGTTTCACCCATTATCACTGAAGATTTTAACATTAACTGCGATGGGTCGCGTGGGCCCACTGATATATTGCATTCAGACTTCGTATCATTTCTAGTTTCACCCATTATCACTGAAGATTTTAACATTAACTGCGATGGGTCGCGCGGGCCCACTGATATATTGCATTCAGAATCCGTATCATTTCTAGTTTCACCCATTATCACTGAAGATTTTAACATTAACTGCGATGGGTCGCACGGGCCTACTGATATATTGCATTCAGAATCCGTATCATTTCTAGTTTCACCCATTATCACTGAAAATTTTAACATTAACTGCGATGGGTCGCGCGGGCCCACTGATATATTGCATTCAGAATCCGTATCATTTCTAGTTTCACCCATTATCACTGAAGATTTTAACATTAACTGCGATGGGTCGCGCGGGCCCACTGATATATTGCATTCAGAATCCGTATCATTTCTAGTTTCACCCATTATCACTGAAGATTTTAACATTAACTGCGATGGGTCGCGCGGGCCTACTGATATATTGCATTCAGAATCCGTATCATTTCTAGTTTCACCCATTATCACTGAAGATTTTAACATTAACTGCGATGGGTCGCGCGGGCCCACTGATATATTGCATTCAGAATCCGTATCATTTCTAGTTTCACCCATTATCACTGAAGATTTTAACATTAACTGCGATGGGTCGCGCGGGCCTACTGATATATTGCATTCAGAATCCGTATCATTTCTAGTTTCACCCATTATCACTGAAGATTTTAACATTAACTGCGATGGGTCGCGCGGGCCCACTGATATATTGCATTCTGAATCCGTATCATTTCTAGTTTCACCCATTATCACTGAAGATTTTAACATTAACTGCGATGGGTCGCGCGGGCCCACTGATATATTGCATTCTGAATCCGTATCATTTCTAGTTTCACCCATTATCACTGAAGATTTCCCCTATTAACTATCCTTGAATACTATCTTCTATCAACCTCTAAATTTTTGTTAATTTCAGGCTATTACAAACACCCCTTTCGTCAAACTTTACAATGATCGATAAGAAGTAATCTTCATGTTCTATTAAGATATGCGTTACCAACAAACTGACTCGCGCGCCAATTTATAAAGGTCCTTATTAGCCTATAGATTCTGCGTTCACTGGTTTCGCTACTGATCTTAAAAAAGGATAAGAGCCTAAATTTCCCAAATGATTTTACGTATTCTGCTTTAGACAAGTGTCTGTGCACCACCTCATAAACCGAACCAACCCCCTTGGGCCGATATAAACAGAACTAGTGGCGCCCGACATTGTGAGCTCGCAGTCACCGCGACAGCAGGCCTTAACGAAGCCGCTATGTGCGGCCAGTGTTATCATTGCCAGCATTGCTTATGAGCCGGATCTACGACAGGTCTAGTGACATGGCGTGATCGAATCCCAAAGACGATGAGAAAAAGTATCTGGGATTTTTTCCCGGCAAAACAATAATTGAAAATCTCATTTCCTTACAATGGACACAAGGGATTTTGATGAAACTTTTCTCAAACACAGTCTGCAAGTTTGGCACCGCCAAAAATTATAAATTTAAAAACTTCGAAGACTTACCAAGGGCATCACTAACTGGTTAACTGGATCGATAAGGATTTGGAAACATACACAAAGTGTCGGGGGAGGGGTAACAACTGCTTCCGTTATGATAAAAAAAAAAAACAACACAGAAACAAACCATAATAATTGATGGGTTTGTTTTATTTTTCTATTTACTCAAAAACAGTTTATGTTTTTCGATGTACTTTTGAACACTTTGTTTTTAGTTTTTCTCCAGAGAAGTTTATGTTTTTCTATTTACTCCATAGAAGTTTATATTTTCTATTTACTCCAAAACATGATTATAATCATGCTTGACCCAAAATCACTTATAACGATTTATCAGTTATCCCAGAAATAGAAAAAAAAACTTATCAGTAAAAAAACCATAAATTGAAAACAAAATTCAATAACCTTTGACACGATGTATATGGAAAGCCATGAGTTCTGTGCAAGTACAAAAATGACAATTTTAACATTATTTTACTGATTATAAGAATGTTTGTGCACAATTTTATTACAAATAAAATGTACTGGCACAATGAAGATATGAATAAACGAAATGCCACGATCTCTAGTGTCAAAATGTTGAACTATAACTAGTAAGTTTGCCAACAACACTGTGCTGCGCTCTGTAAAACGTGTACAACTATGCCAACTAATAAAGATTAGACATCAATAGAGAACAATTGTTAATGCGTTTAGTTATTGTTTCTTATACACTACTTTAATTTCATAAAAATATAGCTATAAACTTAAATGCAATTTATAAATTAATTTAAACATGTTAAATTTAAAATAAATATAAATTCTTTAAGAAAAATTCAATAACTACGACGTTTTAACAAAACAATTAATAACGGAACAATTAATAACGGAGATGTGATAGTGGTCGTGCTGTCAAAAGTTCATAGAAAAAGAAAATATCTTCTCTGGTTGCATTCTATTGAAAACCACAAAGCACCTTCACTGAGAAGCTGCCATTCTATCGTAGTGGGCGAGGCGGGAGGTATAGTGGACCAAATAAATATAATCGAATATAGTGATCGTATGAAAACAGAAGCCTTCGAATTTTTTTTTGTGTTTTTGTGTCGAAGTGACAAATCAGAGACTAACGGCCGGCAATGTGGCGGAACGCATAACATATATAAACCTACTGAAATGTATTTATTTATTATTATTGTTTGTCATACTTTATGCCAGTTAGACTAATGAGGGAGAGGGATCAGCGTTAACAGTAAGGGACTGCTGTAGTGAAATTAGCGCCCTAGGCAAAATAAAAAAAGCCCCAACAATTTATCACATCCGACGACTTTAGCACGATGACGCATTATTCGTCCGTATTCTCAAACATTAGACGCCGTAAAAATGCAAGACCGATGGAAACGGAGTGGCAAATCTTAAACTGCAGACAGCTAAAGCGGAGGTGATCCACAGGGCAACAGTAATAAAAGTTATAAATATGTATTATTTATTTAACAAATATTTTATTATCTAATTCATATTATATTTCTGTAAGTTTGTGTGTTTGTTTGTTATTCAATCACGCTTTAACCACTGGACCAATTGAGATGAAATTTGGTACGGATATGGTTTAAGTATCTGAGATACACATAGGCCTATTCCCGTTTTACAGAACGTCATTATACTACTTACCCAGCCCAAAATAATTATTAGTATTTAGTTTTGTAACATGTGTTAACTGTAGTTATTTACTGGACCTGAGATTTAGGTACCTGAGATGAATATAGATTCAATCCTATTTTAAGAATCTTAATCTGTGTTTTATTTATTGCAAAATTATTGCTTTTAATGTAACATTTTCAATATTTTAGTTTAAATTTTTTTCAAAACTGACTTTAATTTGTTACTTTTTGTTGAATTTCCAAAATTAAATGTAAAAAAATCCCTACACAGAGTGCCAATTGTAAGGTAGTATATATATTTGTGTAATTACATTATATGAAAAAATGGTAAATATGCAGTGTAGCATATCCTTATTTTTCGATATTTTTGTTACTAAAATGCTTTATTATGTGCCCAAAAGCAAGAATCCAAAATATGAAAGCACGAGAAGTACGATAAAATCGAAAATAAAAGTGACCAACATAGCCTCAAAATTGCTACCGGCGAAAATCAGTAACGTGTTGTAAATCGGTAAAACAATTAAAATACGTCTAACACGGGTTTTGGGTGATAAGAAACCCATTTTTTTAAAGAATACTGCATATCCAAACTGACACGGTTGTTAGGCCTAATAAGGTGATGCGTGAAAAAACCTTTATATTTTTTAAAAAATAGCCTACTATATATCCTGACACGGTTGTTAGGCCTAACACGGTGATGCATGAAAAAACCTGCATAACATAACTGACACGGATGTTGGGCCTATCACGGTGATGTGTGAAAAAAACCTTTATTTTTTTAAAGAATACTACATAACCTAATTGACACGGTTGTTAGGCCTAACACGGTGATGCGTGAAAAACCTTTATATTATTTTAAAGAATAATACATATCCTAACTGACACGGTTGTTGGGCCTATCACGGTAATGTGTAAAAAAACCTTTTTTTTTAAAGAGTACTGAAAACCTTAACTGACACGGTTGTTAGGTCTAACATGGTGATGCGTGAAAAATACTTTATATATTTTTTAAAGAATACTCCATAAGCTAACTAACATGGTTGTTAGACCTAACACGGTGATCCATTAAAAAAACCTTTATTAATTTTTTTTAAAGAGTACTTATAACCTGACACGATTGTTGGGCCTATCACGATGATGCGTGAAAAAACCTTTATATTTTTTTTAAAGAGTACTCCATAACTTAACTAACACGGTTGTTAGGCCTAACACAGTGATGCGTGAAAAAACTTATTTTTTTAAAAGAATACTACATATCCTGACACGATTGTTGGGCCAATCACGATGATGCGTGAAAAAACCTTTATATTTTTTTAAAGAATACTAGGCTACATATCCTGACACAGTTGTTAGGCCTAACACGGTGATGCGTGAAAAAACCTTAAATTTTTTTAAAGAATATTAGGCTACATATCCTAACTGACATGGTGGTGCGTAAAAAAACCTTTGTATTTTTTTAAAGAATACCACATGTCCTAACTGACATGGTTGTTGGGCCTATCATGGCGATGTGTGAAAAAAAACCGTTATTTTTTTTAAAGAGTACTCCTAATCTTAACTGAGATGGTTGTTAGGCCTAACATGTTGATGCGTGAAAAATCTTTATATTTTTTTTAAAGAATACTCCATAAGTTAACTAACATGGTTGTTAGGCCTAACGTGGTGATGCATTAAAAAACCTTTATTTATTTTTTAAAAAAGAACTCTAGAACCTAACTGACACGGTTGTTGGGCGTAATACGGTCGTGCAGGTAAAAAGCCTTAATTTTTTTTAAAGAGTACTCCATAACTTAACTAACACGGTGGTGCTTTAAAAAAACCTTTATTTTAAAAAAGAAATTCACCATAACCTAACTGACTCGGTTGTTGGTCCTAACACGGTGATGCGTGACCTTTAATGTATATTACGATTGCGGGCAAAGCCGTGACGGGTAACAGGTAATCATATTATATTTCTGAAAGTTTGTTTTTGTTCAGTTGTTTGTTATTCAATCACACTTTAACTACTGGACCAATTGAGATTAAATTTGGTATGAACACGGTTTAGGTACCTGAGATAAACACAATACTATTCCAGTTTAATTGTATAATAGTGACTTTCTAATAATAATGTATTTTATTAAAATAGGATCGTACGATAGGATCATTCCGTTTTAGAGTATCGAGTAGCAAAAATGTATATTTCTTGGCCGAAAACCATAAATCGTATAATATTGTAAATAGAAATATATTAAAATGAAATGACCTATTCTGATTTTGAAAATCGACTATACATTTTATTGCTTACATTTTAATTGCAGGCAAAGCCGCAACGGGTAACAGCTAGTCTTAATATATAAAAGAAGTCCTGACTAACTGACTGATTGATTCATAATCAACGCAGAACCAAAACTATTTTAGCTAGCGACTTGAAATTTTCAGGGTATATTTATGTTACCATATAGGCGTGCAATAAGAAAGGATTTTGCAAAAATTTGATTTTAACGCCATTAAACTACTTACCCAGTCAAAATTTAATAAACAACGTACAGCCGAGACTAGAGACTTGAAATTTTCAGGGTACCTTCTTACAAGAATGTCAAGCTGCACATAGAAAGGATTTTGCAAAAAAATGATTTTAATGCCATTAAACTACATACCCAGTCCAAATTTAATAATCAACATACAGCCAATACTATTATAGCCAGAGACTTGAAATTTTCAGGGTACCTTCTTACAACAATATCAAGGTGCACTAAGAAAGGATTTTTCAAAAATTTCGTTTTAGTGCCATTAAACTACTTACCCAGCCCAATTTTATTATTCAACGTGCAGCCGAGACTATTATAGCTAGAGACTTGAAATTTTCAGGGTACCTTCTTACAACAATGTCGAGATGCACTGAGAAAGGATTTGGCATAAAACATAATTTTAACGCCATTAAACTACTTACCCAGTCCAACTTTAATAACCAACGTACAACAGAGACTATTATAACTAGAGACTTATAAATTTAAAGTTATATAAATAACGTTAAATTTTCACCTTCTTTCAACAATTTCTATGTGCATTAAGAAAGGATTATGCAAACATTTGATTTTAACACCATTAAACTACTTACCCAGTCCAACGTTAATATTCATCGCATAGCCGAAACTATAATAGCTAAAGATTTGAAATTTTCAGGGTTACCACCACGATTTTCCAGTATTCAACCCCTAAAGAGCTAAAAATGAGGTAAAACAATTTTTATTAGAAAAAATATGTTTTTTGTCTGACCTTCTTAAAACGTAACATAGTCACTCTTAAATATAAGTAATGAAATATATTTATCACCATTTTCCAAAATTTATACCCTAAAGAGATTGAAAGGGGGTAGGAAATGTAAAAAAGGGGTATAAAATTTTCAAATTGAAGAAATATTTGTTTTGGATCTGTATATTCTAAAAATATGCTATGAAACACAAATAATGAAACACATTTCAACATTTTTTCGAATTCATTCCCTAAAGGAATAAAAATGTAAAAAGAGGTATAATTATAGAAAAAAGTGTTTTCATTGGAGAAAATATTGTTTATGCGCTTTTCTTAAAAGTAAACAAAATATTTTAAAATAAAAATTATGATACACGTAATTCAGCACCCCCCCCCGAATTCATCCTCTAAAATTACACACGAATATAAAAGAGGTCTAAATGTTTGTATTGGAGAAAAATATTTGTATCAGGTTTAAATTCGAATGGAACCGTTTGAAGACAATAACACAACATATTCAAGTTACAATATTTGTTCATATTCACTGTAAAATAATCATGAGTTTAGATTATATTTGTTATAATCTAAATATTATATAGCCTTATATTTGTTCGCACTAGAAAAAATACTGATTTATGAAGGAAAATACTGTTTAATGTAGTGAAATGAAATTTTTAATATTTATAATGCATTAATGAAATCTGAATATATTACAATTATTTATATAATTTTCAGTTAAATTAAATTATATTGAAACATTAAATAATAACCTAACTTTTCGTGCCTTCAGTTTTGCAAAAGCATTTTATTTTTAATAAAAAGCTGAAAAAAGTTTTGGCGCCCCTTGACTTGCGTCGCCCTAGGCTCGCTAAAGATAGACCGGTTACTGCGGGAACTAAGAACTTTGAGGTGCGCAGTTCAAAGATGCAGCACACTGACCGGAGCCTTAGCCACATCCGCCACGGAGCCTACCTACTAAAGGCCACACGTATTCGTAGTTGTTTTCAAAACTAATTGCATTAACTCGGTCCTACATATATATGAAGTGTACACTTCAACCTGGTTATAAAATTGAAATTTAAAAAAGTTGTGTAATAAATATTTGTACAAAATATTATTTAAAAAAACTTATAATGAATTAATCAGAGAAACAAATAAAGTAAAAAAAACACTCGAAAAGTAAAACCTAAATCTGTAGTATTGGTTTTGGCCTCATATTTGTTATTGCGACCCTCAGTGAGTCTTGGTTGTGTCTTGGACTTCACAGAATTAATTCGTGATACAGTACTCGCAAACACCGACGTGAATGCAGCGTGCCTTCCAATGTTAGCAAAGCATTCTTTGTTAATGCAGGCTAAGTCTTGGAATAAACCTTCCTTCACATCAGTATGTGCTTGCAACTTCTAAAATACTTTCCACTTTTACACTGAAAGGCTTTGGAAAAAACCCATCAACTTCTGATTTTTTTAACTCAACGAATTCAGACTTACATTCCTCCTTGACCTTCCCTAGCGGTGTACATAGGCCTACTTGTGTCACAGCCTATGTACACCGCTGTGAACGTTTTGGTAAAATGTCAGTCATTTCTTTTCTATCTGATTTTACCACAACATTAATTAGTATTAAAAAAAATTTAAAGCACTAAAAGCTTATGAACAAAGGTTATCGTGTTGCTACAAGGATCGATGAGGGTGTTTGGATGACAAGTAATATGTGACAGAAAGACTACGTCATTAAGTAAGTGAGGATTATCAATTTATAAACATAATTTCCTTTTCTACTTCAATGAAAGTGGAAAATAACACCACGGTTATCAAAATATAACAGTGACAAATAGTTTTGGAAATCTCTGTGATTAAGTCCACTGGATCCAGAGTAACTTCAGTCTATACCAAACTTATAATGTTTTGTTTGGTTGCATGAAACTGCAAAACCACAAGACACTTATTGTGATATCATGTATACAATTGTTAGATCATACCAAATCAACGTTTTGTCTGATCACATGAAACTGCAAAACCACACGACACTTTTATTGTGATATCATGTGTACAATCGTTAGACGATACCAAATCAACGTTTTGTCTGATCACATGAAACTGCAAAACCACACGACACTTTTATTGTGATATCATGTGTACAATCGTTAGACCATACCAAATCGACGTTTTGTCTGATCACATGAAACTGCAAAACCATACGAAATTTTTACTGAGAAGCAAGCTGTTGACGTAAATGAATCTGTCATAACTAGATGGAAAGTATAGTGAACAAGTTGATATAATTTCTTGTGGGCTGTCTTTATAACATGCTAAATAATAATCGATTCATTGTTTTCATGGCCACTTTTCTAACATTTTTATGTCCTACAGAACTAGTGCATAAGGGCTGCTGGTGAAATATTAAGTTGTATAAAGTTACGTCGCATTTAACTTAAAAATGCAATCTATACCATTTAGTTTTTAAGTGTTAATCGACTATTAAACTTTACATACAGACCCATTTATTGAAATTTATATATAAATGAATTTGTTATCTTGAATTTTTCAGAAAAAGTTATAATAAAATAATAACAACCGCATGACTGCTTATTACCAGTATACAAATGATTCTAAAAATTAATATTCTTAAAATTTATCCAATTTAATCTGTTTAATTTGACCGTTTATTAATTAAAGGATAAAGTAAACATTGCAGTAAAGTACAGAAGGCTGGTCACGTGACCATCACAAAATATTAAAGGTTGCCCATTAAATAAAAAGTTATGTTTTCTAAAAGAAATGTATAGATAACAATAACTAAATAGCTAATTGAAATAATAAACTAAAAAAATTGTAAATGGTATACCGGCGTAACACAAATACACTAAGTTCAAGAAAAACTGGACGCACAAACATAAATAGTGTACGTGCACTTATATGCTATCTAGCTATTCACAAAGCGAAGACTTACTATGTTAAGGAAAGTCAATGTAGTCCTGCCCTGGATGTTATATGTAATACCATTAGTGTTATCGATAGGATGTAGAAAATCGATTGTCTTGAGATGCAAACTGACTAAACTAATTGAGGTACGTGAAAGCCGTTATGAAATCATAATGGGCACGACTAAAAATATAGCTTTTTTTCTTTTTTCTTTTTTTGGTGTTTAAAGTCCGACTATTGTGCACACTTGGGCTAATGCAAACGATGGGATGATTTATAGCGTATGAAAATGCCAAGCCCCTGCCATCAGTACGCTATCAACTAGGCCACCGAGGCGGCTTTAAAGGTATAGCGTACAAGTTAAATGTAATAACATGTGTGCCATCGGTAAAACGTAGAAAATCGAAAAAGAAAACAGAAGAATATTTGTATTGTTCAAAACAATATTGTTTGAACAATCAAACAATATCTGGTATATCAGTAAGGGCAGCCTGTGTCCACCTTAGTGGGAAAAGTATAATCGATTATGTCTCGTCAAGTTGCAGTACTTTGCGAACCACAGAACACCTTCACTGAGAAGCCGGTGCAGTTGACACGAATACTGTGAGAGTATTGTGTACAAGTTAAATGTGATACTTTGTGTGCTGTCATGAGATGATAATAATCGATAATGTCTCATCCCGCTGCAATACGTTGCGAGCCACAGAACAACTTCACTGAGAAGAAAGTGCAGTTGACACGAACACTGTGAGAGTATTGTGTATATGTAAAACGTGATACCGTGTGTGTGGAATGATGATAATAATCGATAATGTCTCATCCCGCTGCAATACGTTGCGAGCCACAGAACAACTTCACTGAGAAGAAAGTGCAGTTGACACGAACACTGTGAGAGTATTGTGTATATGTAAAACGTGATACCGTGTGTGATGATAATAATCGATAATGTCTCATCCCGCTGCAATACGTTGCGAGCCACAGAACAACTTCACTGAGAAGAAAGTGCAGTTGACACGAACACTGTGAGAGTATTGTGTACAAGTAAAACGTGATACTTTGTGTGCTGTCATGAGATGATAATAATCGATAATGTCTCATCCCGCTGCAATACGTTGCGAGCCACAGAACAACTTCACTGAGAAGAAAGTGCAGTTGACACGAACACTGTGAGAATATTGTGTACAAGTAAAACGTGATACCGTGTGTGCTGGAATGAGATGATAATAATCGATAATGTCTCGTCACGCTGCAATACGTTGCGAGCCACAGAACACCTTCACTGAGAAGAAAGTGCAGTTGACACGAACACTGTGAGAGTATTGTGTACATGTAAAACGTGATACCGTGTGTGCTGGAATGAGATGATAATAATCGATAATGTCTCGTCACGCTGCAATACGTTGCGAGCCACAGAACAACTTCACTGAGAAGAAAGTGCAGTTGACACGAACACTATGAGAGTATTGTGTACTAGTAAAATGTGATAACGTGTGTGCTGTCATGAGATGATAAAAATCGATAATGTCTCGTCACGCTGCAATACGTTGCGAGCCACAGAACACCTTCACTGAGAAGCCATTGCAGTTGACACGAACACTATGAGAGTATTGTGTACATGTAAAATGTGATACCGTGTGTTCTGTCATGAGATGATAATAATCGATAATGTCTCGTCACGCTGCAATAAGTTGCGAGCCACAGAAAAACTTCACTGAGAAGAAAGTGCAGTTGACACGAACACTGTGAGAGTATTGTGTACATGTAAAATGTGATACCATATGTGCTGTCATGAGATGATAATAATCGATAATGTCTTGTCACGCTGCAATAAGTTGCGAGCCACAGAACAACTTCACTGAGAAGAAAGTGCAGTTGACACGAACACTGTGAGAGTATTGTGTACAAGTAAAATGTGATACCGTGTGTGATGTCATGAGATGATAATAATCGATAATGTCTCGTCACGCTGCAATAAGTTGCGAGCCACAGAACACCTTCACTGAGAAGCCAGTGCAGTTGACACGAACACTGTGAAAGTATTGTGTACAAGTTAAATGTGATATCGTGTGTGCTGTCATGAGATGATAATAATCGATAATGTCTCGTCACGCTGCAATACGTTGCGAGCCACAGAACACCTTCACTGAGAAGCCAGTGCGGTTGACACGAACACTGTGAGAGTATTGTGTACATGTAAAATGTGATACCGTGATTTCTGTCATGAGATGATAATAATCGATAATGTCTCGTCACGCTTCAATACGTAGCGAGCCACAGAACACCTTCAATGAGAAGCCGCTGCAGTTGACACAAAGACTGTGAGAGTATTGTGTACAAGTAAAATGTGATATCGTGTGTGCTGTCATGAAATGATAATAATCGATGATGTCTCGTCACGCTGCAATACGTTGCGAGCCACAGAACACCTTCAATGAGAAGCCGGTGCAGTTGACAAAAAGACTGTGAGAGTATTGTGTACAAGTTAAACGTGATACCGTGTGTGCTGTCATGAGATAATAATAATCGATAATGTCTCGTCACACTGCAATACGTTGCGAGCCACAAAACAACTTCACGGAGAAGAAAGTGCAGTTGACACGAACACTGTGAGAGTATTGTGTACATGTAAGATGTGATGCCGTGTGTGATGTCATGAGATGATAATAATCGATAATCTCTTGTCACGCTGCAATAAGTTTCGAGCCACAGAACAACTTCACTGAGAAGAAAGTGCAATTGACACGAACACTGTGAGACTATTGTGTACAAGTAAAATGTGATACCGTGTGTGATGTCATGAGATGATAATAATCGATAATGTCTTGTCACGCTGCAATAAGTTGCGAGCCACAGAACACCTTCACTGAGAAGCCAGTGCAGTTGACACGAACACTGTGAGAGTATTGTGTACATGTAAAATGTGATACCATGTGTGCTGTCATGAGATGATAATAATCGATAATGTCTCGTCACGCTGCAATACGTTGCGAGCCACAGAACAACTTCACTGAGAAGAAAGTGCAGTTGACACGAACACTGTGAGAGTATTGTGTACATGTAAAATGTGATATCGTGTGTGCTGTCATGAGATGATAATAATCGATAATGTCTCGTCACGCTGCAATACGTTGCGAGCCACAGAACAACTTCACTGAGAAGTAAAGTGCAGTTGACACGAACACTGTGTAAGTATTGTGTACAAGTTAAACGTGATACCGTGTGTGCTGTCATGAGATGATAATAATCGATAATGTCTCGTCACGCTTCAATACGTTGCGAGCCACAGAACAACTTCACTGAGAATAAAGTGCAGTTGACACGAACACTGTGATAGAGTATTGTGTACATGTAAAATGTGATGCCGTGTGTGCTGTCATGAGATGATAATAATCGATAAGGTCTCGTCACGCTTCAATACTTTGCGAGCCACAGAACAACTTCACTGAGAATAAAGTGCAGTTGACACGAACACTGTGTAAGTATTGTGTACATGTAAAATGTGATATCGTGTGTGCTGTCATGAGATGATAATAATCGATAAGGTCTCGTCACGCTGCAATAAGTTGCGAGCCACAGAACACCTTCACTGAGAAGCCAGTGCAGTTGACACGAACACTGTGAGAGTATTGTGTACATGTAAAATGTGATACCATGTGTGCTGTCATGAGATGATAATAATCGATAATGTCTCGTCACGGCTGCAATACGTTGCGAGCCACAGAACAACTTCACTGAGAAGAAAGTGCAGTTGACACGAACACTGTGTAAGTATTGTGTACATGTAAAATGTGATATCGTGTGTGCTGTCATGAGATGATAATAATCGATAAGGTCTCGTCACGCTTCAATACTTTGCGAGCCACAGAACAACTTCACTGAGAATAAAGTGCAGTTGACACGAACACTGTGTAAGTATTGTGTACATGTAAAATGTGATATCGTGTGTGCTGTCATGAGATGATAATAATCGATAAGGTCTCGTCACGCTTCAATACTTTGCGAGCCACAGAACAACTTCACTGAGAATAAAGTGCAGTTGACACGAACACTGTGAGAATACTGTGTACATGTAAAATGTGATACCGTGTGTTCTGTCATGAGATGATAATAATCGATAATGTCTCGTCACGCTGCAATACGTTGCGAGCCACAGAACAATTTCACTGAGAAGAAAGTGCAGTTGACACGAACACTGTGAGAGTATTGTATACAAGTTAAATGTGATATCGTGTGTGCTGTCATGAGATTATAATAATCGATAATGTCTCGTCACGCTGCAATACGTTGCGAGCCACAGAACACCTTCACTGAGAAGCAGGTGCGGTTGACACGAACACTGTGAGAGTATTGTGTACAAGTAAAATGTGATATCGTGTGTTTGTAATGTAAAGTTTTTAACGTCTTTCCTAGCTGCATTAACTTGCTAACCACAACGCACTTTCCTTAACAAACAGGTGTTTGTGGAAGCTGCCATCGTTTTGGTTAAACAAAAGGTGTGTGGAAAAGTTAAATTATGATGTACGGTGTGAAGTCGATCACGTGCAGTCCTAAAATATAAAATTGTAACCCGTAAAACAACAACACAAAGGAGGTTATGTAGCCTAAATGACGTGAATCTATCATGTCATCGTAATGGACGAGGTGGAAAGTATAGTTTTCAAGGTAATTGTAATAGCATTTGTGCTGTCGTTATGCTTTACTAAATCCATAACGTTTTGCCTGGTGCATGTAATTGCTAACCATGCTACACCTTCACTGAGAAGCAGGTGTAGGTGACGTGAAACTGTTATATCATTGTATTGGACGAGGTGAAAGGTATAAAGAACAAATTAAACGTGAAGTGAATGTGCTGTCGAAAGGCATATTATTGTTTAAATCGATAACGTCCTGTCTGACTGCATCAGATTTCACCCCATAAGACATCCTTACACCGAACTGCATGCACAGTTGACGTGAATCTGAATCTGTCACCGTATTGTGATGGGCGGGATAGATAGTATAGCTTACAAGTTAAATAAATGTAGTAAACCATACAAAAACTGATAATGCATGTCTAACTACAGTTAAATAACAAAATATAAAAGTTCTTTACACAAAGCAGTGTTTGCAGTTGACGTGAATCAATCATCCTCTCGTAATGGACTAGGCGGAATATATAGTGTAAATGGTAAATGTATGCAATACTATGTGGTGACCGACATATTTTAGGAAATCGATTGTTTTGTCTGGATTCATCAAATTGCAAACCATAAAATATCTTTAATGGGTTTGCGGTGTAGTTGACGTGAAGCTGTCGTTCTGTTTTTGTGTGCAAAGTAGAAGATATAGTGGGTAAGTTTAATATAACATCGTGTGTGCTGTTACTATAGGATATGTAAACGATTAGTATGTAGTGCTTGCATTATACTTCAAACAATAAAATACCTTTACTGGGTTGCAGGTGTAGTTGACGTGAAGCTGTCGTTCTGTTTTTGTGTGCAAAGTAGAAGATATAGTGGGTAAGTTTAATATAACATCGTGTGTGCTGTTACTATAGGATATGTAAACGATTAGTATGTAGTCTGCTGCATTATACTTCAAACAATAAAATACCTTTACTGGGTTGCAGGTGTAGTTGACGTGAAGCTGTCGTTCTGTTTTTGTGTGCAAAGTAGAAGATATAGTGGGTAAGTTTAATATAACATCGTGTGTGCTGTTACTATAGGATATGTAAACGATTAGTATGTAGTCTGCTGCATTATACTTCAAACAATAAAATACCTTTACTGGGTTGCAGGTGTAGTTGACGTGAAGCTGTCGTTCTTTTTTTGTGTACAAAGTAGAAGATATAGTGGGTAAGTTTAATATAACATCGTGTGTGCTGTTACTATACGATATGTAAACGATTAGTATGTAGTCTGCTGCATTATACTTCAAACAATCAAACAAAAATACCTTTACTGGGTTGCAGGTGTAGTTGACGTGAAGCTGTCGTTCTGTTTTTGTGTGCAAAGTAAAGTAGAAGATATAGTGGGTAAGTTTAATATAACATCAGGTGTAGTTGTGTGCTGTTACTATAGGATATGTAAACGATTAGTATGTAGTCTGCTGCATTATACTTCAAACAATAAAATACCTTTACTGGGTTGCAGGTGTAGTTGACGTGAAGCTGTCGTTCTGTTTTTGTGTGCAAAGTAGAAGATATAGTGGGTAAGTTTAATATAACATCGTGTGTGCTGTTACTATAGGATATGTAAACGATTAGTATGTAGTCTGCTGCATTATACTTCAAACAATAAAATACCTTTACTGGGTTGCAGGTGTAGTTGACGTGAAGCTGTCGTTATTTTTGTGTGCAAAGTAGAAGATATAGTGGGTAAGTTTAATATAACATCGTGTGTGATGTTACAATTGGATATGTAAACGATTAGTATGTAGTCTGCTGCATTATACTTCAAACAATAAAATACCTTTACTGGGTTGCAGGTGTAGTTGACGTGAAGCTGTCGTTCTTTTTTTGTGTACAAAGTAGAAGATATAGTGGGTAAGTTTAATATAACATCGTGTGTGCTGTTACTATAGGATATGTAAACGATTAGTATGTAGTCTGCTGCATTATACTTCAAACAATAAAATACCTTTACTGGGTTGCAGATGTAGTTGACGTGAAGCTGTCGTTCTTTTTTTGTGTACAAAGTAGAAGATATAGTGGGTAAGTTTAATATAACATCGTGTGTGCTGTTACTATAGGATATGTAAACGATTAGTATGTAGTCTGCTGCATTATAATTCAAACAATAAAATATCTTTACTGGGTTGCAGGTGTAGTTGACGTGAAGCTGTCGTTCTTTTTTTGTGTGCAAAGTAGAAGATATAGTGGGTAAGTTTAATAGTACATCGTGTGTGCTGTTACTATAGGATATGTAAACGATTAGTATGTAGTCTGCTGCATTATACTTCAAACAATAAAATATCTTTACTGGGTTGCAGGTGTAGTTGACGTGAAGCTGTCGTTCTTTTTGTGTGTACAAAGTAGAAGATATAGTGGGTAAGTTTAATATTACATCGTGTGTGCTGTTACTATAGGATATGTAAACGATTAGTATGTAGTCTGCTGCATTATAATTCAAACAATAAAATACCTTTACTGGGTTGCAGGTGTAGTTGACGTGAAGCTGTCGTTCTGTTTTTGTGTGCAAAGTGGAAGATATAGTGGGTAAGTTTAATATTACATCGTGTGTGATGTTACTATATGATATGTAAACGATTAGTATGTAGTCTGCTGCATTATAATTCAAACAATAAAATACCTTTACTGGTTTGCAGGTGTGAAGCTGTCGTTCTTTTTGTGTGTACAAAGTAGAAGATATAGTGGGTAAGTTTAATATAACATCGTGTGTGCTGTTACTATAGGATATGTAAACGATTAGTATGTAGTCAGCAACGATGTAAACTAAACGATTGATGTAGTATGTATACTTTAAACAATAAAATATCTTTACTGGGTTGCAGGTGTAGTTGACGTGAAGCTGTCGTTCTGTTTTTGTGTGTAAAGTGGAATGCATTGTGGGGACAAGTTTAGTTTAATACCGTGTTCACTGTCGAGAAAGTGTAGATAATCGATAATGTCTCGTCACGGTATAATAAACTGCAAACCATGAAACACATGGAGCCGCATATGCAGTTGACGGGATGCGTCATCCTTATGTAGTGGGCGAGGTAGTTCCAGTGACAAAAGTTAAATGTGACATAGTCCCAGAGGTGCTGTTGATTGGTTATAAATAATCAATTATGCCACGTTTGCAGCATCAAATTTCAAACCACAAACCACCCTTACACTGATTAGTGTATGTAGTTGACGTAAATCAGTTTTACAATGTTGTGGGCAAAGTGGGAGGTATAGTTGATAAGATATATATATATATATATATATATATATATATATATATATATATATATATATATATATATATATATATATATATATATATATATATATATATATATGTGTGTGTGTGTGTGTCGCGCGCGCTGTCGAGATGAGATATATAATCGATAATGTCTCATTTGAATTTATTAATTGCAAATAATAAAACACTTTTAATTTTAGCAACATTTGTAATTGACGTGATGCTTTCATTCCATCGTTGTGGGTGAAATGGAAGGAATAGTGTTCAAGTTATATTTGATTCGAATGTGATGTCAAGAGACGATACATAATAATTTGACTGTATATAATCCACAAAACACCGTTACATCGAGTAGCATGTGTAGTTGACGTGATGCTGTCAGCCAATCGTAGTGGGCAAAGTGAGAGGTAGAGTGGACAAATTGCAGTAAGTGCTGTTGAGAGATGATACATAATAATGCCTCGTCTGACTGCATATAATCCACAAAACACCCTTACATCGAGTAGCATGTGTAGTTGACGTGATGCTGTCAGCCAATCGTAGTGGGCGAAGTGGAAGTTATAGTGGAAAAAATGAAATAAGTGTGCTGTTGAGAGATGATACATTATCGATAATGCCTCTTATGGCTGATATAATCCAGAAAACACCCTTACATCGAGTAGTATATGTAGCTGACATGAAGCTGTTAACCCATCATAGTGGGCGAAGTGGAAGATATACTGTTTTCCAGTGAGGCTGCATCGTTCATGCATCGTAATGGGCAACCTGGAAGGTTTGGTGTACAAAGTGTGATACCGATTGTGCTGTCGAGAGGCGACAAATAATCTATGCTATCTTGTCTGACTGAATTAAATTATAAATCACAAAACATATCGAGCAGCAGTGCAGTTGGTGGATGCTGTCATTCATCGTAGTTGGCCATGTGGATTGTATGGTGTACACGTTAAATATGCTATCGATTGTGCTATAATCCATAGTGTCTTGTGTTTTGGAGTTTGATTGCAAAATATGAAATATCCTTGTTCAGTGCATTATGTATAGTTCGCGAATAGCTGTAATTCTATCGCAGTGGGCGAGGTCAAAAGTATAGTGCAAAATTATAGTTTAATATGAGAGTAGTGTGCTCTCGAGAGACAATGCATATTTTATTATGTTTGATCTGGATTACAAATCACAAAACTCCCATGCATTGATCAGCTTATGTAGTTGATCCCATTGTTGTAGTTTTTTTCGGTAGTTATCATGCGGGGTTCTAAAATTTGTTTTTGAATGAACATGTAGGCTATCATATTTTAGGGCTGGTTGTGATATTGGATTTGTGCGTCGCGTGATGCTAGTGCACAAATTTTTATTGGTAGTTATGGTAAAAGATCAGTTGTATTACATTAATTCCTAACGATCAGCTGATTTCATTGAACAGCTAATAGGCTTAGAACATAATAAGTTCTAGGTTATGTTGCTAAAAATTAGCTATGTTAATTTGTCGTGTTTTCGAACAAATAACCACAATTAAAATAAAAATGACGAGAAAACATGATGCGTGATTTTTATTTTTGTTTCAATAATAGAAATTGTTCTTTAAAAAATTTTTTTGAAACAAATTAAATCAAATTCAGTGAACTAGTTTAGTCTCCATTGACGTGCACAGATATACAGGAAACCTGATAAACCACAGATCCGTTAAAATATCAAGGTAGTTTTTTAATGATCGCCACGCTTTCTTTATACTTTGCCTAGCGTTAAAGTAAAATATGTATCGAGTAAACAGTGTTGTACATTAGCGCACGGCGCGGCAGGGGGCAGAAATACTTTGCGGGTTTAGTTCTTTCTTCACTGCTAATGAGCTCACAGATTTATGTCTGTATTAGTGCAAGATGCAACCAAGCTCCTCCATCTTATAGCTCAGTCGTTTTCCTTCAAGGTTGTAGGAATTTAATCAGCAATCTTAGTGTTATTAGCGAGTTTTCATTGGAAAATAAGTAATTGGGTAGCCCTTATTGGCTATCCACCATTTTGTTTTTTTGTATATCTCTAGACTGTCTTAACCGATTGAGTTGAAATTTTACAACCAATGTACAATTCTAGTTCGGAAAGAATCATCACGTTGTTCTAATAATCCGTTTCAAAACGGCGGTCATTAAAATATATTAAAGTAATTCAAAAACAGTAAATATTTTAAAAAAACTGTCAACAGTAACATTTTGTAGCCAGATCCATTCCTTATCCAGTGGTATGACTGCAAAAAATGTAACAGCGAAACAGTAAAACAGTGTCTGTTGCTTGGAGCAGCTGCATCCCACCAGCTTACCGCTGTACTTACTGCGAGACTACGATAACTTCCGGATTTCTTTACCAAGACAATGAATAGTTACATCTTTAATGTTTCGTCTTACACAAGCTTATTATTTTTTGAAAGGTGACCAATAAAGAAAACACAAGTTTTGTGATACCATTATTACTATTTAATATACGAGTATATTCTGTAATACAGCTTAAGCACAAATTTGTGTGTGTGTGTTTTAGCACGCTCAAATTCGCAATTTCGGTCCGATTTGATTAAAACTTTTCAAAAATAAAAAAAATTGATTTCGGTAATAGTTAGGACAAGTTCGTTAACCAGAAAAATTCGTGTATCAGTTTCAAAATGGTCGTCGTCATTAGAAATTCTTAATTTTGTTGTCTTACATTTTTTTGTTTTTGAAATCTGATTTCACTATTACAATCAACAATAAAAACCGCATAAATTAGTATTGCATTTTTGTTTTTTAAATTAATTTTTAAAAAATGCTAATGGGGCACGTAATACAGACTTTAACGATGAAAGCAGAGTGGTATTTAATTCCACCGTTTTTTCAATGAAGGATAGGCCTATGCGCTAAAACAAATTGTAATGGTTTTCTGCATAGTAAGTCAGAGATAAAATTGATTAGTGTTTTGTTAAAAATTGGTTGTAAATTGTAGATAGAATTCTGATTTTTCAGAATAAAAAAAATATTTCAAAAAGTTAAAAATAGCAATCATTTTTATTATGGCCACATCGAAAAAGCATACATTAATTAAATTAATTTATGTTATTTTTATAACGTATTGCAATAAATTAAAAGATTTACGAAATATTTATTTATTTTCATGTGCTTCCCGCCCGTATAATGCAGTAGTAGGCGGCTTGCTCTATATCACTGATGTACACAGTAGCGGCTTCATATTATTTTGTCGCACAGTAGCGCACTAAGGGTGTACATGTCCGCCTAGGGCAGGCAACCCCCGTTAAGTGGCCTATCTGCACGTGGCGAGCATCGATCACAGACCTACCCTTACTATAGCGCGTTCACGTTCACTGTGGATTCCGACCTTACAGTATTTTATTATTGTATGGCCTGTTTATTTATATAAAATAAATATTTCTTATTTTAGCGAGAGAGAACATGTGTTGTTTGTAATCTAGACACTTAATTATAAATAGATTTAAAAATATTTCAAACTGTACAATATGGGTGCTGGGGCTTTAGGGGGAAATGTTCCCGGACAGCTGATTTCCGACATTACTTTATCCGATACTATGGTAAGTGTTTTACTGTGTACACTGTATTCAGACAATCATATTATTTGATTTGTTTTTTGATGTTATCAATATTATATATATATTTTTTGCTAAAATTAAATTAATTTGGAAAATCGTTATTTATATAATTTTATTTAAAGAACCTTTTGATATTCATCTTAACCTATTGCAACGTGACTTTTTAAAAAACCTCCCTTTTCTAACATTTCTTTAAATACCACTTCCGAAGCATCGGAGATAATTGTTGGGGAGAGCACTACTCAGTTTTGATGAAGTTAGTAAACTCGGCCGCCATTTTGAAAATAACCAATTATATCAAACATGAATAATATTTGAAGAACGTTGCCACGGACTGTTTACATAAAAAAATATTTTTTAAGGTAAACAATTTTGTTGTGGTTTTAATTTGTAACACCAAAGTGAGTTTTATTTTTTATTCATGTATTTATTGTTCTATGCTTAAAAATCCATATTTTATGCCTTGTGGACTAGAAAGGACAAGCGATCTACTTTAATGTAAATGGTTTACGGTAGTAACCGCAGTCTCGAACCTATCACCTTGAGATGTGCGTGTTCACAGACTCCGCAGACTGACTGGTATCTTGGCCTTCTTGACTACATCCCTTATTAGTTTTAAATATCTCCACTATACGTTTTCATATTTTTTTTTCAAATATAATTTTCACAAAGTCAACCGCCATTTAAGAATAACCTAATTTTTTCAAATGAAAATGTGATATGATTTGTGTCTTCATTTTCACACTGAACGCACATATTTATATAAAAAATATATTTGCATCTGATTGCAAAGCCGCATATTTATATAAAAAATGTCTTCTAAAGTTAATTTTTTATACTAAAATATCAGTGATATCTTGAGAATAAGTTACAAATTTTTGAAAACACTTTGTAGATTTATGTTCACGGGACAAATATAGCACATTATAATGTCAAGGTACACATTCTTACTTGAAAAAAAATAGTTAATTTTCCCATCGCAAGCGACAACATGAACTTTGTGAGTAGCCTGTTAATTGACTATTCGGCAGAAATCTCAACAATTTTCATAATTTCTTAAAATCGATTAATCTTATTTTACTGAAATGTTATTCACTTGCGTCATTACTTTTAACTCACTAAGTGTAGGCCCTAAACGAATTAAAATAAAAGAAATTGTACAGTTGTAAAAAAAAAAGAGTACAGTTGAAAAAACTAAAACTATTCGCTGACCACGAATACTTACTCACAGACCCTAAATTTCTTTAACTTCAAATCGATTTCACCGATTAACATATAATTGTTCATGTTTTAAATGAATTTGAAATAAATGCAATAGCTATAGACTTAAATCTTTTTTTTTTAAATAATTGAGCGTTAAGATGTTCGTATAATGTTCTAACTCAGTTTATTTATTTTTAAATCTATATTCTAACCTCAAAGTATACTTAAATTATAATATAAATAACGTTAATGTTAATGGCTTGAAATATACTGCTTGGTTTTGTAACGAACTTATCAAAGTTATTACCAGAATCGAATTTTTGTCAAATTTGAATCAAATCGGGGTGAAATTGTGAACACTAGAGTGTGTGAACACTCCCTCTCACATATACACACGCATACACACACGCACACACGCGCGCACACACACACACACACACACACACACACACACACACACACACACAAACATACACTTTCTCACATATATTTTGCATTAACAACTTTTAAAAAAGTTTTCGTTTCAGTGCTCATTTCAAGACCCAGATTTTGGTCGTACCATGATGGGTCCTCCATTAGGTTATTTTTCTTTAAAAAAATACTACAAAATTTGTCCAAAGTTAGATTTTATCTGTAATTCTGACTGGTATGCACAATTCTAAAGTCTAAACGAATCAACAAATTTTGATAAAAATTAGCATGTTTTTACACCAACAGCGGTAACAGCCAGTTCATTTACAAATTTTGTGAATTTTTTAACGAAAGGAAAGATTTCTATTAAATCTGAGAAAATTGTTGCAAACTCTAATCACTTCTCGCGTAAATCCTTTCGTGTGAGCGGAGTTTTGAAATACGTAGCACAAAGTTTCACGGCACGGCCGGGTAAATTCAGTAGCCCAGCCTGACGCCTCGCCTCCACTAAACTGTATAATTTTACAGTAAAAGATCTGTAATCAACTGACATAAATCTGACTGATAATTATAAAAAAAAAAAAATGAATCGCTGTGGAATGTAATGGACGACGTGTAACACGATATATCGTTAGGAAGCGATTAGTCGATGAAGAGAACTGGAGACTGCGCGCGCATCTCTATCGCCTGTAGGTATGTGCTTGTTAATATTTCTCGGCGCTAGTGTGGGAATTGTGTTTAAAGGTGGAACATTACCTGAACTTGTTACGTTTATTCGTGAATTTAAAAGAAAATGATTGTATACCACACCCTATTAGCAGTTATTATTTTCCTATGAAATTTATTTTATTATTATTACTTATTAATTTTGTTGTATATTACAAAACAGCCGTTTAGTGTACAGTAATAATAAATATAACATAACATTAAGAAACAGCTGATGGATTTGCTAATACAGCCAATTAGATTTGCGTTACTTTTTGACGAAATTTTGTTACAATTTTCACTTAAAATTACTCTTAAAGCAAATTTATTTCGTCAACTAACAGTTTTTTTTATAGTTGACTTAGCTAAAATTGTTTTACTAACTAATGTTTAAAACTAATGTTTTTTACTCTATTATTACTTTATCATTAGTATTTCTGTTATATTAGCAGTTTATAAGTAGATTTAAATAAAAGTCTATTACTTTATCATTTGTATTACTGTTATATTAGCTGTTTATGAGTAGATTTAAATAAAAGTCTATTACTTTATCATTCGTATTACTGTTATATTAGCAGTTTATAAGTAGATTTAAATAAAAGTCTATTACTTTATCATTCGTATTACTGTTATATTAGCAGTTTATAAGTAGATTTAAATAAAAGTCTATTACTTTATCATTCGTATTACTGTTATATTAGCAGTTTATAAGTAGATTTAAATAAAAGTCTATTACTTTATCATTCGTATTACTGTTATATTAGCTGTTTATGAGTAGATTTAAATAAAAGTCTATTACTTTATCATTCGTATTACTGTTATTAGCAGTTTATAAGTAGATTTAAATAAAAGTCTATTACTTTATCATTCGTATTACTGTTATATTAGCTGTTTATGAGTAGATTTAAATAAAAGTCTATTACTTTATCATTCGTATTACTGTTATATTAGCTGTTTATGAGTAGATTTAAATAAAAGTCTATTACTTTATCATTCGTATTACTGTTATATTAGCTGTTTATAAGTAGATTTAAATAAAAGTCTATTACTTTATCATTCGTATTACTGTTATATTAGCTGTTTATGAGTAGATTTAAATAAAAGTCTATTACTTTATCATTCGTATTACTGTTATATTAGCAGTTTATAAGTAGATTTAAATAAAAGTCTATTACTTTATCATTCGTATTACTGTTATATTAGCTGTTTATGAGTAGATTTAAATAAAAGTCTATTATTTTATCATTCGTATTTCTGTTATATTAGCAGTTTATAAGTAGATTTAAATAAAAGTCTATTACTTTATCATTCGTACTACTGTTATATTAGCTGTTTATGAGTAGATTTAAATAAAGTTTATATTGGTACAAACATAAATATACATAAAAACATTTACCGTGCACCGCTGACGTCGACCCACAATATTACAGACACACAAGCTACTGTTATCTCCTCGCTATTTACGTGAGATATATAAGAAAGCAACACCTTTAGCTGGCGAGGGAGGCTGCACTAAGTTCAATAAAACGGCTTATCACTCCCAGGAGCCACGTTACCAGCAGCATGTCCTAGATATGTTGCCGCCTTCTTCACGTTAACTGATTTTACCGTAAGGTTTTCCTTACACATTAAGGTGAAGTGCGGAGCAGCTAGCAAGGTGTAAGAACCCGTTTTTCTGTGAAAGAATTAAAAGTAATTGCGTTACTTTTTCACGACTTGCGTTACGGCAGCAATTCGGTGAAAATGAAGGAAGATTACATTTCCGTTACGCTACGAAATTCTGATGTAAGTAAGAAAATTTCGTAACGGTTTCTGTTCGGAACATTAGAAAACCACCTCCTGCCATTCAAGCATGAGGCATGTTGGATTACTACAGCTTGCCACGGGAAATTTGGAAGTTTATAAAAGAGTGTCTCAGGTATTAATCATATGGACCTATTTTGTTGTCATATTTACAATATCCAAAGCTTGTCCAAGATAAAAGCTTGTAGAAGCCACATGATGCTCATTTCTGTTATCAGTTAAACGCAGATTTTACAAAGATCGTTTTAAAATCGCATTAGTAGATGTCGGAAGGGAACTTGTCAGTTTCTAAGTCTTCCCGTAAAATTGCATCAACACCCGAGGAACTTGCTAAGTGACAATTTAGCGTGAATTGAAAAACTATTTATAAAAGTTACATGGAGTGAGAGTTATTTTTAATTCGATCATACCCAGTTCGTTACACAAATGAGGGACACTTGGCCAAATTAATTTTACAATACAAGTTTCAAAAATTAATGAGAATTTGCTAGATTACAAGTGTGTGTGTGTGTGTGTGTGTGTGTGTGTGTGTGTGTGTGTGTGTGTGTGTGTGTGTGTGTGTGTGTGTGTGTGTGTTGTTACTATCCACACTCTAAAGTTTCAAATTTTGGTTCGATTCGATTCACAATTAGATTTCGGCAAGAGCTTGGGTAAGTTCGTTACCCAGCGAAATCCGTTTAACACTTTTAAAATGGCGGCCATTTTGAATCTTTAAAAAATTCATAATATTAACATTTATCATGTTTTAGAACTGGTTGTAATGTTGGATGTTGTTTTATACTGATATAAAACAGAATATTTTGAGAATATAAAATTAAAATTATAATTAAAGTTTCCTATGTTTCCACCCGGAATTGAACCGGGGACTTTTCACGTGCGAGGTGCACGTCCATAACCAGTACACTGCGGAAACTACGAAGACGTTTGACTGATATAAATATATGAAATTAATCGTTAATTTAATTTAGGAAGTTATATTAGAAGATCAGTTTTTTTATATTAATTCGTAACGATCAGCTGATTTCACTGAACAGCTGATAGGTCATAAGTTCTAGGTTATGTTGTTTATAACCAGCTATGTTAATTTATTGCGTTTTCGAAAAATAAATTGTAATTAAAATAACAATTAGTACAATAAATACAAGGTTATTTAATAAAATACAATACATGTAATTATAATTTTTAAATAAAAAAGAAAAATAATCAGTTATTGGACCAAAAATAAAAATCGTGTCGTGTTTTCGAACAAATTATCCTAATTAAAATAAAAAGAAGAAAACATGATACACGATTTCATTTTTGCTTCAGTAACAGACACTTTTTGTATTGAAATTTTTGAGGATAAAAAATCTGTTTTAACCGCCGTAATCAGGGTTAAAAATTGAATAAAAAGAGTTCTGAATTTACAAAAATCCTTTGTAATTAAAAAATGGAATTTAACGTCGATTCATTTTCGTGTTTAATGCGAAGGCTTAAACAATATCTTATTGAAATCAGAATATCTGAAAAGAGGAAAATATATGTTTTTGTAAATTCCCTTTCATCACATCGGCGAGACAGCTGCGTGCCGCGATTATTTAATATATCCAAGGTTATCAAATTCTTTTGCTTTACTCTGCGTGAAACGGTGATTGTCTTTTTGGCGGCATTTATTACTTGTAAGCTATTTATACTTATAAAACACTTTAAATATGGGTTTATCTTTACTTTTGTATGAATTAAAAAATACTTTATTAACATTTTAAAAAAGCAAGTAATTTTCCAAAATGGAACCATTCTTAATTATTTGATACATAACTTGTTTAATCGTCTGCGCCAGGGATTTTTCTACCTTGAAGTATAGAGCATGAGCAGCTTTCTGTTGTTGTCTCTGGAGTGCAATCGTCCTTGTTGGACTCTAATCAATTCCTCTGTCCCCGAAGCCTGCCTCTCACATTGTTATCTGAGCGGTGACCAGAACAGCCGACGTAGAGAATTCCTATTTTCACCCATTTTCGTTAGACGTCCGAATCACGTCAACTTGTACTGGATTTATGGAACTGTAACTAAAAATGTTACAGTTCAGGTCTTATCATTTTTAGTTTTGCAAAATCTTCTATAATACTTAACCTATTGTCATAACTAGTTTGTTTGGTTCGTAGCGGACAATGCAATAGGTCTAATACTTGTTTAGTTTCCATTAAAGCTTATTTATTCGATTAAAAAAATGTATACGAACAAGATTTTTAGAAAATATTTGAAGATCCTACAACATTTCTTACATAGAGTTGTAGTACACTCTGCCCAATTGATTTTAAATTTAACAATATATATGTAAATTTGTGTAAGGAACAAACATAAGTTACACAACCCACATTTACCGCTTATATTGTATTTAAATACTTTTTGTTCTTCAATATTTATCAACATTCTAGTAGATATAATGCTCTAATACGTACAAATACCTCTAGCTACTAAACAATTACAAATTATAGTATGTTCAACCCCAAAACAAATGGCGTCAAATATGAAGCTTAAATATTGGCATTGTAACATTGAACTAAGCATGTAATTATATGATTATTATATGCATTATAGCTGTGTCCATGTAGGAACAATAGGGGCGATATATTTTAAAAAATGAATAATTTTTAGTATATTGCAGCAATTAGGCTATGGCTTCCAAACTTGTTTAAATTTTGTGTTATATTTGAAAGTAATAAAAAAAGTATTTTAGAATTCTTTAGTTAATATTAAAATTGTTCCTTGGTTCAAACAAATTCAATAGGTCAGTGTTTCACCCAAAAGCAAAATAACTCCGAAAAATATTGAAAAATATGAAATGAATTTGCCGAGTATGGTTTCCCATAAAGATGATGATTTATTATTTAACCTCAAAAAATAGTCGGTGGTTTTTAAAATCTCTCAAAACACACACACACACACACACATATATATATATATATATATATTATATATATATATATATATTATAGACCCTGTTGGATCTGGTTATAAAGCACTGTTGGACTCATGTCTTGCTCCTTCTCCTTTACAATCCTACACCTCCCTCATTCTGTCCCCATGGATCCTCTTCTGCTCCTCCGTCCATTTTACCCCTGCTCTCTTTGGGATTTCATTCTCTGGGACCTTCTAACCGAGCATCTTTCTCCTGTATATGTTTCTCCTGTATATATATATATATATATATATATATATATATATATATATGTATGTATGTATGTATGTAAGGTGGACTCGGTGGTCGATGTAGCTAAATTGATCCGCTAAACCGGTCAATCTGCTGAGTCTCTGAACTGCGTACCGTAAGTTCTTAGTTCTAGCCCCCGTTACTTTACAGTTATTCCCGTTGTTTTTCCCTTACCGTTATCGCTGATTTCTCGTCCTCATTAGTCTTAAATTACTGGCTTAAAGTACAGACGTTAAGAAAAAAAATATTGACCTTTGTGTGTGTGTGTGTGTCAAAACATCATGAAAATTTATCCAATAATTTAGATTTTTATTTCGGACATAAATTTTATTTTATATTGTAACATTGGAGAAGTGAATTAACTTTGAGCGTGGAGCGTGTTAAGGATTTATCACGGGAAAGTAGCGCTTTAAGAACTAGTGGTCACTGCTGTGCCTTGCCGGTCCTGAAATATGCAAGAGCTGAGGTTTTGCAGTGAATATTTAGTGACAAACCTGAGATATTCTCCAGCCTTGGTACCCCCCCTACACTACATTACAGAAACTTGCGTTGGTCTTCTTCGGTGCCAATGAGGTAATGGGAGCTTTATAAATATTTCAAAAAATTCACTTTTTTATGATTTCTGGAAAATTTTGGTTTAGCGTACGTTTGTCTGACAAAAAAAAAAAAAACACATGTTTTGCAGTACTTAACTGTACCGCTCTTATGCCATTTAGACTAATGATGTTAAATATCTACAGAACAAATTACTGTTTTGTTTGGATTTAAGTTAATTTTAAATGGTGGTTGATTTAACCAGAATCGATATTTTTTGCTTTCTAACCCTAACTGCAACTAAAATATAAATTTTCCAGCCGGGTATTTCTAAACTGAAAAATTAAATTCACAAAAATGACCCACAGAATTATTTGTCCCGTTCCAACATCTAAGAGTGATTACGACCAACTTATACGGAAGCTTATTATAAGATGGGATCACTTTTTAAAAATTTTTGATATAAATCAGAACGTATAAATTCCCAAAAAAATACAGTTCGGATGCCCCGTTACGGTAACAGAAAACATCAATTTGTGGTGTTTCACTACGGTAACAGAAAACATTAATTTGTAGGTTACATGGCTGAATTTATCATTAATTTTTGCTTTCTAATAACAGGTTAACAAATTTATAAAGTCGTAAAGACAAGAAGTCGTAAAGTTTTAGCCATACCATATTTTGTTGGTGTAACTTACATAATATACTCGTGCTTGAAAATAAAGTAGGTTTTTTGCCTTTTTAAGTTTTTCCGACTTTTTGATCGTATAAATATGTTGTTATTAAGTTCCAATAAATAGGAAAAGTTGCTTTTGACTGCCAAATTACAAAATAATTGAATGTATGAAAGATTGTGTAAAGTTTTTACAGCATTTAATACTTTGGTAACTATGCATTATTAAGTGAAAGATTGTTCATTAAGATATATGTAAAATGTACGAGAAGTTGCAGCTACATCAGTTTTAATAATGTATGCACTTAATTATAAAAACACATATTAGAGGGTTTTCTTTCTGCATTATTATTTCCTCGATGCAACTGCTTTATCGACGTTATTCTTCAATAAGATATTGTAATTCTTAGTCCTGCCGCAAATGCTCGTTCCACCTGTTTGAATCATTATTTCAAGCCCGGTCAGTGTCATGTTACCAACATTCCAAACCATAAATTACCGTAGGCCTACACAAACCCGCAAGTATCTGAACAAGCCGTAATTTCTTTATAATACGATTTACCCGGCACCTTGTTGGGCCTAAACTAATCTTATTACACCATGAAAGCCTGTTTAAACGTGTAGAGGGCGGGTTTGAAGTGGGGCTGTCAAGTACAGAGCGCCCAATAATTAGAGCAGGCGAAACGAGGCCGACAAAGTTAATGGCGCCATAATTAATCCTTAAACAGGACCTTGTCGTTAGTTATCAATTTTTTTGTACAGTTTTATAAATCGTTTACTAAACCGGCCTTCCCAGTTACAGTTAGGCGCACCTGATCCGATCCGATCCGATCTTATCCGACTGTATTGGGGTGGAAGAGGTGTTACCAGAGAAGGGTTCTAATTTGGGGTAGGTCGGGTCCGACAAACGGTAACGTATGATTTACGTTTGTTAAATAGGTTAGTTTCTCTGTTATTAGTTCGGGGCCGGTATACCAGGAGATATCGACTTATAGCCTCGATTAGCACTGGCCGTCGGCAAATGAATTGGAATTTCACATGGTGGCTCCTCGCGTGGTATTACGAAAGTGGTCATATGATCAATTACACCCCTTAATTACAAATGAGCAGTAACACTTGGTTTAAAAAAATCATTTTTCAAGTAATATAATTTTTTCTAGATAAAGAAAATTTTGATTTTTTTTGCACTATTTGTCTGTTTTTTTACGGGAAAACGGCTTCACACTTACGATGAAACTTTTTTTCTTGTTACATGTAGATGAAACAAAATGACTCAAAAAGTTTTACGTCCACCGGGACAATCTCGAATCTGTTGTTAAATACAATTGTCAGTTAGTTTTAGGCTACCTTAAACTGACATACAACTATTGGAAACAAAATGGCGGACACTCAAAATGTCTGATTTGTCTGTTACGTCCACCGGGACACAGCTTGTCACATTTCACTTAAAATCTTTAAATTTGTTAAATACAATTGTCAGTTAGTTTTAGGCTACCTTAAACTGACATACAACTATTGGAAACAAAATGACGAGCACAAAAATTTCATGGATTTGTTCATGACAAATCTATATTAAAACGGGATGTTTTACAAGCTTTAGAAACCAGAAGGTTTGTCTGTGCACTTCCTAGTTCTTATTTTAAAAATCATAAAGTAGAAACCAAAAGTAGGAATATCGGTAATGAAGTTTACCCATATAACTAGTCATCCAGCGGAGGCAGCTGAAGTGCGCAGTAAAATGGTGACCATCTCAAATCTTTAAAAATTATAGTTTTTTGTCTTGTTTTTTTAACGATCACGATATGATTTCACCATCATAATCGGCATTAGAAACTACGTAAATTAGCATTTTGAAGTTTCAAAATCTGTTAAAATTAGGAAATATTTTGCCGTCGATTAAATTTTATTTTGTTGTTCTTAATATAATTTAAATGTGTAAAATACATTAGGATGCAGAAATTCAAAAAGGTTTAGATACAGAAAAGTACTTTTGGAAATTTGCTTGTAGCATGTCAGTGACACATCTGCGTGTAACGGTCATTATATATTTTCTGCTCCGCTTTCTTGTAGGCCTACACAAGAATAACGTTAAAGGAAAAAAAAAAATATATAAAACTCTCAGTTTAATAATCTTTTTTTTCCGCTAGGGATATTATAATTTTATAAAGTGGGCCTACAACACTTCATATCTGTTTGACGCGTTTCGGAATACTTCCATTTTTAAATCTTCTTACTTTACTCCGAAAGTACTCTTCTTTTGTGAGAAAAAATTTTCGAAGAAACTTTGAATACCGTAATTTTCAGCTACACTTAAATTTTAAGTTACAAAAAAAAGGCGGAAACTTCTCGAGATTTGTTTTAAATTCGTCCAGCTGTTTGTCCTGCAGACGAGCGCCGGCTAAGGGATACAATGTTTAGAGCTCAAAACTCGCTCGTATAACTTCTCTGTATAAATTTATTGCGTTTCCAGTGAAGCTGGAACATTGCGTATTGCACAGCGCGGAATACAACATGGCCGCCTATACGTTGGGGACAAAGCAGGGTATTTTACCTCGGCCGGGGTTTTATGCAGGCTTTAAAATGTCGGCTTCGGCCATTCCAACCCGCGTTGACAATACCGCAGCGACCTCCATTATCACCGCCTCCCCCTCCCTCCACAGTCTGTCCTCCATTTGCATATCACAGTGTGTAGGACTGTTACAGGACCCGTGTAATGATCCAGTGCTGCGAGAAGCAACAGCTCTACAGCGTCTGTTATAGAAAATACAATGAATTCGTTATTCTGGAAAATGTTAATAGAGACTATGCAAATGAATGGTTTCATTAGCGTGAATCGTCAGTAATCTAATTAGCTAAATTGTGTAGGGAGGTGGAAAGCGCTTCGGGTAGAACTTAAAATTGTCAATCGAAACCTTGTTTGTAGCGAATTTGGAGAATAAGCAATTATACCAGCTGCCATCATGGGAAGACCCAGACCTGATAACTTAGAACGAACGCCGATCCCGACCTCTTAATAACTTTTTGCACGGTCGTTTATATATATATATATATATATATATATATATATATATATATATATATATATATATATATATATATATATATATATATATATATATATATATATATATATATATATATCTTTATGAAATAGGGGATGTTTTTTACACGAAACTTTAACTATTTCAGTAAAGTAATCATTTATAAACATAAAAAAACATTAATAAAATCATGATCTCCTAATTCATCAAACTCGTGATTACTCACAACTATGAAACAAATATCCTATCCGGAATATGATGTCTTTTATTGATCTCAAACGTGTTAAATCCGAATCAGAATGTCAAAAAACTCATAATATAACCCGATGATATTTTATTCGGTGTCTTAGAAATACTTTTGTGAAGTTTTAAGAAAACCCAGTACAAAAATATTTTCTCCAATATATACAGTTATACCTCTTTTTTACATTTTAATCTTTTTAGGGGATGAACTCGAAAAAATTCTGAAATGTTTGATTAAATATTTTTGTTTTAGAATGTTTATGTTTAGTTTTAAGATATCCAATAAAAACTATTTTTTCCAATGCAAACATTTATACTTATTTTTTACCGAGGATGAATTCGGAAAATGCTAAAATACATGTTTCATTATTTTTGTTTCAGGGCTTGTCCCTAGAATATACTATAAGATATATGTTATACCCTCTTGTAATACCTTCAAGAAGATGCGACCAAAAACATATTTTCCCAATAAAGCAGTTTTACCCCACTTTTACACATTTAAGGGGTTGAATATTGGAAAATCGTTCCTTATTACCCAACACATGGTGGTGCTAAGACACCCTGAAAGTTTCAAGTCTCTAACTATTAGGCCATAGTTTCGGCTGTGTGTTGATCAATGAGTCATTCTTTGTGTGAACCATTCTTTGTGTGTATGTGTGGGGGTGTGTGCGCATGCCTCAGACTTGCAATTTTAGACTCAAACTTGTATTAAAAATCGATTTTGGTAACAGCCTGGAGAAGTTCACTAACACGTAAAATTTCGTTCAACAATTCATAACCTCATATAAAACAAAATTCATATTTTTTTTTCATAGACATTTTGAAAAATCTGATTTCATCGTCGCAATCTTTATCTTTATTTTAATGTTTATAAAGTTCAATTAGTCGACGGTCAGGGTTCTTTTTCGTGTTTTCAATGAACTTTAAAAATTTTTAATGTTAATAATCGTATATGCAAATTTTAATGCTGATTATAATGATGAAATCAGAATTAAAAAAAGAGTAAATAAGAAAAATATTTTGGGGAATTTGCTTCCATTTCGTCAACGAGACAGCTGCGTACCACGATTACGTTTGTATTTTGCTGAATCTATCCGTTCTCAGGTTCCTTAAGCCCAAAACAGTGGCCTTGTCTGTGTACATCGCTGGAGGCTAATTAACCGTACCTCATGAAATTTGGCGTGTAAGCCCAATTCATCAACATTCCAGGAACTTTTTTAATTTTTTAAAATAAAAACAGATTTTTTTAAAACTCATTTTAGTTAAACATTATTAAAAAGTGTTTTTTTTTAAATCAACTGTGAAGATTGAATATCTAAACAAAATGTAAAGATCATTTTAACACAGAAAAATCTATTTTGAGATTTCGTTTCCAATTGTTACGGTGCAGATATTGTCTCTGTCACAGAACGGTCGGTTGGAAAGTGTTGCCACCACCTGGAGCGTGGGCAACGTCAAATCAAAGTGAACCATCAGCATGCCGCAGCTTATCTGTGTGCAGTAGGTCAGGCCGCCCGTAACTAATCTATTTATTGATTGACGTGCCAGCGTAGCGCCAAAGACCCACGGTACAAAAAATTAAATAACCTGTTGTATGACCGCACATTATTGAGTTTATGAAACGGAGAACATTTGTTTAAAGAAAAAGTTTAACTGAAAAGTCAACACGTCCATTCAAACTTTTAACACGTACTTGTGTGAAATCAGCTATCCTATTTTTACTTTACCACTATTCCAAGTATAAAGAAAATAAGATCATTTTGGAAAAAATTGACCTTTAGAATTTGACAGGTGTTTTAATAATAATGCGGTATTGTTTACAGACAGATGTCTGTAAACTGATTCAGAGTGAGATTGAATCAAGATGTAGAATACCCATAATCAGGAGAGTATTTTTCAAAAATTTTCAAGTCATTTTTTGTTAAGACAATTCTTACATGCAAACATTTACGTATAACTGAAATCATTGTACCACATTTAAAATAAAAAAGAAATTTACGAAAGTGAATTTAAAAAAAAGTTTGACATCGGTATTTGTTTCGTTTTTGTCTGTTTACTAGAATCGATTAGTTTTGTTTCTACTCTTGATACACTTTCGGATCAAAATTTGACAATTTGTCGCACTTTATTGATGGAGTAATGTACTTAGGAAGAAAAAACAACGCGTGGAGGTGTCAAGTTACGTTTTGTAAATTTTCATGAACCGATTGTTAGACATTAGGCCCGTTAGGTTTTCCTCATTACCTGTTTATTGATTAAGTTAAGAATTTTCATTAAAAAATGTGCTCCATTATGGTAAGACCCAGACCCAGGACATTAAAGCTAGCGACGATTCTTACCTCTAGATGTCTACGTAAAAACGACCGTTAATTGTTCACACACACACACACACACACACACACACACACACACACACACACACACACACACACACACACACACACACACACACACACACACACACACACACACACGGACGCGCGCAACACACACATACACACACGCGCGCACACGCACACACACGCCGCTTCGGTGGCCTAGTTGATAGCGTACTGGGCTTTCACCTCTAGGACCCGGGTTCGATTCCCGGCCAGGGCTTGGCGTTTTTATACGCTATAAATCATTCCATCGTCTGCATTAGCCGAAGTGTGCACAATAGTCGGACGTTAAAAAAAAACAACAAAAAACGCGCGCGCGCGCACACACACACACACACACACGCACAATGTGTGTTAACATTCGAACGTCTCAAATTTTGGTCCTATTTTATTTCAATCTTTGCGCAAGATTTTTGATGGCAACTTGGAAACGTTACTTAACCAGCAAAATCCATTCTGTAGTTTAGAAATGGCGGCAATTTGAAATCTTACAAAATTTATAACTTTTGTATCTTACGTTTTAGAAAAATTCTGACTTTGCATACTAACGTTAAAATCTACATTAATTAGTGTCGTAAGTTTTCAAATTCCATTAAAAATACGGAAGTGAATCTGTTGGCATCAACGTTTCTTTTCATACTCTCACTGTCATTTGAAAATTTGTTACACTGATTTATGTCTACGAGTATTTTATTCGAACAAAAACGATTTAATCAATTATAGTATTACCTTAATTTTGTTTTTCTGCAAACAATTCAATCGTTTCACAAATACGACAATTTTAAATCTGCACTTTTCAATATATGATTTCACAATCATAGTCACCTTCAAATCCCGTATTAATTTTAAATTGAATTTAGAAATTAAATATATTAGCTAATGCAGATTTTACCTCTAGTTAAGATAGTAAACATATCATGTTTTCAAAAAGTTGTTACATAAATAATTTTGGAAATTCGTATCGCCTCCGTGAAACAGCCATACGCTACGATCATTTGTTAACTAAAGAACCATATTTTTAATAAATTCACCTTTTTACGTTTTGTTTGAGTGTTCAAGAGGCCAAACAATTCAAACGGTTGTGAGAAAGGTTTTGCAGTACTTCAGCATCGCTTAATCGTAGAATTTCTGATTACTTAATATTCGTTAGTAAAAAAGGAGCCACGCGTAAAGCCAGGCCCGAGATAAATACCTGTGACAAAGCCTCGGTGCCTCGGTGCCTCAGTGCCTCAGTGCCTCGGGGCCGTGCCTTGTGTTGTACAATTTATTGAACGGAAAGACTAAACGCCCAGGAGCTGCGGCAAAGCACACGTTTTTAAAACAGCGCTGTGTGCGTCTCGTTCCGATTCGTTGCAAATATGAAATAATCACCTCAGGCACATGTCTCGCTGACGGTATGGAAGCGAATTTTGCAAAAATAATATTTTGTTAACCTTATACTTTTTTGAAAATCTGATTTCGCCTTCATAACCAGCGTTAAAAATTTTAGCGAAATACGGTAATTAAAAATAAATAAATTTAGAAAATGTTAACTTTGAAACCGATGGTGAAATCAGATTTTCAAAGAAATTCGTAATGTGCTGGAGGCAGTGTTCGGACTTCGGGACTGAAAGTTGTGTTTCATTATTTGTGTTCGTGCACCAGTGTATAGCAGTTACTCAATGTTTCAGCCAAAAACTTTGCGAGTCTGTCTGTCGGTAACTCGTAAATGATTGCTATGAAATTTGGCGAAATTAGTCACAAAGCCAGAAAAAATAAATGGGTTGACGATAAAAAATGTTTATGCGTGGTTATAACGTGAAATTCTAAGTGCATTTTTTAAAACTCTAACATCCAAAACTAGAAGTGTTACAGATTCCGAACGTATAGGCCTATGGTTTGTGTTACATAGAGAGCTTGAATACAAAAGTTCAAGTTTTTGTATTCCCTTCTAATTTCTGCTTGTTGGGTCAGATTAAACTGGAAACATTTTTAAACCAAGTTTCGATGAAAACAGAACAAACGATTTTTCGGTATTTTACGCAGTTTTTTTGTTTGGAGCTCAACAGAAGCTTGTTTTGAAAAAATCAGCTGCAACTAGTGGTTCAAAGAACAACAGACCTCGCATATACAGAACGATGCACGAAAGTGTTCCTAACTTTTTCCGCCAATTTAATCGGTAACCGTAATATTTACGAAAAATGTTACTGAACCAACTTTATTGGAAATTTTGTGTTCAACCTCATTGACTCTAACTTAACACTCTTACTTTGAATCGAATTTAATTTTATACTAGATTGGGCAGAATGTAATCTAACCTCACTGTTAACCTACACTTCAGCAGAAACTAACCGCAAACTAAACCAATCATAGTTTTATTTTTATGATAGATCCAAATTTACCAATGAATAGCTTAAATTGAACTTAACCTAACTTTTCTGTTGTATAAGTCAACCTTAACCTCACTGACTCTTCAATTAATACCTACAGTTTTAACCTAACCTAATTTTAGGCTAATTTGGATACTGACTCTAACCTATTCCTTTTATTTTCAACGTAACCTAACTTTAGATTAGATTCGACAGACTAACTGCCGGTAACTGAGTTTTTGGGTTTTACGTGAATTTTGGTAAATTTTGCGCCATAACGCTTCATTATATGCCTAATATTAATAGTACACAATATAAAATTGCGAAAACAACGGGAAGTTAGACAAAAATGAAAATAAAAGTAAGAAATGTAACCTCAAAACGACTAGCGCGCGAAAACTGTCAATTAAATGCGTTGCATTAATAATGTAAAGAATTTAAACTTAAAAAAAGACATTTGTATGGTTCTGCTGCCTAAATGCTCGTAATTTCTGGTTAGTCAGTTGTGTTTGTTACTCTTTGAGTATTTTTTTGTTCGCATAGTTCGATAGGAGACTTGCAGAAACTCACCCTGTATGTAAAACTGTTTTGGTTAGCAAGGCTACCCAGGTTGCATTCACGGTTTATTGGACTTATAACTTTAAGGCCGGGCGGCCACCAAATACGGAGCTACGTCAGTAATCAGCTGAGAAGAGCGTAGCGGAATAAAGTTGAGCAACCGGAAGGGGAATTCAATCAGTTTAAAGAACGAGTTTGTATCTTCTCCATTTAAATGTTTAGGCCTAATGTAACGGATTCTAGGAACTGTTAAGTTTAAAAACAGTAATTTAGGCAACGGTAACCTAGGTAACGAGAAATAATAAGTTTGGAGGCGTGATTAAAGTGGTATGGGAAGCGAGTCAGCTTGAAAACCGAACCAGGAGCTGCACGGAGTTGAGCCCAGCGACGCCGTTTGACTCCGCTCAGCTCCGTTAAGCTTTTAATGGCTGTACTTACATCAAAAGCATTAGGTTAGGTTTTGAATGCGAAGTTCGCTCCGCTCCGTAATCGGTGGCCAACCGGCCTAATCGTTCAGAGGCGCGGTTGATTCTACAAAGTCAGTTACCAGCGTGTTTTGGTGAACTATCCAAGGACTATTAAATGTTTTTGTCTAATATTTTGAACCGAATTTCTTTGCTAAAATATTTAATGGTGTAACTTGAATTTTTTTACCAAAGTTGGGGTACTTCAAATTGCTTTGGTTAAAATGTACTCGGAACCTTGGAACAAAGTACTTGGACGAAAATATTTTGCTTGTGTATGCAGGCCTGAAACTGACAATGCCTGAATATTGTAGCAGAATATATATGTGCATTTAAATTGGGCAGTTTTTTTATTTCTCTCTATATGAATTAAAGGTGATAAAAATGATTGAAAAAAATACCAATCTTCAGATTTTGAAGGAACAAAATGTAATTAACAGTTTAAAGAAGTTATTCCATTTTTTTGTCACCAGCTTCCGAATCACTTTTATGGAGGAACTATGAATTGAATTTCAGAAAATGTGGGCAGTTTTCTGGCATCTTTGTTTGTATTACTGCACTAAATCATTACGTTATAAGTTTAAGCGCACCTTGCGCTGTTGCAATAATAAGTAACCATCGCACGCAGCTGTCTCGGTGGCGTCATAGAAAACAATCTTAATTTGTTTTAAGTATGTATAAATTACATTTAAAAATTGCAGTGGAATTTGAATTTATAAAATTACCGTTTGCAGATTTTAACCCCAATTACATATTAAAATCGGATTTTCAATCAAAAATACTATAAAAAGGTAGGATGTGACTTTTAGAATATTAGAAATAAACGGTTTTGTTGGGTGACACACTTGTCCAAGCTATTAGAAACTTTGTATTTGTGCCAAGTTTGAGTCAAATCGGGCCAAAACTAACAGCTGTAGCGCTCTTGTAATATACGGTATATAAAGAAAACGTACTATAGGCCTACCTTAACAAGAGATCTAGAAGTCAGGGTCGCCGCTCATTTGTACAGGGTCTGAGTTTTATCACGAGACCGTAATGATGAAAGATAACTAAGGAGTGGAAAATGAGCTTCATTTCCAATAGCTCATTTTCCAGTGAAATTTTACTAATATTTTATAATTTTCCAAGCAGTTTAACGCACAATGTCACCAACAAACATAATGTATAGGATAATTCAAAATGGATACATATTACAGAATAATATTTACGCAACTTTTAAAGTAACAAAATTTAGACTTTTTACTTAGTTCGAAAAATACGATGACTCGTTTCGGGAAATATACGTGTCCCTCCCAAACGGCGCACCGGGGGTCATGCAAGTCCCGTGCTATAAATGCATACAAACACAACGCCAAATAGGTATTATCTGCGAGCGTTGTATCTGTGATAACGCCAGAGTGCAGTCAGTTCTGGTTTTATTTATTTACTGATAACGGATGTGCGGGGTTGTGGGGTTTAAATCGAGCCGGTCAGACGACCTCCCCTCGCCCGAATCGATTCTGCAAGTGGCGTAGATAAATCCCTACACCAGATAAAATCTCCCCCGTATCGGTTCTGAATAGCGCGGCTAGTCTTGTGCAATCATTTAAGTCGCTGCTTCTTTACGTGCTTGTTATAATAACATTAAGCGAGTAATATTTAAGTCTTTATTTTCTTAAAAACGGATGTAAAGATTTTGTTATAACTGTGGAATATATTATTTTCAGGCTCAAAATATCGATGTAGGCAGATCTCATCTTTAACACAAGCCATGTGAGTATCTACGTAAATATATAATGTTAATGATAAAACCATTAACATTATATATTTAATGTTACCGTTAATTATATATTTAATATATGACAGTAGATGATACTTAAAACTGCTCTAACGGTTAATAACACTTTCGGGTTGAAAAGCACAATTTTGGGTAACGTTCATCTTTGTGGATTTTTTTTCATTAGAAAAACGCGATTTACACAGGTCTATAAAAAGTGTAAAGTAAGATTTCAACAGAGCTAGACTGGGTCGTCAGGGCCTACTTACATAAGTAAGTAGAACGATAAACATAAGGCCGGGAGGTCACCAGATACTGAGCGGAGCGGAATGAAGATGAACGGCAACCGGAAGCGGAGTTCAGTCAGTTTAAAAACGTGTTTGTATCTTTTAAATCTAAATACTTAGGCCTACCGTAACGAATTCCAGGAAATTACTGTAAGCTAGGCAACATTAACCTAGGTAATGAGAAATAATAATTTTGGAGGCGTGGTCAACGTGGTGGAGGAAAGCGGAGTCAGCTTCAAACCGATAAGACAATGCCAAAGCAGCGCGGAGCTGAGTCAAGTGTTTACATTGGCTCAGCTCAGCTCCGTTACGCTTTCAGTGGCCGCACTTACGTTAAAAACAATAGGTTAGGTCTTTAACGCGTAGTCCGCTCCGCATTTGGTGGCTGCTCAGCCTTAGTTTTGTTCCTACAAACTAGGGGGGGGATATAATAAACTTTATTATATTTCAATGAGGGCTTAAATTCAAATACGTATACCACGCTATCAGTACGATATTTTCAGGTGATAAATTATAGAAAATACCAATTATAATTCTGTTAGCAGTCAGTGCTCATTTTGTAGTTTTCTGATTAGATCTCGACGTTTGAAATCGGGTACTCATTTTTCAGTTATTAATCTTGTGTGTACTTTAGCTCTTCAGTGTGTGCAAACTTAGAGAAATTTTGATAATAGCTTAGACAACTTCCATACTACAACCGTTTCAGAATGGTGGACATTTCATATCTTTAGAAAAATAATAACTTTGAGAAAAAAAATCTTCTTTCGTAAACGTACGTTGCATTAAAGTCTGCATGAATTAACATTTTTAATACTCAGTTACACAGAAAATAGTAAAAATGATCACCTTATATTGTGTAGTATTAAAATGTAATTTTTTCTCGTCAGAAATTCGTAACATAATTTCGTTGCTTTAGAACTTAAGGTTGGTATGTGAAATAAAATCGTGGTTTTAAAGTTTTTATTTTAGAAAATACTCAGCTTTATGGTGGCGGATTCGTCTATAAATATTTGGTCTTATTGGTAAATAAATATTGAGTCACGGCGTTCTGATATGTTCGGATAATGTATTCTTTGCATGAACAGAATTAAAAGTGTTGTTTATTGCTTAAAGTGACGGTGCCAGCCGAGTACCGGCGTGGCAAAAATAAATTAAGTAAATTTTGACTTTAAAACTGTTTGCACGTTAGAGAGCTCGAACTTAACGAAATACAAAGGCAGTAACATGGTCGTAAAACAATAACTTATTACTTTAATGGATTTTAAAGTTTAGTGAATTTTAATGGGTTCTCAGGTTCCGTGGCTTTTACTTCGATATCTGTCCGTGCTTGCGGAATAGTTAAAAAAAAAAATCAATGACAGTCTTTTTGAAATACCAAAATACATTTTTGTGCAAAACTTGATTTTTGCTAATTGAATTATTCGTTCACTTGCATTCAAAACATAACTTATGTATATCACAAGCTACAGGTAGTCAGTTTCGGTTCGTTTGGAAAATATGCTATCGGCGTGCCATCATAGTAAGGCTGAGATCTGGGACCTTGACATATGCGCTGTAGATTACTTTTTCAGAGTCGTTTGTCTCTCTCCCCTCTCCCCCTCTCTCTCTCTTCTCTCCTCTCTCCTTCCTCTCTGTCCCTCTCTCTTTCTCTTCCTTTCTCTCCCTTTCTCCCACCCTTCTCTCTCTTCCTCTCCCTCTCTCTCCCACCCTCTTTCGCTCTCTTCCTATATCTTTCTCTCCCCCTCTCTCCCTGCCTTTCTCACCATCTCTCTCCCTTTCTCTCTCTCTTGCTCTTCCCTCTTGTTTTCCCCCTCTCTTTGCCCCCTCTCTCTCTCTCTTTGCTCACCTCAAATACTAATACAATTAGAGTAGTGTCTACGATAGTAAATGATCCCTTGATCTGCATGAAACGAAAGCGCGTATCCGAACAGACCTCCTACTTAGAATGCTCTAACCGTTATGCTCTAGACTTGCATGTATCTCTGAAGGGAAACACCTTTTCACCTAAATTACTGCATGTAGTTTTAGTAACCGGCTTTAATCTGTATTGTTTAATTAATGCAATTATTTTTATTTTTTTATTATTTGTTGAACATAGCTGTACTTTGTGCAACTCCATGATATCCATGAAAAGTAGAACACTTACATAGTTTCACAGAAATTCTATTTTACTCAGTGACATATGTTTCACCGTGATGCATCTTCAGACACAGTGAAGCTAAAAATTGTAAATGTGCTTATATACTGATACAGCTGATGTTAAAACTGGAAGGGAGAAGGTAAAGAAAGGAAGGATTGACAGTGTAGGAAGGTCAGTGAGCGGGGTTGGAGAAACCCCTAAGCAATATGTTTGAATGAGGGAGAGGAGTTGAACTTGGTCTGTTCATTTAAATTAAAATTTAGGTTTTTACTAATAGGGGTTTTTGCTAATAGACCTTTATATTTTCATAATTTCTAAAATATTTAGTTTTATACCTTTTTCTGGTTTTATATATTACACTGATATTGTTCAAATTAAAGGAATGACCAGATTATAATAAATGATTCGCAAGTTTGTGTAATATTTTAAAACAACATCCAACAATTAAAATGTTCTTTAACACGAGTTTTTATATCTCTTCCAGATTGGCTTATGTATTCACACACAACTTTGTGTACGCCACTGTTTAGTAAAACATTTATTTTATCCTTATTGTTGACAACGTGTTTCCCTAAGTTATTTTTGGATATTTTACATTTATTTATTTGTCATTGTTTTTTGTAACATATATTCAGGATGTAGAGGCTAATTTATTATAACTTTAACTTAAAACTAACCTTACAAATTAGCTTATAGCACTTAAATTCACAACTTATCATTATATTTTGAGGTTTGTTTCAATGCGCTAATTTCTTTTATTTATAACGTGATTTATATATGGGTTTCACGAACACAATGCACTTTATGGAACATGTATTCGTTCCTCGGTACATACGTTTTTCATTACTGTTTTTTTCTTAAATATTATGAATCTGCAAGTATGGATATATATTGTGTTAGTCTTGTACAAAACTACATTTGTTGACATCATATCTCCAGCTGTGTTTGTGCCAGCCATTCGTTGACCACAACTTCGCCCGAAGTCTTCCAATATACCACACGATGTGTATATAAGTTATATATATGAGATAGAATAGGGGCGGCGAAATTGTAAAGACTGTTTATACTATGCCCGGTGCGATTGCTGTGAGCGCCTGCAAAATGTTTGTTGGCAAAACATGTTCACAGATCAACTTGTCTGTCGCGGACGGTACCTCGTACCAAAATAATTCGAATTTTTCTTAATTTTTATATGTGTTGAATACGCGCTTTCTAATAAATAAACTAACAAAATGTTGGTATTTTTTAAAAGAACGTGCAGCCTATATAATTTGCGTTTGCATGTCCGTTGAAAGGTTTGGGCGGGGGGGGGCGTGTGTAACATACGACCTCTGTGATACAGTAGAACCTATCTGTGAAATATTTAGTTGTTTCGGAGTCGAAGTGGCCGCTTCTTTTCTCTTCACTACATTTATTTAATATTACAATAACTTGCGTTAGAATGTTCAACGAACAAATTTTCCAACTTTTGTAAATTTTTGCGAAAATACCACATTACTCTCTTATGTTGAATTGCTATAAACAAGTTTTGGAAAACCGGTAAAACGGTTAATACACAACAACGACATAAACGAAAACCGGTAAAACGGTTAATACACAACACCGACGTACACGAAAACCGGTAAAACGATTAATATACAACAATGACATACACGAAAACCGGTAAAACGGTTAATACACAACAACGACATAAACGAAAACCGGTAAAACGGTTAATACACAACACCGACGTACACGAAAACCGGTAAAACGATTAATATACAACAATGACATACACGAAAACCGGTAAAACGGTTAATATACAACAACGGCATAAACGGAAACCAGTAAAAAGGTTAATACACAACTCCGACATACACGAAAACCGGTAAAACGGTTAATACACAACACCGACACACACGAAAACCGGTAAAACGGTTAATACACAACTCCGACACACACGAAAACCGGTAAAACGGTTAATACACAACTCCGACATACACGAAAACCGGTAAAATGGCTTAATTATTCAAACTTAGAATTTTCCTCAAATTGAAATTATATTTAAATTATTAACCTTTCGCAGTTAATGAGAATAAGAAACGAATAATATACAACAATGTACAGTAAGAACAGTGTTATAGCATATCTTCCTCAGTAAAATCGTTGCAAAACCTACTATTTCTTGTCAATATGAACTTATGTTAAGGTAGACGTCATAGTTATGTTCAGTACTTGTATGACCTATTAATAAAGCAGTATCATTCATTATATTTAGATTATTTAATAGAATAGGCCTTAAGTTGTGCTACTTTCGTGTTTAAAAATATGTCCTACAAAATTGATGAATGAATTCTAACATTGAAACTTACTATAACCGGATTTTACATTACATATCTAAATTAGGCTACAGTATTTCTTGTTTACTTAAAGCAGAGTCTCTTATTTAATAACATTTACATATTAGAACTGGCCTAGATTGTCTTACTGCTTATACTTTCAAAACTGATTTGGTCAATAATTATTTATGCCATAGATACAGTAATAATTTAAATATTACTTTCAATAATGTTTTTTAGCAATAAACTGTTTTGGTACATACACAATTATTTCTGCCACTTATTCCTGCATTGTGCTGCACTCTCACGGGGACACTTTACACTGCTCCTGGAATTTTGTTTATGTACTTTTATCAGTTTTAAGTCGGTTTTATTTTACTGTAAAGACTTAACAATTAGAAAGTGTGAGGCGTACCAGTTCCCTGGTATTTTAACGAGCCTGTAGATACCCTGTATACGTATTTTTAATAGCACAGGTCCTTATTTTTGGTAGACAACCGATCGAAATGCTTAGCGTAATAATGTAAAAAAAAAAATAATAATAACTGAAGTCACTGTATCGATTATGAAATAGAAGAAACTTATTGTCTACAATTCGAGAGAAAGGAAAATAACCATAGTTTTAGTTTTGTTAGTAACCATGTTTTACTAACTCATCTTAAATTTTTTTAATTTAAATTTTGCTACACTTATTAAGTTATATTGTTTAAGTTGTATTATCAAATTTTGAGAAAAAACCTAATAAGTCAATTTTGAAAATTAGAAATTTCAGTTCTTTTCTAAAAGTAGAATAGCTTCCGAACTGAACTTTTCAAGGATATAGCGATCCATACTTTTTTCGTTCTTATGGGTTACTTTTGAGACAAATTTTATTGAAATTGTTCGAGCTTGTTTTAAGCTCTTTATTATTGTGATGTTTGTCTGGTTTTCGAATTAATCGAAGAGCTTAATTTTTTATTTGAAATTTGCCAGTTTAAAGTTCCTCATTTAAGCAGTTTTTTATTATAAGCGTACAACTAGAATCTCTGTCCCTCTCGGATCCACTGTTAACTATTTTAAACTAATTTTGCACGCAATATTCCGTTCCGTTTGAGTAGCCTATTGTTGACAACAAACTGGTTTACACAGAAAGATCTCCAACAACATATTATTCAAGAAACCGCATTACATTCATTTTTCGAATTTTTATTACAAAACAGGAGTTTAAAACCGCAGCGATCGGATAAAAATGAATGACAAATACCACATCAATAGCGGCTGCGTTATGACGTCACAGGAAACGGAAGTTTCACGGGTGACGGAGCTAATAACTAAACATCGGAAGCTGCAAAGCGGAACTCAGTCAATAATAAACGCGCCCCACAGTACCGCCCTTACTTCAACACTAGCCGCCTTTGTTTTAGGGGTTGCAAATTCACTGGCTAGAAAGCAACTCTTTGTATTTTACAAAATTTAATAATTCGTGTTCTATTTTACGGCTTATTGGAATTGTATTTTGGTAGATACCAGTTATGGAATGTTTGAATAAGAAACGTTTCACTGAAAAAAGTTTTACCTTTGTCACGTTTAAAGTGTGAACAAATTCTTGGTTGTCTCTTTGGAAGGCCATTGTTTTCCCCTAGGCCATTGTTTCGTGCAAGAAGGCTGTTAGTGCAACACACTTTAGTTCTGCCTTTATTACCAGGATGCTGTAGTTACTACTCAGGTTTGTCACACATTGCTCAGTGAAAACAGAGACCGAATTCGGTGTTAACAAAACTTAGAAGGTAACTTTAGAACAAAACTTAGAAGGTAACTTTAGAACAAAACTTAGAAGGTAACTTCAGAACAAAAGTTAAAAGGTAATTTCAAAACGTATGGGCCGCTATAGCCTATCCAAAAGTAAGCGAGTTTAGCACCTATCGAAAAGTAAATAATCTTCCTAATTTCTTGAAATCTGTTCATCAGATTGTGCTGAAATTTTTCTCATTTATTCGTAACGAAAGACAGTGTTAAAAATTTTTACGTAAGCGAAATTTACGCCTTTACAGTTTTTTTGGATTTATTCTCGAACCGCAAATCTGTTTTACTTAAAATTTGTTGCACTAATTTGAGTTATGATTCTTCTTATACAACCAAAGTTTGAGCTAAACCTGGTGAACCGATTTTGAGAAATTAGAGCTTATCGAGAGCTTATCCACGAGTTCCGATACAGTTTTTTGTGTGTAGAGAGTCTGTGTAATGTGTTTGCACAGTTTATCTTAATTACAAGGATGATGGCATCCTCCTGGAGCGGTACCCAGTAGGTTTTTGTAAAGTCAATTAAGTTCAAATTTGCAATCCACTACTTTCTTAATTTCAATATTTTATAGAAGCTCCTCGCTTAATGTGTGAAATGTTAAAATATTAGAGTTAGTAACATACGAGTATTGCCTGTGAGTCTTTCAAACTTACTGATTATTTTGTAACTTCACGTTTGTTAAGTAATTGTTCGGCGATATATAAACTGTATTGGGTGGCGGGCTCCGATACGGGCTGCTACAACATTTGGCGCATACTGCCGATACGTAAGCCACTGATCAACTTCCATCTCCAACCCCTCGGGAGGAATCAGATCCTAAACCTATCATCCCTTCCGCTTCCTAACAGTTCTTCCTTAATCCACATCCCAATACATAATCCCTATCCGTATCCCAGGCTGAGTGGTTACGTGGAGCTTAGCTTGCACTCTGGATACCAGGCGACCCCCTTACCTATGCTTGCGGGCTCAGTACGAGTGAACGTTTTATTTTCCTACCTACTTATGGTTTATGGTTTTAATGGATGAAAACAAACTGTCAAAACCTACAAAACTGAAGGTTGTATCTAAGTCCATGTTATTGTTAACGCACAAACAATGAATTGCCACAGAATGTAGAAACACTACACTGACTGGGTAAGTGTACCTTCCTACTTCCTTACCTTCTTCCTACTTACAGTGGAAGAATTGAGAGATGGAGTCGAACTTCCGAAAATCAATAAGGTCACCACAAACATCTACCGGGAGAACGAAAGCGCAAACCGAGAAGGAAGGAGGCGGTTACAAAGGGGCTTCCAATTAAACCTAGAAGCAGAAGGCACTCCAGTGAACGAACTTCGGGGGTGAGAAATGAAACCCTTGCAAAACAAGGAAGTTACTGAACACTGTGTAAGTTCCTCAAAGCTTAGAAACCTGAGATCCAATAGATGTACCACAGAGACAGAGGCAAAGGAAATACCTCGCTGCAACGACAGGGTTGACGGAATCCTTCTCTAAGACTGAAGGTATGTCAGCCATGGAAGTCTGAGAACTAGGGGAAGGGGCCAGCAGTGACCCTCTGTAGAGCAAGTAAGAAGTACTATGGGAAACTCGCATAATCTATGGTTTTGAGGCGCTTGAAGGAGGTGTGGTATCTTGGACCTCAAGGACCTCCTGCTGAACGACTTAGTCAATGGACTGCTCAAACCCACTGAAGGAACCAGTCTGCTAGAATAGTACTAAAGAGGATTAGAGTAGATTAGTTGCACATCCTTTGATCGTGGTGCCAGCCCCCCTACCACCACTAAACAACAAGCTGTTGCTTTTATGAAACAAGATCCAAGCGACCGAAATATAATTACAGTACTTACTTCAATGTTTCTTTTACATAACAATTAATTTTGAAATCAAAACAAAAAATTAACAATTTTAGTAAAGTTCTAACACATCACTTTAGAAGTAGTACATGTTCTGAAAGTTTATGAAATAATTGCTGTCTCGCTGACGTGACAGAAGCGAATTTTCCAAAGAAGTTTTCTTTATCTCACCTTTTTTGAAATTCTGATTGCACCATCATAATTGGCATTAAAACAAGCGTTCATTAGCGTCTTAAACTTTCAAATTACATTGAAAATACGAAAATGAATTATCAGAAAAGTTCTTAATTCTTAGGATTTTTAAATTAAAAATATTTTATGCAGTTTTTAATGGTGATTAAGATGTTAAAATAGCATTTTCAAAAAAAGGTATAATTTTTTGATATATATATCAAAAAGTGATCTGTAGTTAAAGATCTGTGCCAATTTCAATCCCGGGTCTGGGTCTTATCATGATGACCGCTCAATAGCTCATTTTTCCAATGGGAAATACGCTAATAAATTAATGCAATATAAAAGTAGGCCTACAAAGTAGAAAATTTTGAATGTGTGACATGCTCACGGTTAGGTTTATTGATGTATGGTATAAAGCAATATGGTTATACACTGGCGCTAGCTTACCTCTTCAGTTGTCCTCAGAACCACAAGACAGCTATTGGAGAATGATCAACTTAGTCGTCGTCCTTACTAATTACTTACTGCCAGCGTTGGAGAAAGTATTTAGGGCAAATAAAACTTGTCTAATATTGATGACGTTTATTTTCAACATAGATGACAGCTTGGAACAAGATGACAATAAAATAAGCATCACATTTAGAAACAAACTTAACAATAATTTGTACAGTACAGGCATTGGGCTGGTTCAGTGGCGTACTTAGTTACAGCAGAACTTAATGAAATCAAAATATTTATAATTAGGAACTACACAATAAAGTGGCCTTACCCCATCAACGTGTGAAAATTTGTTTTGAAATTTAACCTTTATATTAATTTGTTTTTAGATAGGCCATTTGTTTAATTTTCTGTATTTGTATGCTCTTGTTTATATAATAAAACCAAAACAATACGTGCCTACACGGTATGTAACAAGTTAGTGGAACGGAAGAACATTTCAACAATATTTTTACATCGTTTCGTGTTTCTCGGTGAGTGAGAATTAAATATTATTTTATTACACTTGAAAATTAAAACTTTTCTAGTAAATATTGCATGAATTTTAATTGAAGTGATTCCGGCACGCAGCTAGAGCTGACGCGATGGACGCTAATTTCAAAAAGTATTTTTTTCTTACCTCTTTTTGAAATTCTTATTTCACCATAATAATCAGAAAAAAATATCCATACGTTAGCATTTTTGAATTTCTTATATTAAAAATACGAAAATGAATCCTTAGCAGATGTCAAATTAAATTTCTAAATTTCAAAGAATTTGGAAAATTCAGAATACTAACTTATGCAGTTTTTAACGCTGATTTCAATGGTACACCGTTTTTAAAAGCTTTTAAGGAAAATTTAGTACTTTTTAAAGATACGAAATGCCCGCGCATTTTGAAACTGTTGAACGAATTTCCCTGGTTAACGGACTTGTCTGAGAAATTAACAAAATCGATTTTTGTGTCAATTTTGAATTAAATTGGAACGTGAGCTAGCTAACACACATCTAATATATTAATATATTTATACAATTTTTGACGAATTCTCAGGGTTGAGGATCGATGCTCGTTTCAAGATCCCGGCTCAAATGGAAAAATTGTTTGCTATACTCATATCTTTAAGATTCCAAAACGTAATATTTCAGAAAATCTTATTTCCACAAGTAACAGTGAGGAAAGAATCTTCTATTTAAGAGAGACGAGAAACAAATAAGTGCATGATATTGTGTGACGTAAACATTTATATTTACCTTTTTTTATCCATAATTTTAACATCCCTATTTTAATAAAATAGAAAAAAATATAAAGATTAATTTCTCTATTAATCATACGAGTATTTTCTCGCCATATTCCTTTCTATTGAATAACAATAAAGGGGTTAAAACAAAGAGTTTTTGCATTTCGTGTAGTTTTTTCTTTATTCCTATTTGTATTACGTTTTTATTGTTAAAAAGTTCTCTGTTTTACATAGTGAATTTGTTTAACGGTATATTTTGCTCTAAACAAAACGCTGAGAAATCGATTTTCAATTTGTAAACATCTAGCAAATTATGGTTGCTTGATAAATTGTAAAAACATTTCGATCATACTACTTTACATGACTTGATGTTTTCATCAATTACATAGTAAAATAGTTATTAGAAATATTTTCAAGTTCGATTTACCGCACCACTGTCAGAGCCGGCCCAATTTGAAACATAGTATAATCATAGAGATATAAACATCTAATCCTAAATCACATTCTATAGCCTAAGCCTAGTATCATGCTGTCCTTAGTATTATATTGTACATTTTATACAGAGATCAACAATTAGACATTAAAGTTTGTAATTGTTTCAATGCTTTTATCAAACCAAGTGCTTTGTTGTTGTTGTTGAAATATTGTGATAAACCATAATCAGAACACGAAGTATTGAAGTTTAAGTGGATAATTAAATTAAAATCTGGACTTTAACAGGAAAGTAATTATAATTTCCGTAAAGTTACGGGTACCACGAAATTCTTTCGACTTCAAAAACACATCACGAAAATATAAATTTTGTGTTAACTATTGGCTTATCAATGATCGACAGTTAACCAAGCGTTGAAGGACAGTCAGAACGAAAGTAAAAAGGGAGAATGCAAAACGGGAAAGCCAACATCAAGAAATACAGTCACGGGAAATATGTTTAATGTTATTGTTTACAACAATGCATGTGGTTTTGTTAAACGTTATAGTAACCGTTTGTTTACAACTATTTTAACAACATTATACTAATTTTTAGATTATAGTGCAGTAAATATTCGGCGTTACTTTCAGTTGTTTTAGAAATAATTCCCCCCAGTTTCAGGGGATGAACAAAGACAGAGTTCATCCTGTAAAGGATAAACCCACTTTTTACAAATAGCGTGTATATATTTCTACATTCAGTTACGTTGATGTGAAACAAATATATAGTGAACAAACAGGCCATAACAAAAGAGAAACTGCTGAAAATTAATAATTTAGAAGTGTTCAAATTATTTGATGAAACACACGCCAACCAGTTTAATAATATATTGTTGCTTAAGAGAAAATATTTTAATAAAAAAGTATTTAATTGCAATAAGTTAATCGGACCATTAGCTTTGCAAATAAAATAATACACAAAATTTCGTTGGAGTTGAAAAACAAAATAATAAATAATAATTGCATAACTATATTAATTTTACTAACATTGTTCTCGCCCCATTGTCTGCAAAGATGGGAAAAGGACACGATAACAGAGAAGCAGGTAGCTAAGTAAAGGAAATTATTTTAGGATATCGGCCAGTAGAAGGCGAAGTTCACTGAACAAAGTTAGAAGTAACAATGCTACAGCTGAGAACAGATAGTAATCAGTATAAATCACTTATTTATTGTTTGTTTTTTTTTAACGAGGAGTGAAGAAAGTAGATTTGTCGCTGAAGTTTTAATACGCAAAACATCTATTATAGAAACAAAAATAATGTAGTCCTTTATGAAATTCACCAGCATTGATTTGGCAAGTTACAACCTGTAGCAACCGTTTCATAATTCACGCTAATGTTTTGTTTACGGTTTGAGATCAGAAACATCACAAGAACGTTTTGCTCACAAGAACGTTTTATCACAAGGAAATTGGATCACTCGAATTCGTGAAATACTTTCCTAAATGACATGATTAATACTATCCCGTAAAGGACGTTATCAGCTGACAACGGCGACTATTCAGGTGATGATATTCATAAAGGTGTTCAGGCTTGATCAGTATCAACCGATAATGTTTACCAACGTCTTCAGACTTGATCAGCTGATAATGTTTACTAAAGTTTTCACAGTTTTAATCTGTATCAGCTGACGATAACAATGTTTCCCAAGGCCTGCAGTCTTGGTAAGTACTAGCTGTCGATGACAATGTTTCCCAAGTCTTCAGACTTGATATTACCCAAGGCCTTATTCTTGATAAGTACTAGCTGACGATGACCAAGGCCTTCAGTCAGTCTTGATATGTACTAGCTGACGATGCCAATATTACCCAAGGCCTTCATTCTTGATAAGTACTAGCTGACGATGACAATATTTTCCAAGGTCTTCAGTCTTGATAAGTACTAGCTGACGATGACAGTGTTTCCCAAGGCCTTCATTCTTGACAATCACTAGCTGACGATGACAGTGTTTCCCAAGGCCTTCATTCTTGACAATCACTAGCTGACGATGACAGTGTTTCCCAAGGCCTTCATTCTTGACAATCACTAGCTGACGATGACAGTGTTTCCCAAGGCCTTCATTCTTGGCAATCACTAGCTGACGATGACAGTGTTTACTTCAGACAATCACTAGCTGACGATGATGACACGATGACAATGTTTCCCAAGGCCTTCAGTCTTGATAGGTACTAGCTGACGATGACAGTGTTTCCCAAGACCTTCAGTCTTGATAAGTACTATCTGTTGATGACAATTTTTCCCAAGGTCTTCAGTCTTGATAAGTACTGGCTGACGATGACAATCTTTATCAAGGTCGTCATTCTTAATAAGTACTAGCTGACATGACAATGTTTATGAAGGTCTTCAGTCTTGATAAGTACTATCTGACGATGGCAATGTTTATCAAGAACTTCAGTTTTGATAAGTACAGCTGACGATGTTTTTTCAAGATTTTTAAACTTCAGAACTGATTACGTTATTTATCAAATCAATATTCCAATGCCATTTCTTAAGTTTTTGATTCGTGTATGACTTCACGCTTTTAAATATTTTCAGTTGATGCTGTTTACAGAGGTTACTTTAATATCTACAGCTGAAGATGTTCGCTACATTTTCTAAACATATTCATTATCAGCTGATGAAGTTTACTGATTTTAAAGCTGATTTTATCAGCTGATTTTAAAGTTAAATATTTATTACCAGCTGACGTCGTTCCCCAAGTTTTGTAAACTGCAACATTGTCAGCTGATGATGGCTAGGAGACAGTTGTTTACCAAGGTCTCCAGACAATCTCGTCGCTTCCATCTCCCAGTTCCTGTTTCACGCACTGGTTGAATGGAAGAATTTCGTCCTGACGTTTCACACTAAAGTCTAACGGTAGATCCTGTTCGGGCGAAGGTATGTCTTCCTTGGAGCCGCCATCTTGTCCGGACAGCTGGACGTAGTGGCTGGGCAAAAGGAATACTACTTGACCGTCCGGTAACCGGGAAGGTATCACCTGCAAAAAATTTAGAAACGAGTTAAAAAATTAGGAAGGACTTAAATACTTTTGAGTGCTAATACGTGTAATTTTTGTTTGGATTTGTTTAAGAAAATGGTGCAAAAACGTTACACAAACTTTCTCACAACAAATAAAATTATTTCTCCAAAACATCCGGTAAAGATACGTCAGATTAATTTCACAAAATCGGTTCTTTGGATTATCTCAAAGTTTGATCACATATGAAACTATAACTTGCGGTTTATTTCAGATTGTTAAGGTTACGATTTATTTTTGGAAATTTAACGGTTCAAGAGTAAATCGGAAAAAACAGTCGGCTTTAATGGTTCACTTTTGGTTTTCCCAACTAAAATTCTGAACGGAAATTTGTTTTATTTATAATTTATTACATTCACGTGACTTTTGAATCTTCATATCTGACCAAGAACCAAATCTGAAGAACCAATTTTTAGGAACTGGGACGATTTTTCAGGTTCATTTTGATAGCTTTTGAACTGGTTTTTTTAGGGATACATTTTGTGGAGATATATATTAACCACATTTGAGCGACATTTCATCAAAATAACCCCGATTTTGAGAAAATTAAATCTTTTAACAAAAAGAGCTTGAAACACTTCCCGAGATATGAGCGAACCATGATTGATTTCTACTTTTTTTTATTTACTCAGTATTTTTGTAACGAATTTCCGTTTACAAATTAGCCTTTGCAGCGGCCACTTACACTAAGACCCAGACCAGAGCACCGATCCGTGGCCTCTAGGTCACTTTAAGGTTTTGTTTACACACACACACACACACACACACACACACACACACACACACACACACACACACACACACAATATCATTTTAACGACCCCCCTTAGAAAATGATCTAGAGTTCAGGATCGATGCTCATTTCAAGGTCCCCAGTCTTACCATGATGGCCGCTCCAATATCTCATTTTTGAGTGAAAGTTATCTCAAAAAAATAATTCAGTCCAAGTAAGTGTTAATGAAAATCAAGCGTTTCATAAAGCGACAATTAAATGTAGCGGAGAATTGTCGGTCAGTAAGTCGGTCCCCTATCAGTATGATTGCTAATCAAACGTTAAGCCGATATTACAAAATTTAATCGACGATGATCATTTTCGGTTAATTGCTTGCACGTTGCACAACAATGTCGGTATCACCAGTACATCTATAAATAGTGTTTAGGGCTACGCAGCTGCTGAACTTCAGTTTCAATATGAGGCACACGAATTTTGTTTACAATTCAATTAAAATGAAATTCTTCATTTTGTAAGTACAACTTCTGCAAGTAATATATGCACACAATATATATATATATATATATATATATATATATATATATATATATATATATGTGTGTGTGTGTGTGTGTGTGTGTGTGTGTGTGTGTGTTTGTGACGCTACTTACCTGCACTACGGACAGGTTGGACTGACTAGACGAGGAAGTATTCGTAGTGTGGTAGCTAGCCGGCATGTCAGACGACTTGGATGACGTCACGTTCACCTTCTTATCGTTCTTCTTACTCCTGGACGACGCGCTGTTGGACGAATGCGACAGAGTCGCCGAAGATTTCCTCTTGGTGTTTTTACTGTTGTGGCTGTTGTTGTTCTCGTCGCCAGGCGAGACGGTGCTGCTGTCTGGTTTCGTGATTTCGTCGCAGTCGAAGGGTTCCGTCTTGATTTTGCCCACTTTTTCGCCGTTCAGCATCTCCTCTAACCGGTCCAGTCGCTGGTCGGTCTCAGGGTCCATAGTCTTGATCGACGCCAGGCCGAAGTCCAGATCGATCTCCGCTATACAACTGTCGATGTGGCGGACTAGGCGTTGCTTTATATTGGGATCGATCAGTTGGGTTGAGTTTAACGTCGCTGTCGGTCCCAGTTGTAACTCGGGGGTTTCTAGGAACCGCGTCACCTGGAAGAATAAAAATTTATTACGGTTTCCTTAAAAAAATGCTATTATCGAACTAATAATATAAATAAATCACGCATCGTGTTTTTTTCGATTCTTCGTTTTTGTTATTAATTAGTTGATTTTGCTCTTCAATCATTATCAATTGTAAAATTTTTGTCGTTAATTTCATTTTTATGTATTTTAATTTTCGTTTTAATGTATTTTCTAGTCGTCGTAGTCTTTCTCGTTCATTTTTTAAATCTTTGTTCTTCATTTAAGATATATTTTTTTACTAATTTTATCGTCAATTTTATATAGAAATTGAAATTTTAAAACATAACCTCAATTAAAACCATCTTGAAGCAACAGCTGTTGCGCGAAATCAGCAGTTAAGAAGTAGTCACAATTATATTTTTACACATACAATAGCACGCGATGCGCTACATATACTGTTATATGCAATATGACATTGGCACGCATCGCTCAAAACCCAACATCAAAACCACCCCTAAAACACGATACACGTTAAAAATTGCGTAAGTTTTGTCTTTTGATTTGTAAAGAAAAATAAATGGCGTGATACTGCAGACAAATGTACGTGAAATGCGAAATGGACCAATACATGAAGTCATGATAGGGCAAACAGTATTATTTTATTTTGGGGGAATTTCCGTTATAATATGAACTAATGGAGCGGCCATTAGCCAGACCCGGAATAATATAATCCATAATATAATCCATACCCGGAATCCGTAAGTATAAATTTAAATACTTTAGCTCGTTCGATTTTAACAGTTTGGTTAAGTTTGTCGCCCATCCAAATCCGTTAAGAATTTTACGGTATGTTTTTTTTTGAAAATATTGTTTCGTCATTGAATCGAGCGGTGAAATTTGCTTACTTGTTTTACGCTTATTAAACAGCGGTCAGGGTTCATTTTTGTATTTTTTATGTTATAATGGTGGTTGGTGATGCAATCAGATTTTCAAAAAGTATTGCCTAAAAATTAAAATAAATAGAAATTTGCTTCCATCACGTCAGCGAGACTGTTGCGTGTTGCAATTATTTTAAATCCGTTTGTTCAGTTGGAGTCTGTTTGGTTTGTTTTTCTGGTTACACATTCCATTGCGCATGCTGTAAGCTGCAACCTTAGAGAATGTGTTTGTCAAAGAAGCCATTACTTAATATTAAAATCAAACGAAACACAAAAAAAACACAGGACACTGAAAAAAAATCAGCAATATAGCAACTATGGTAAACATTTTTTAAGAATATTTTTTTAAAGTGAAAATTTAAAAACTAATCAAATTTTAACGCTGGTTATAATGGTGAAATCATATTCTTTTTAAAAGTGTAAAACAAATAATTTTTGGAAATTTGCTTCCACGATTTAAGCGAGACAGTTGCGTGCGGTTGTTTTTCATTACACAAAGACTTACAGATAAGTTACGTAGGGAAGGTCCCGAGTCTGTAATCCAGCCCTCTCAGTTCGGGCCTCTAAGCTGTACAACCCTAAGCTGCTTAGCGGGGACCCCGATCCATCATTTTGGAACCGCCCCAAAAGCAGTTCATGTTGCGTGGTAGAATTTTTATCTCGATTTATGCAGCTTGCCAGTTTTGTTAAACTATTAATGACAGCCTTCATTGGTAAAATAATGTAACATTAGTCAAATCCACACTGGATGTATTTCCAGTTACACGAAACACAATGTTGTATAGTGTTGGCCTCGATAAATATGTTTTTAGCTAAATTCATTTTGGAAATGAACTATTGGAACGACTATCTTGATAAGGCCCAGCTCGGAACCTGCAAATAAGTGCCGATTTATTTGTGTCATCATAATTAGCGTTAAAATCTGCAACAAATTAACATTTTGAATGTAATTTGGAAGTTGAAAACTCTAATTTATGCCAAACTGGTACAAATCTGTTTTATTAATAGCTTTGACAGGGACTTGGACTATGGACTTAATGATTATCGTAATGTATTTGTGTGCCCAAGAATTGTATTAAAAAAAAATTATGTTAATGAAAGTGTATTTAACCATTGAATATAAACGGACTATAAGTAAAGTCAGGCTAAAGTCCAAGCAAGAGGGTTATTTGCCGCTACGAACGCTGCAAGCTGCTAGGACAGGGGGAAAAGTTCGAGAATAGACGGTACTATTATCTATTTAACGGTAGTTGAACACACTGCCGCAAGATGCCACCAGCAGCGAGAGAAGCTCACATATCTCTCATAAGGGTTATCGTTCTAGTACGTTTATAGTGAATGCTTCAACGCATACAGGGTGTACCACGAAGAATGTGACAAACTTTCAGGACCTATTCTACCAGTGAAAACAAAGAAAAAAATATATAAACATTGGTCCGAATACACTTCGTTACAGTGGCGAAATATTTCGCCCTGATTTCTGCTTTTCCATTTCAATTAAGCGATGCTGAATGGCTTAGAACGTAAATTAGAGATGGATTTAGTGGTTTTATGTGTTTTTTGACCAGAAAAATTGAATAAAGTAGTTCTCAGACCTGTACCTTCAGTAGGTTTTACGATATCTGACTTAAAATTACTTTGTTTTGTACTATTCTTTAGCATTTATTCGCTTAGTACCCAGATAAAATTTTCATATTTTGGCACGTTTTATTTTTAATAAAATTTAAAATTCATACGATCCTTTTTTGCAGTTTTTATTTATAAAAATTCTATTCAGAATTAACATCTCTACAAGTTTTATTTGAAAATCTGATGCATTTGTTAGTCATTTAACAAAGTTATTTTATGCCAAAGGTAAAAAAAATTGTATTTTTGAAGTTTAATTTTTTGTGTTTTAAGCCATGCTATTATAAAAAAGTTCTGAGACCTATTTTATTAAAATTTTCAAGTAAAAAACAACACAAAACCATAAAACTATTTGATTAATTCACTTTATTTAAGTGGAGGAGCAGAAATCAGGGCGACATAATTTACCAGCTGTAACTCATTAACGAAACGTTTTGGATACATGTTTTTTTTGTTTTGACTAATGGAATATGTCCTGAAAGTTTTTTCACGTTCTTCGTGGTACACCCTGTATAAAGTGTCTTTATGAAATTAAAATCTGTCCCAACCTAAATATAACCAAAAACGTCCTCCTTTCGGAAAGCAATTAATGAAGATTGATTATCGAGGACGGTAAACAGCGTGAATTAAAAAGTAATCATTCGTTACCTTAATGTCTCCCAGGTGTCACGTGACCACGCGAACATTTAATTTCAGCGGTAATTTTGTTATCAGTAACACGTGTGTTAAAGTTCACACCCCACTTCACAGCCAAACCTTGTTATCACATAGCATTGACGTATCTGTGTGTGGGAGCTCCCGAGTGGGGGGCGGGATGATGGATCGGTTTGCCGCTGTACTACGTGGCCTGATTAGTGACCTAACTATGTGGCGATACCGGGCAGTTCCTAGTACCCAGTACTTCCGAGGACATATTTGCAGTTACATTTTTGTTTATATTTCACAATAGAAAATACAACTTCATATTAAATAAGAGTAACAAACTATCGCATGGTTGGTACATTAACCCGGTATCGTGAAATGTGCACCGATCCTGATCTACACAACACACACATTTGTCTTTAGAAAATATCGTATGTAGATATTTGCGTCCGAGTTACAGTAATTGATATTTTGTCCGATTTTATTCAAAAGTATCACAAAAAATTGATTTTGTTTCACATCACAGACAAATTTCAATATAGTTTCAAAATAGCGGCCACTCATACCGCTTTTTGACGGATGTGAAAACGTCCTTCAAATGCTCGTAATTTCAGTGCAAGTAATTTCAAATTTCTATAAACGTCCTTGTAAGGTTTTAATGTAAATATTTAGTTTTATAAAACTGTTTTATTCCCCATACTTATATACTTAATGCACAATACTTTATATAACTATAGAAATAAAAAATCAAACACAAAAATGAACTTAACACAACGAAAGTGATTGTTTTTAATCGTCATTTTCAGAAAACATTTCCTGGATACAAAAAAAAATGCTTCGAAATGAATAATAATAAAATTGTCAAACATGTTTTGAGAGTGCGTAGGCACACTGTTCCTCGTTCTTGTATTTTTCACTGTACGTACTTGTATTTTAATGTTTAAAATGTTTACAATTACTTATATCAAGTATAAACTATTAACAACAATGGATCAGCTGATTTCCTTGTCATCCAAACTTCCGCACTCAGTGAAGCGTACGATTTGAATGCTTCTTTTGTAACGCATTTCAAGTGCAAACAAATCGGAAACTTTTCAGTGTTATTGCGCTTACTGTAATCACAGTGCACAAGGTCGGGTGGTGTGAGAAACAATTTAAAGTTTATACACTGGGCTACATGTTTAAATAATTAGAATTATGACCTATTTTCTTCCGCCTAGTGGTCTCTTGACTCACTTCGTGAAGGATACCGCGACCTAACCTAACCTAAACTTCACTGTTTCATCTTCAGGCCGTAATACGAACTATCAGATCCCTCTTTCAAGGTCATCACAAAGTTAACAAAACATTGAAAACTCCCATCACTAACACTAAACACAATTACACGATTTTTATTAAAACGCACAAAGATAAATTTTGGTTTGGCCAAACACTACGTACGCTTCTTATTACGTCGTTACATTCTAGCACATCGGCGATGATAACCTGAACGGTTTTTCGCCGCAAAAAAAAAAAATACATTCTAACACAAGTTAGAAACAAAAATATAATTATAAACCACTAATCGGTATTTCTTACTTGAAGTTTTCACTTCGGTCCCGCGATTGCCATATTTTTGAAAAATTTTGTGACCAGTGTCAGATTTTTTTATAAATTAATGATTTAACTTACTAAATTTCTTTCAAAATGCAGCGCACTAGGTCCATTTTGTATTTTTTAATATATTCTAGAACATGATTGAGTATTTATGTACTAGTTGAATACCAGTGTTTGCTTACGTAATAAACGTAAAGGTTTTGCAAACTGTTTACCCGGTATGGATAGAAAAACGGGATTACCCTTGAGTTTCCTTACAGTAAGCTACGTCGGGTAGCTTACTGACCAACTCACCGGGACGATTAATTCGAGCATGTGTTTCATGGGTGTACATTATTTCTAAGTTCCTTCTAAACATACTGATTTTTTCTTTACATATTAGTAATATTACTAGGCGTTCAAAGAACAGTAGACTTGGCAGTGTATTCATAAGCAATTGCTTGGCCACCTGACCTTTACCGCCAATTTAACCGGTAACAGTAATTACTGAATTGATTTTACTGGCAATTTTGTGCTTTTTTCCTTAAAGCGGTAAAATTATTATAGGTCTTGACGTTCAGCCAGTATTACAGGAAATATTCAGCAACTTTACTTGTCATCGTTAAATCAGAAACAGTCCTCTTGAAACGGAAGCGAGTAGGGAAAAAATTAGCATCTGTGTTGTTCGGATTCTGTATAAGTTACCTTCTTACCAAATTTCAAAACATTCGGTCAATGCGTTTGAGCAAAACTGCGTAACAAACAAACACACAAAGCAAATGCCGAACGCGTTGTTGAAACCAAGGACTCGTTTCGCTCGGTTAATTTAACAGATTTGTATAAAATAAATAAAAATTATAAATATTTGCATATAAATTAAAAACATTAATTTATGCAGATTTAATTGCTGGTCACGATAGTGAAGCAATTTGCAATAAAAGTGTAACAAAAAGTTGTAATGTTTTAAGGATTTGGTATGGTCGCCAGTTCAATCGGTTTTACAAGTGTGTGCTCCAAGTTTAAACACACACGCGCACGCGCGCACACACACCCTTTTAGATGTTTCAGATATTTTAGAATACGAACAGTGCTTACTATTAGACTCGTACAACTGGTGTAGTACCGACGAATCAGCAGAAATTTGAATGTTTGGCGTTGTTACAGCGATGACGGATCGAGTTCCCCGCTAAGCGGCTTAGCGCTGTTACAGGACTTGAGTGGCCGAAACTCCGCGGGGCGGATTAGCCTAGCGTCCGTTCGGAGCAAATCTAAAGTCTGGCTGGTCGACAGACGGGCGCGGCAGTAGGCTAGGGATACAAGATCGTTGGTGTTTTCATGTTTAAGGGTACAATTGAAACGAACGTATCACGCATTGCAAAAACATTCGGTTTGGGAGTAATCGACGAGAAGTAGGAAAATGCATAACACAATATGTCAAAATTATTTAGTTACATTTATTTTAAAGTTTCCCCACAAATGAAAATTTATAACTGAATTAAGTGTGCTTGTGGGAACAAATCCCGAAGTCAGTCAACATGTTTGTTGTTAATTAGCGGTTAAAACTGAGACTAGGTTTATTTTTGTTAAAGTTTCACGTGACGCGGTAAAGATTTACTTTTACATTTTAAAATTTACTTTTAAACTAAAAATGTTGTTAATTTCAAATTGTGCACTCTGATTGGATTGGTATTTCTTTGCATTATATCACTTAAATTTAAGCAAAATCTATCGTGCCAAATTTGAGGAAATAAATCAATTTCCTGTCTTGTTTATGTGTAACGTTTAGATTTTAAAAAAGGTGGCAGTCGCATGACATATATTTCTAAATATGTTTAATATATTTCTAAATACAATATTATATGACTTTATGGTTTTTTGCCAAGACACCATAAAATGAAATTAAATAAAAATGAAATTTATATTTTTGCTACTCGACACTAGAATAGGCATGGAAGAATAGAACTGACCATGGAAGAAGCACGGAGTCCCAAATGTATTCCTGCTACTCTTAATATCTGACCCTGTAACTTATTAATTGTCATTGTAAATGCCAACTTCAATGGAAACTGCAATATTTTAATATGGAAAGGAAGGTTTGGAATTATAAGATTGTTTCAATTAAAATCATTGCAAATATAAGCTTATAAACAATAATTTTACAATAAATAATAACAGGGATTCAGATTTTTAAAACGGGAATACATCTATGTCCATCTCAGGTATCTAAACCATGTTCATTTTAAATTTCATCTCAATCGGTCCAGTAGTTAATGTATGATTAAATAACAAACAAAAACACACATATAAATTTTCAAATTTAAAATATTATATTAAGAAATGTAAAATATTATTACAACGTCACTGTTGTAGCATATAGTTAACACATATCACAAAACTGAATACTAAATAATTCAGTTGCACTGGGTAAGTAGTATAATAGCATTTAAATATTTATTATTCACACCTACAAATATATAATAACGTATAAAACGTCACTGTTAACACTTGACACAAAACTAAATAATTAAGTTGGACTGGGTAATTAATATAATACAAGTTTTCACTTTAAAAATACATTTTAAAACAATATATGTATATATTTATATATGTTTATCTTTATATATAAAAGCGTGGTGTAGCCGCCTCGGTGGCCTAGTTGATAGCGTACTGGGCTTTCACCCCGAGAACCCGGGTTCGATTACCGGCCAGGGCTTCATACGCTATAAATCATCCCATCGTCTGCATTAACCCAAGTGTGCACAATAGTCGGACGTTAAACACTAAAAAAAAAAAAAGCGTGATGTGTGACGGCAAACTAAATTTGTTTCCCGTGCAAAACATACATCCATACCCCGCCATAAGAAGTAGTATATATATAAGGGCGTGATGTGTGACGGCAAACTAAATTTGTTTCCCGTGCAAAACATACATCCATACCCCGCCATAAGAAGTAGTATATATATAAGGGCGTGATGTGTGACGGCAAACTAAATTTGTTTCCCGTGCAAAACATACATCCATACCCCGCCATGTGACGGCAAACTAAATTTGACCGTGCAAACATACATCCATACCCCGCCATAAGAAGTAGTATATATATAAGGGCGTGATGTGTGACGGCGTGCAAAACATACATCCATACCCCGCCATAAGAAGTAGTATATATATAAGGGCGTGATGTGTGACGGCAAACTAAATTTGTTTCCCGTGCAAAACATACATCCATACCCCGCCATAAGAAGTAGTATATATATAAGGGCGTGATGTGACGGCAAACTAAATTTGTTTCCCGTGCAAAACATACATCCATACCCCGCCATAAGAAGTAGTATATATATAAGGGCGTGATGTGTGACGGCAAACTAAATTTGTTTCCCGTGCAAAACATACATCCATACCCCGCCATAAGAAGTATTCACTTCAAAAACAGCGCGCGTTTGGACACAGCTGGTAGGCTTGGTCAGGCTTTCTTTTTGCACCGCGGGCAGCATAAATTGCAACGTAGACATTCGGGAGCACGGAATGTACCTAAGCGCATGCAAGTCATTCAGTGCTGAATAAGAAAAGTTAAATAAAGTGTACGTTCACTTCAACATATAAACTGACAGGACTTATATTAGCTAGTTTATCTGGTCCAAGCATAAGATGAAGAATTAGGCTGAAAGCAACCTAGCCTGTTAATACAGCTCAGCTTCAAACCAGAACCTGCAGTCTTTACATTGACTTTGTAATGATAGTGCCAAAAGTGACGTGTGTTCTTGTGATCTTACAGCTAAAATAATAGGGTGGTGCAAGCATGCTAATTTTAGGACATCTGTCTCCAAGGGTCAATATAAAAATTCTAAATTAAAAAAATAAAATAAAGATAGTATCTGCTTGTTCTCCATTTTCAATAAAAAACTTTTTTTATACATAATTTTTTTTATTAAAAATTAAAAGGAGAGCAAGACCTTTTGTATAGCCGGTTTGGCCGGCCGTACAATAAAAAAAAATAAAGCAAATAAGAAAACCATGTAATAAATTTAAACAATTGCTGTTATTGTTTTTTTTTAATTTAATTATCTGATTTTTTTTGTTGAAAATTTATCAAGACATATACATGTTTATGTAACTCTGAGTAATAACTTATTTCTTATAAATCCTTACTTAGGTGAAGAAAATATATAAATGTTTGTATTTGTTTTTTTATTGAGTTAATACTGTATCACGCACTGCCGGTAGCTACTCTGTAAGGGCTACCAGTTTCCTAAGACTAACGAGGGATCTCGAGTTCGGTTTTTCACGAACAGGTAAGTCAGTGAAAAACCAAATTAAACTACACCAACAGTTAGTAATCCTCTGTGGAAACAAAAAGCTATCTCCTCTTAAATAAGCTTTGGTAGCAGAGCTAGCTGTAGCTTTTCTTATTCATACCTAGGGTCATTTAACCATTACATATGAATTGCACCCAAACAATACTTTTTTAAAATTATTTTCGAGTTACGTTTTATCAACCTCTTAAACAATATCCAGAGTCCGCATTGGTATTCGCAATTACAAAATACTCTTGGTGGAATCTTTTACCACAAGCCAAGGTAGAACAGCGTATCCCGAAAAATACGTTACCAAGGGATAAGGGGAGTTTAGCTTAAGTGTGCGGACTCTGAATATCTAGCCTTGCCTGTGCATGTGGGACTTTTTATGGGTGGACATTTAATTTCCTTAGATACTAGAAAGTACCATAAAAATCAAAAAAAAAAACTGGAAAACTGGCAAACGTGGACTTGGAGAGTGGAAATAGCATAGGGATGCAGAAAACCAGAGATGTATCTGACCCCATTAGGCAGTGCATTTAAGCGGACCTGCCCAGCCTGCAGTGGAAGGAGTGGGAGATGGAATTTCAAAGCAGAAGATCTCCAATGGATCAAACCTTAGCGGGGTGAATGCAACCATTATTGGGAGGGTTGTCAACCACGGAGAAACGTGGGTAGTATGATGACTCGTAATTACTGGTTTATCAGTCTAGGGAACTGGAATCCAAAAGGCTTAGTTTCACAATACATCGGGCACTAAACTCCTTAAACTTTAATTAAACAATTAATAAATTTTAGCAAAACCTTTTAAAACTAGTTTTGAGAAAATCTACGATTTTTAAAAAAATATTATTGTATTTAAAAAATTATAAGTTTAAAAAACTAAAATTTTGGAAAGTTTTTAATGGTCTCGGATATGTGATAATATAGACCAACAACAAAATGACGATCAGTGATGCTTGCAGTGTTGGGGAAGTAACAAGTAAACTTATTGAAACATTTCGATTTGATTTAGACTTGTGTTTAATTGTAAATAATTAAAATGTAACAATATTACCGTTTCGTAGCTGCTTTCCCACTTTGCCAATAAACGTTTGGTACTTTGATCCTGAAGTACTGTTAGACTCGGACATTCTGGCATTTCGGTCTCAACTCACCTCTCTGGCGCACTCCTGGAAGCCGGCTTTGTACTTGTCCAGCACTGTGTTACTCAGTGTTTTCTGCCTTTGCAAGTGTCTGACTGTCAGCTCCAGGATGTCTGCTTTCTCGAGTTTGGAATGTTTGGTATTCTGCAAAACAACAAGCAACTGTTAAAACTAAGTTATTGTCGCACTCCTCCCTCGCTTTGTTACTTCCTATAAGACAAACATTGCTCGTCAAGCTTGGATCGTCGGTCAGGAGGTTGGATCCGGCTTCCACAGACTTTTGACTCTCGCGATTGTACCAATATCTCTGTCACGCTGAAGTAGTTAGTACGAATTGCCTTCTGACTTTTCTGTCGTGTCAAAACAGAAATTAACGTTCAAAGCTAAATGTGCCACGGAACTTTGCTAACTAAATTATCTGACCGTTTGAACGCTTTGTTCAGTTAAACGAACATATTTTCTTATCGAAAAATGATTTAAAATTATTTTTATTGTTAAAATTTAAGAAACATACTCCTTATTTTTTATTAATTTATCAATGTACGGAAATACTGGAATTATTTCTACACTAACTTGAAGTTGTATTTGTGTGTGTGATAATACCTTTAGTTAGACACACTCCAGTACAGACCACATTTTGTTCTGAAATACTGTTGCAAACCTTTCTTGATTCCCTATAAATTCCTATGCCTATCTCTCAACAATGCCCCGCAGTGGGGTGCAGACTAGCTGCACCTATTGAGAGGATTTAGACGCGTCCGAGTCTAACACACACAATGTGTTTCATAGCATATTTCTAGAATATACGATCCAAAACAATATTTTTTCAATGTACGTTGATCAGTCAGTCAGTCAGGACATTGCCTTTTATTGTATATATATATATATATATATATATATATCTAATTCATATTATATTTCTGAAAGTTTGTGTGTTTGTTTGTGTGTTTGTTTGTTTGTTTGTTTGTTTGTTATTCAATCACGCTTTAACCACTGGACCAATTAAAGTGAAATTTGGTACGTATATGGTTTAAGTATCAGAGATACATATAGGCCTATTCCCGTTTTACAAAACGTCATTATACTACTTACCCAGCCCAAAATAATTATCAGTTTTAGTTTTGTAACATCTGTTAACTGTAGTTATTTACTGGACATGTGATTTAGGTACCTGAGATAAAGATAGATTCAATCCTATTTTAAGAATCTTAATCTGTGTATTATTTATTGCAAAATTATTGCTTTTAATGTAACATTTTCAATATTTTAGTTGAAATTTTTTTCAAAACTGACTTTAATTTGTTACTTTGTGTATGTAAAAATCCTACACAGAGTGCCAATTGTAAGGTAGTATATATATTTGTGTAATTACATTATGGTAAACATGCAGTGAAGCATATCCTTATTTTTCGATATTTTTGTTACTAAAATAAGCATTTTATGCCTTATTTAATACTAAAATAGTATTATGTGCCAAAAAGCAAGAATACAAAATATGAATGCACGAGAAGTACGATAAAATCGAAAATAAAAGTGACCAACATAACCTCAAAATTGCTACCCGGCGAAAATCAGTAGCGTGTTGTAAATCGGTAAAACAATAAAAATACGTCTAACACGGGTTTTGGGTGATAAGAAACCAATTTTTTAAAAGAATATTTTTTTTTAATAGTACTTATAACCTAATTGACACGGTTGTTGGGCCTAATAATGTGACGCATGAAAAAAACCGTTATATTTTTTTTAAAGAGTACTCCATAACTTAACTGACACGGTTGTTAAGTCTAACATGGTGATGCGTGAAAAATTTTTATATTTTTTTTAAAGAATACTCCATAACTTAACTAACATGGTTGTTAGGCCTAACGCGGTGATGTATTAAAAAAACCTTTATTTATTTTTTAAAAAAGAGTACTTCAGAACCTAACTGGCACGGTTGTTGGGCCTAAAACGGTGATGCGTGAAAAAACCTTTATATTTTTTTAAAAACTACTACATATCCCAACTGACACGGTTATTAGGCCTAACACGGTGATGCGTGAAAAAACCTGTATAATGTTTTAAAGAATACTACATAACATAACTGATACGGATGTTGAGCCTATCACGGTGATGTGTGAAAAACCTTTATATTTTTTTAAAGAATACTACATATCCTAACTGATACGATTGTTAGGCCTATCACGGTGATGTGTAAAAAAAACCTTTACTTTTTAAAGAATATTTTATAATCTAATTGACACGGCTGTTAGGCCTAACACGGTGATGCGTGAAAAACCTTTATATTTTTTTTAAAGACTACTACATATCCTAACTCACACGGTTGTTGGGCCTATCACGGTAATGTGTGAAAAAAACCTTTATTTTTTTTAAATAGTACTGAAAACTTAACTGACACAGTTGTTAGGTCTACCATGGTAATGCGTGAAAAATACTTTATAGTTTTTTAAAAGAATACTCCATAAGCTAACTAACATGGTTGTTATGCCTAACACGGTGATCCATTAAAAAAACCTTTATTATTTTTTTGTAAATAGTACTTATAACCTAACTGACACGGTTGTTGGGCCTAATAAGGTGATGCATGAAAAAAACCGTTATATTTTTTTTAAAGAGTAACTTAACTAACACGGTTGTTAGGTTTAATACAGTGTTGCGTGAAAAAAACTTTATATTTTTTTAAAGAATACGACATATCCTGACACGGTTGTTGGGCCTATCACGATGATGTGTGAAAAACCTTTATATTTTTTAAAGAATACTGCATATCCTAACTGACACGGTTGTTAGGCCTATCACGGTGATGTGTGAAAAACCTTTAAATTTTTAAAAGAATACTAAGTATATTAACTGACACGGTTATTAGGCCTAACACGGTGATGTGTAAAAAAACGTTTATATTTTTTTAAAGAATACTACATATCCTAACTGATATGATTGTTGGGCCTATCATTGTGATGGGTGAAAAAAACCTTTATTTTTTTTAAGAGTATCCAAACCTTAACTGACACGGTTGTCAGGCCTAACATAGTGATGCGTGATAAATCTTTATATTTTTTTAAAAAATACTCCATAAGCTAACTAACATAGTTGTTAGGCCTAACACGGTGATGCATTAAAAGAACCTTTATTTATTTTTTTCAAAAGAGTACTCCATATCCTAACTGGCACGGTTATTGGGCCCAATACGGTTATGCATGAAAAAAACTTTATATTTTTTTAAAGAGTACTCCATAACTTAACTAACACGGTGATGCGTGAAAAAACCTTTATATATTTTTAAAGAGTACTACATATCCTGACACGGTTGTTGGACCTATCACGGTGATGCGTCAAAAAACCTTTATATTTTTTTAAAAAATACTAGGCTACATATCCTGACACGGTTGTTAGGCCTAACATAGTGATGCGTGAAAAATCTTTATATTTTTTACAGAATACTCCATTAGCAAACTAATATGGTTGCTAGGCCTAACACGGTGAAGCATTAAAAAAACCTTTATTTATTTTTTTAAAAAGGGTACTCCAAACCTAACTGACACGGTTGTTAGATTAAACGGTGATGCAGGAAAAAAACCTTAATTTTTTTTAAAGAGTACTCCAAAACTTAACTAACAGGGTTGTTGGTCCTAACACGGTAATGCATGATCTTTAATGTATATTATGATTGCGGGCAAAGCCGTGAGGGTAACAGCTAATCATATTATATTTCTGAAAGTTTGTTTTTGTTTATTTGTTTGTTATTCAAATACACTTTAACTACTGGACCAAATGAGATTACATTTGGTGTGAACACGTTTTAGGTATCTGAGATAAACACAATACTATTCCAGTTTAATTGTATAATAATGACTTTTAATAATACTGTTAAACGAACATATTTTCTTATCGAAAAATGATTTAAAATTATTTTTATTGTTAAAATTTAAGAAACATACTCCTTATTTTTTATTAATTTATCAATGTACGGAAATACTGGAATTATTTCTACACTAACTTGAATTTGTATTTGTGTGTGTGATAATACCTTTAGTTAGACACACTCCAGTACAGACCACATTTTGTTCTGAAATACTGTTGCAAACCTTTCTTGATTCCCTATAAATTCCTATGCCTATCTCTCAACAATGCCCCGCAGTGGGGTATAGACTAGCTGCACCTATTGAGAGGATTTAGACGTCCCTCGCGATAACCGAGTCTAACACACACTTACACTTGCAACACTACACTTAAAATTTTAACACTTTACACTCACACTTATATTTAGGGAAGCGATAATACCCTCAATGTGCTTTTCGCCTTAAAAAAAACTCAACAGTGTCAGGTCCGTCTATGTACAATAGTATGTTTCCATCCATAGTCATAATGTCCTCAGCTATATCATCTCTTTACTAACGTACAACAAAGCTCATCTTCAGTCTCAGCGAACAGTTTATGTTTTACAGTATCACTTCAATAACATTCCCCAGGAAATTTAAAACGTTGATTTATCTGATTTCAACGCAGAATAAAATGTTGAAATCAAATTTTCAATAAAGCATACGATAGAAAACATTGTTGTGATATAGCAAATTATTTTATTCACTAAAGTCCGCTTCTATCACGTCATCTGTTAGATCTAGCTGAATACCCGTCAAAGGAAATGTAGGAATCAAGTTTAACATGTATGGTTAATTATAATGAAATATTTTGGTATTTTGCTAAATCGGTTAATAATATATAATCGAACTAGGATTACCCGTCGCGGCTTCGCCCACGAAACTTAAACTTTTTCAGTAATGTAATAATTTAGAAACACAAAAGAAATATAATAATAAAAGCGTGATTATCTAAACTCATTATTATTTTACAGTAAATATGAAAAAATATTATAACCTGAATATGTTGTTTTATTGTCTTCAAACGTGTTCCATTCGAATTTAAGAAAATCTGATAAAAATATTTTTCTCCAATACAAACATTTATACCTCTTTTATAATTTTGTCCTTTTAGGGGATGAATTCGGTGGGTGAGATGCTGAATTATTTGTATTATAATTTGTGTTTTAGAATATTTTGTTTAATTTTAAGAAAAGCCGATAAAAAATATGTTTCTCAAATGAAAACACTCTTTTTCTCCAACTATACCTCTTTTTTACATTTTTATTCTTTTAGGGGATGAATTAAGAAAAATATTGAAATATGTGTTTCATTATTTGTGTTTTATAGCATATTTCTAGAATATACGATCCAAAACAAATATTTTTTCAATGCAAAATTGTATACCCCTTTCTACATTTTCTACCACCTTTCAATCTCTTTACGGGATGAATTTTGGGAAATGGTGAAAAATATATTTCATTACTTATATTTAAGAGTGACTATGTTACGTTTTAAGAAGGTCAGACGAAAAACATATTTTTCCAATAAAACTTGTTGTACGTCATTTTTATCTCTTTAGGGGTGAATACTGAAAAATAATTTTTCAGTGCACCGCTACATGTGGTGGTAACCCTAAAAATTTCAAATCTTTAGCTATTATAGTCTCGACTATACTTTGATTATTAAAGTTGAACTGGGTAAGTAGTTTAATGGCGTAAAAATCAAATTTTTGCAAAATCCTTTTTTAGTATACCTTGACATTGTTGTAAGAAGGTACCCTGAAAATTTCAAGTCTCTAGCTATAATAGTATTGGCTGCACGTTGGTTATTAAACTTGGACTGGGTAAGCAGTTTAATGGCGTCAAAATAAAATTTTTGCAAAATCCTTCCTTAATGCACCTTGTCATTGTTGTAAGAAGATACCGTGAAAATTTCAAGTTTCTAGCTATAATAGGGCTGTACGTTGATCAGTCAGTCAGTCAGGACATTGCCTTTTATATATATAGATAATACATAAATACAATAGATAGATCGATAACATACTAATTCAAACAGACCATAAAGGGCATTCTAATCTTCTGCCGGTCTGCCCATGTAGAGCTGCACTGCAATAGTTAATGCAATAATTAGGCAATTATTGCATGACAACCCAAGCATTCGTTTTAAGTTTCTATGCTGGGCAAACTTAGTTATTTTTTTTAATTTTCTCTCTCTCTCTCTCTCTCTCTCTCTCTCTCTCTCTCTCTCTCTCTATATATATATATATATATATATATATATATATATATATATATATTCAAAATACAAACAATAAAATCACATTTTAAAAGCCTCACCTCCATTTTGGCGGAGTCTAAAATTAGTGTCTTCAAAACGGCCAATGATTGGTTGATTCTAGCACGTCGTCGCTTCTCCATTAGTGGTTTGTTGGCCTGCAACCATATATACATATTGTGATTAGTAACTTACAGAAGCCGAAGGGCGTTTGTAACGTTATTAATCAACTTAATATTTCAATTTAAATATTTTCACTAGATTTAATGGTAAAAACATTACAAGGATAATGTAGTAACTTGACTGTAACTTGATCAACAGTTAGTTATTTCGTAATTGTATAGATTGGGTCGCACTATCCAGTTTTTATATACTATATGTACGCTTCATTCTCAATAATTCTTGAATTAAATATTTTTTTAAAATTTTCAATAGTTTTTAACGCTGGTTGTATTCATATAATATAAATTCCGTGCCCGGACGGCTTTGCTGTTGTACTTGTTCCATAGCTTTCAAATTACACCATTTGATAGCAAATTAAAAGGGATACAAAAAGTTATCTTGGCGTTTGTCACTAAAATTTATTGTTATTTATTTATTTTGGTTACACATTTCCAAACGTCTGTAATTTTAAAATGGGGCAATGTTATAATTTGATTATTTCCCCCCAATTAGACTTCCATTAGGTAAAGAAGTAGGCTAAGTTTGAATGTTATTGGTAGAACCGTTGTAGAAATGTAAAAAAGTTGTAAAAAACCAAAATGGCGGCTAGTAGGAAAGTATAACGTTTTCGGACTATGTTTTATATAATTATTTTTCATATTTTTAGGTACAGAATCAGTTCTCGAGAGATCACCTTATAGTTTTGATTCACTCTGTACATATTATTACACACGAGGGGATGCGTTATCACTCTTGCGTTAGTGATAAGATTTTAGTCTGATTCAATTTAAATTTGGCACAAAAATTGTTTTTTTGCCAATGGCTTAGGCACGTTTTCTACCAAATTAAGCCCGTTGAGCCGTGTAAAAGCAGCGGCTTATCCAAACCTTAAAAAATCATTAATTTTTTATTTTACTAATTTCTGAAAATATTATTTCACCATTTGGATCTTTATAAAATTTTACAAGACATTTGGTCCAATCAATGTAAACAGTTTGAAAAGTAAAATAAATTAGAGTTTAGAAAAAGTTGAAAACAATAAAAAGGACCTTAATGTGGTCAGGGTTCATTTTTGTTTTTCAATTTTTTTCTTTGAAATATAACTTGTTTATAGTTTTTTCTTCCACTAATTTATACGTTTATTCCTACAAATACCCCTTAGGGGGTGCAGAGTAGCTGCACCTATTGAGAGGATTTAGACGTCCCTCGCGGTACCCGAGTCTAACAACCACTTACACTTACAACACTACACTTATGACTTTAACACTTTACACTCACATTTACATTTAAGGAGGCGATAATAGCCTCAAAGTGCTTTTCGCCTTAAAAAAAACCCTACAAATAAGTTTGTTCACCGGCTGTAGAGGTATTTTCTTGTGAAGGTAATTTTCCTTCACTTTGAGGACAATATTAAAAACATTTTAGTAAAAGTAAACAAAACATATTGGTCGTTAGTGACAATCCGAGGTGGCCTGAGTGTTAGAGGCGATCTGTATTAATGTTAAAATGTAAATTTTAAATTTATGAATATAATACAAAGTATAAAGCAAATTAATTTTTTCCAGATTTCAAAATCTTGAATAATCTACTTGTAGTATGAAAAGCCTATGGCAGTTTACAAATAGAGGTAAGCTAAATAACTAATATGATTACTGAGTTAAAAACTACTGATTAGATTTAAATCAATTTATTGTGTTATTTTTCATCAATATGTGCTTAAGCAGTCAAACCCATGCTTCGCGACGGTATTTAATTGGAAATTATAAAATTGTGTAAAATGGAACAAACAATACATAACCGAATGACCTATCAATACGTAGTTGAATGATCGATCGATGGCATACTAATTAAGGCAGACCATAGAGGCACTGTAAACTTCTGCACTGCAATAATTAATGCGATAATTAGGCGATTATTGCTTCCATTTAACGATTGAATTACAAAAAGACCTGACCTATAGGCTACATAAAGTGTGTGCATGCAAGAACTGCACTACGAGCCTCGCAACAGTTTAGGTTTCTATCCCGGACAAATATGCGTACTTTTTTGCATACAAATATATTTTTTATACATTTTAAAAATTGCTGAAAGTTTGGTTAATGTAAACAAAATTTATTTTAAGATTTTAACAGGTTATAATTTTGCAGTTCTTGAGGCTAAAAATTACTTTTATTTAGGTGTGTGTGTGTGTGTGTGTGTGTGTGTGTGTGTCAAAGCACAAAACTAGAATTTAAAAGATTCGATGAAATTCGTCGTGTATCTATGGACGTTGGCCCATTTTTCGGGACAAGTTTGGTCTAAAATTCTTGTTTCGTTAATAAAACATGAACACAAATGTGACATTTCCTCACACACGGCTCCGAAGTCGTTTATACAATTTTCCTTAAAGAATAAAATTTGTTAATTAACCTACGGATATTCCTTAAGGCCAATGTTACACTTCAAACTATTTTAATCCCTTATTATTGTGACGTCATTAAACCGTCTTGTTGGTATTTTACATTTTGATCGGTGCCATATTTTAACGTCCAAATAATTATGAAACGTCTTTAGGCCTAGCACTATTTGTGTGATGAAAAACGTATAATCAAGCGACAGTACTAATAACACGTAAAGAAGCGCCACGCTTGCGTTATACACGTTATTAGTGCTATTGAAGTGAATTTCAGTCTACCAGTGAGCTGATTGTACCTTTGTGCATTCATAACTCAGTGCTCTGATTGCCGTTTGTGAAACTAAGCAGAAGTGAGTTCTAAAACCCGTTGAATATTTATTTGCTTAAGATTACATATTGTCCTTATTCTTACCCTGCCCGATGTAACATGGAGTTGTTTATAGAGTTTACAGTTAAATATATCTTGCATAATGTATATAAATAAGTTCATTAGTAAATATTTTATTAGCAAACAACCATCACACTTATTACATCATAAACAGTTGGGTATATTTTACAAGATTGATATTTTATTTGTGTATAATGTTGATAAGTATCTATTGTCTTTAACATAAGTTGTGTATAATTTGAATTTAGCAATAGGATCAGTAATATAATTGGAAAATGAACACTGGTTACTTCAATGTCTTTGGTTACACTGCTGTTGGCCTCGAGTGTCATATATTTTTTTTGCTTTTGAATTTCTTTGAATTATCGAACAGGAAACAAAGTGCCGACTTTAAATGTTTCACAGAAATTTCAAACTTTCAGCCGTGACGCAGATCATTAGTCACAGATTTAAAACGAAATGTCGGCCATATTCCGACGTCAAAATTACAAACAACAGAAATGTTTTAAAGGTTAACTGTAGAAACGGTCAAATTTTAACAAAATCTGTTTACCAGATTAAATAAATAAAATTACGGTTAGTGAGTAATCTTGGAATGCAGCTGTCTCGTTGAAGTAATAGGAGCTAATTTCCAAAAAATAATTGTTTCATCTTACTTTTTGAAATTCTGATTTCTTAATCGATATTAAGATCTTCATATACCACCATTTTACACTATTAAATTGAATAGAAAATATGAAAATGAACCCGGACCGCTGTCAAATTAAAAATTCTTGACTAATAATTGTGAAAGTGTACGTGCTAAACACACACACACACACACACTCACACGCACATACACTCACACACAACACGTGTTAACGTAATCTAAAGGTCAGGATTGGAATTCATTTCAAGGTCCCGGATATGCTTTTCACTATGATGGCCATTCAAATAGTCTTTTTCCAATTCGCTAATAAAAACAAAATAAGCCCTGGTCGCCGACGCGATTGATTGCTATAATTAATTTTGTTTCAGTTCAGTTTTGACAGACTAACTTAAATTAATTATTAATTTTCACTTTGCACCACTTGGTGCAGTACAGAACAGTTGCCGTCCAGGCGCAAACGGCAACTTGCCGTACACGGCTCGTGTATCCCGATCACATAACCTGCCCCTGCATTCAATAAAAGCATAGGCCTTTGCGTAACACCTTGCGTTATGGTACTCTACAGTACTGTGTTAATTTTTTAAAAATATCGTCAAAAAATTGTTGAATCACATCCTGTAGGCACATTAATAAGAGACTATAATCAGCAGGCTAATCATGGTGTTTTACTATTTGCCGACGTGCAATATTACCGCGCTAAAGAAAATCAGCTGCACAATACGTTTATTCGTGGCACGCAGCTGTCTCTTTTTTAAAAGTAATTTTCTCACCTTAATTATCAAGCTCTACATTTCAATGTCATAATTAAAATCTGCATGTATTAGCGTTTCAAACTTTCAAATTGTATTTAAAATGCAAAAGCGAACGCCGACCAATGTCAAATTAAATTTCTTTAATTTCAACGTATATTGTAAATTTAAAATGCTAGTTTATGTAGTTTTTAACGCTGATTACGATAGTGAATTTTCAAAAATATTTAAGACAAAAAGTTACGATTTTTTAAAAATTTGAAATGGCTGAACGAATTTCATTTTATGTTTTATTTTGTATAAATATTAAGCGCTCATTTCATGATCACGGGTCTGGATCTTACTATGACGGCCACTTCAATAGCTCATTTTCCAATATAATTTGTTAATTACCTAAGTGTAGTTTAATTTTATTTTGAAGTATAATACTGGACTGAACCACGATGGTACAAGACAAATTTAATAAAATCGCGTACGGGAGAGAATTAACGAAGTTCAAAATAATTCAAGTGTTATTAAATGTAAAACTGTTTTCAACAAATTCAATTTATATCATAATATATATATATAAGTATTAGTAAAGATCAAATTAAATTATTGTTTGTTCTTTCATGTTCATTGCCTTCAAGGCATCAATTTACAACTACGACCGTAACGAACAGGTGATGTTATATTGTACTCACACAACAGAATTACAATATAAATTATCATACTAAACAATTTACGTTATTATTCTAAAACCAAGTGACTAACAATATTAAAAAAATATTTCTTCCCAGAAAATACCTCGATCGTAGCGGACAAATGACGTTTTATTATATTCAGTTAAGAGGATCACAGTGTAGCTTATCATTATAATATTTTACTGCATTATTTTATAATAACTTGAGTATTGATTTTTTTCCTGAATATGATTTTTTTTGTGAGTAATCTAGTAAAACTAATTTTTGATGCTATAAAAATTAACGATATAGAGTTTTTTTGTAAATTGAAATTTTCATAAACACCTTTGTTGGTTAAAGTTTGAATTATTTTAAAACAAGTTTTATTAACACGAGAGTTTGACTCAATTGGTTAATGAACATATGTTTCGGTAGACCTCATCTGATATGATTAACATGGGAACTTTGAAAAGCAATGAGGCGAAGCTCTAAAGGGAAAAACGTAAGAGTATAGAATATAATTGTTTCTTTATACGGGTGCTGTTGCGGCCATTTTAGTTTAGTACGACAAAAAGCTATGTCGTTTTTGTGAACTGATTTAAAACCAGCTCCCCTAGACGCTTACTTTGAGTATAAATCAGAAAATATTTTGAACATAATTGTTCTACAAATTTTTTAGTCTAAATTCTAAATAAATAATAATGGACGACGAATCGTGGAACTGGTTGGCTATCGAAGGAAACATTTTGACATGAAATGGGTTTGTAAAATGTTTAGTTGAAAGAAATTAACGTATAACTGAAGCTTACTGTGTGCACTGAAATTGCATTTTGGCAACAAAAAATAAGTTTTTAAATAAAAAATCTAAGTAATTCATAACGTAATATTTTTCCGCTAAGAATGTTGTTATTTCATTGACTTCATATCTCTGCCTTTCCTGACTTCAAGCATTTTACATTTGTTGACGCGTTTCAGACTACTTCCGTTATCAAATATGTTTACTGTACTGCGAAGGACTCTCCTTTTGTGGGTACAGCGAAATGTTTTGAATCTAGGAGAGGAAGCAAATACAAATACTTAACACAATAACTCAGTAATTATTTACAAATTTATTTGACCTATGTAATCACGTAAAAGTGTAATTTTAAAAATTGTTTACTCAGTTTTAAAAACGGTAAAATAAATTTTACTATTTGAACCAAAAAGAAATTTAAATTTAGTCACGCAGTTCTAGATTTGTACTTATTTTACTTATAAAAGCGCATAACATTTACACAGTGAAAATATAAATATTTGAAATTCAAAACGATGCATAGGGTAGTTAATTAGGCGATTATTAGAAAACACTATATCCAATACAGTTACCGAACGTCAAGAATTATATTAAGTGTTCCATACAGAGGCAACCACTTCACCCCCACACACCCCTGTGAGCATGGGGTAATTTCCCGCTTGTTTTGATTAACATGATTACATGAATCAAATATAGTAACTCACCTTACATTAAAAAAAATATTTACATTTCACAAATTTTGCATACACATTTACAAATACTGTATCTTGTTCTGTTCAAATGTTGAAAGCAGAGGACAACATATCCGTCCAGATTGTTTGTTTAGCCTTTCATCGTGAATAAATTCAAAGCAGTGCACTAAATTAAATTACGATATGCAACTGAATCGAAGCCAAAACAATCTCCGATGACTGTCAAAGATTTTTTTCCCTTGTTTTGATTTCCATCAGTTAAAAACCTGATAAGCTTATTTTGATCAATTTTTCCAAGTTATTAAATTTTTGTGCTTATTTGTTATGATTTTTTCTCAAAGCACATACTTCATGCCAGTTAGACTAATACGAGAGATCAGTGTTCATAGAAAGGGTAACGCTTACAACAGTAACTGCAATCTCGAACCCTCCTATTTCATGAGGAAGCAACACATTGACCGATGAATTAGCTAACTAGTATACGCGTGTTCTAAGGCCAGAACATGTGTGTTCAAGGACTACTATTCTATTACTTTTTTTGGGACTCGGTGGGAGAAGTGACTAAAGCATCGGTCAGTTTACTGTGTTGCTCAACTGCGCACCTAAAAGTTTTTAGTTCGAGCCGCAGTGCTTTTTCTCTTACCATTAACAATGATCACTCGTCCTCAGTCTAACTGGCGTAAAGTATAGATGTTAAGCAAACAAAAAATCTACCACTTTTAAATTATAAAAATTGTACGCAAAAAATATGTTCACATTTTTCAACAATTTCAAAATGGTCACCATTTCTAAATTCATAACATTTTTGAAAATCTTACTTCAACATTGTAATCATCGTTAAAAACTGCACAAATCAGAAATTTTAATTTTTCAAATTAATTAATTTGATGGCGGTCAATGCTCATTTACGTATTTTCAATGCAATTTGTAAGTTTACAATATAATATTTACAAATTCTATTCTATCACGGTTTTGTATTTGTGTGCCACTATTTGTAAAAGTTACAATTTAACCAGATTTGAAAAACAAAAGGGATTTATATTAACTTGTCAAGTATTTAATGCAAAAATTTCTTTAGTGATTTTTAAAAATTAAAAACATACTTTAGCTAAAAATGAGTCACTTATAAATTAAATCGATAAATCGATATATTACCTAGCAATGTTACAGATACATACAAAGATGCTCGTTCAGTGGTTGAACGAAAATGTTATCAGCTTCGACGTCTCTTTGCCCGTATTATCTTTAAGGATTTCTAATTCATGTTTTGCCAAAGGACATAAAGCCGTCACAGCTACCACGCGTCAAGGGGTTAAATTAAGCGCTCCGTACTGTGTCGAGAGGGCTGCGTTTGCGGCCACCCCCATACTCCCACATACACCCCACGTTGCCCCGTGCCACCCCCGCAGCAGAACGAAGTTTTATGTATTCCGTTATACAACACGTGCTCCGAACTTTTGAATACTAACCGGAAATCCAAAATGTTACGGTTGTTGTTTTTATATGAAGGAACGCTGTAATGTAAAGCTTGTGCCAAAAATAATTACGTTACTTAAAAAATGGCATTATTTTTGCTAGTGAGCATTTTAAAATGAATAAATAAACTAACCACTTTTATCTATCTATCTTATATATATATATATATATATATATATATATATATATGTGTGTGTGTGTGTGTGTGTGTGTGTGTGTGTGTGTGTGTGTGTGTGTGTGTGTGTGTGTGTGTGTGTGTGTGTGTGTGTATATATATGTGTGTGTGTGTGTGTGTGTGTGTGTGTGTGTGTGTGTATTGATACAATTTTAAGCGACCTTTCAAAAAGTGATTAAGAGGTCATTTCAAAGTCCCGGACATTTATTTCTGTGTGAAACACTACAGAATATAGAAATATTTTTGTAGTGTTTTTGTATAATACATTTCTATTCACAGAAGGATCGAAAATATATAAAAACATTATTATTTTTATACAGTACATTTTTAGCTTATCTATGCAAAGTAAATAGATGTTTCTTGAATAAACGACAAGAAGGTATCACCAGAATCGGTAAAGTAGACTAATAGACCTTGAAAACTAGCTCTGTTTGAAATCACACAATGGTTTTATTTTAATCAACTTTCTCGTAAAGGAAAACGCTTCAAAAGTGGTTTAATCATCAGCTGATATTGTAAACGTTTCCGTTTAGTTTACGCCATGGATTTCTACGCGATTTTGTTACATACATTTTTAACAATGTTTTTTTAAGAAAAAATTATTTTGAAATTTATAAACGTTATTAGTTTTGTATTTATTGGTAATTTAGTAATTATTATTTTCTTTTTTATACTTCCTTCGCAACGTAATACAACAGAGAACGTTGCGTTTGTTTCATTCATTGTGCACTGTTCCCAGGCAACGTGTCACTGCACACTTCCTGACGTCACGTCTACACATCCGATGTGTGACTCTTCTCTTCGACAGATCAATATAAATTCTGAACAGCTAGGTAAAGTTTGGTTAGAAAACTTTATTACTTTTATGTTATAAAAAACGTACTTGTTACATAGTCGTATCACATAATGTTGATACAAAAGTAAGAATTAAACAGTTTCAGTGAATGGACACATTCTTTCCTCAGTGTAGTTAACTATTTATAACACTCTATGTACTTAACAAGAACATTTGAATGCTGAACTATCTAGAATATAATTATTATGTGCATTAAATGTACACACACACACACACGCGCGCGCACACACACACACACACACACACACACACACACACACACACACACACACACACACACACACACACACACACACACACACACACACGGCCTCCCGTACAAGTCTGTTCCACGCATCCCGATCCAGAGCTATATTCATGTTCTATTCACTTATTCCAATCCTTGTCAGATGCTCTTCTAGGTCATCCAACCGTCGTCTTCTAGAACGTCGTCTTTTTCTTTTCCCCAAAAAATAATCTCCCATCATTTTCTTTGTCATTCTACCATCTTCCATCCTCCGCACATGACCGAGCCAGCTGATTCTTTGTGCTTTTATAAAGCGCAATATGTTCTTATTCTTTATTAAATTTTCCAGTTCCTGATTACTTCTAAGACGTCAAAAGTATTCTTAAAATCTTCCTTTTAAACACCCCTAGCACGTGCCGACCAGTAACTTTCAGCGTCCATTGCAAACGACAGGTCTGACAAGCGATTTATAAAGCTTTAAGTTGGCAGCTCTGGAGAGAAGTGTCGATCTGAAAAGGTTTGCAAGACGGTAATACGCTCTATTCCCTGCCGTGACCCACTTCCCGATCTCTTCATTCACCTTGTTTCGGCAATTTGTATTTACTCCAATTTACTAAAGTGTCCAACTTCGTCAAACGTAGTGTCACCAAACAGGAAACCTGCGACGTTCTTGCTCCAGCTGCAGACACCACCGTGTACTTTGTTTAGTTTCATTTATCTCTAGACTAACCTTTTTACATTCGGGCACTAGTTCAGTGAGAACTTGCCTCATTGCTGCATTCTTCCGAGAATTACTGTATCATCTACATATCAAAGGTCCAGGTTGCATCACCTTGTCGAACTCCACCGTCGATACGGAATTCTTTGCTTATTCTATTGCCAATAAGAACTCCACCTCGTGAATGGAACAGCGTCATTTTAATTAAGTTAATCAATTTATAGAGAATATCAAACTCTTTTAAGACTGATGTTAGCTGAACTCTACCAACTCTATTGAAGGCTTGATGGCTTGATATTTTTGTTGTTTGTAAAATGAAGCTCAACATTTTTGTTGAGCTCGTTTTCTCTAGCACTTGTCTAATGACAAAGATCTGGTCAATCATAACCCTGTCTCATATATATATATATATATATATATATATATATATATATATATATATATATATGATTAACGATTTCTAATAAAGTTGTCTAAAGGTCAGAATCGGCGCTTATTTCGTGGTTCCGTGAATGGTCTTTACAATTACCGCCCCTCCAACAGCTCATTAACAAATAAAAATTCACTAATAAATGGCTTTCTGTAAGAAGTTGATATGTGGTCGTGTATGAACAGCTTATTGTTTACACTGTATACAAAAACCATTATCTCTGTTTACGTTGCAGTACAATTACTGAACTTTATTTGTGAAGGAATATCATACCCTTTTCCGAGACAAACTCCAAGTATACGTCAGACATTCCTAGTCACGAGTTGCAGACTGCAACCCCCTCCACCCTCTTGGGGATAGAGTCTACCCTCCGGCTACTTTACTCTTCCACTCTGGTTCGCTCAGCTTTTTCCTTCAGCTTATTTTCTATGACATGCTGATATTTCTATAGCTTTAGCCTTCAGTCCGCGATGAAAAACGCTAAACTAATTTGATTCGATTTTCCGTGCTCTAACAACATGCCTTAATTTAAAATTAATTATTGAAATTTGTATTTTAAACGTTTGTAGCTGGTCGTCTTAGTTGAAATATTCTGTTATTAAATTATCTATTGTTTTAAAAGTTGTCCTGTTTGTGTGCAATGGAAATTGTTTTATCGGTTAACGTTGACTGTGCTAGCGCGCGCGCATACACACACACACACACACACACACACACACACACACACACACACACACACACAACACAAAGGTAAAAGACGTTTAGTCTGTGGACAAACATTTACACAAAGAACGTTAATTAACAAATTTATCCAACAGCCCTGTAAGGCAAAAGTATATTTGAAAATTCATTCGAAAAATGTTTGATTAAGATAAAACTATACTGAATAATTTTTTAGGGCTAAAATACGTTTCAAAAATCAGTGTGGTTAGAAAACCACATGAAAATATGCGAGATATTTTTGAATCGGAAACAGTTTTTAGGCTTCTAAATTGTGATTTCTAAACAATATTTTTATTAGTACAACCTGGTAAGTATGCGTGGGTAAGTACGTAGTAACTGTGCTAAAATGAAATGCCTAATTGTTGATAAAAGTTTCTGAAAACTTCAAGAAAATAAATTTCTGAAAACAAAGTAATAGTGTTCATATAAAATCTGCCGCACTGCTTCATTTCGAACAAATTTTATTTACAACTTTCAAAAAAAAAAAAACAAACAAACAGGAAATTCTGTTTTCCAAAAAAATCGCTACAGCATCGGTTCTTAAGAACGCCAAATATAGTCTTACCGTATTATTCAGAAAAACGGGTAATTTTTGGTACGATTAAGTTAACTGATATCCTAAGTAACAGCGAAATAGTTAATTATTATGTTTCAATGGCGAAGAAATAACAATATTAATTAATTTGTGAATTAACGTTGTGCCTAGAATACAAAGATGTATAATACTGTTCACAGTAAGGTTATTTTTAAACAATTATTTTATTTTTACATAATGCGATATTGAGATAAATAGTTAGTGAGATAGATAGTGAAGTAGATAGTGAGATAGATAGATAGATATGAAGATATATATATATAGTGAGATAACTAGATAAATATATAGGTAATGAGATAGATAGGTAGTGAGATAGATAGTGAGATATCTATATATCTAGAACCTGTTTAACATCCAGTGAGATATATAGGTAGTGAGATAGTTAATGAGATAGGTAGATAGACAGACAGTGAGATAGATAGATATTAAGGTAGACAGATAATGAGATAGATAGATAGTGAGGTAAATATTTGTTCAAAGTCCTGACACATATTTGGTTCTTCTTAGATCATAATGTATAAATCCTTAAAATTTAAAAGCTATTAACGTTGATTGTAAGTTATATTAGATTTAATTTGAAGCGAAGCACAGGTATTCGGTGACGACTGAAGGGTGTCGCCTGTGACCTGTGCGCCAAGTTTTCCCTTCTAATAGTTTTCTTACCCGAGCCGCGAGACAAATTCCTCTTCTTAGTGGCTGAGTTTTCTTGCCTACAGTAGTTCTGCTTGGCAGAGTGTGTGCCTTTACACTGATTTTAATAATTACTACGGGCATTCGGCCTCGTTTTTCACACTGTCGTTTACTGGAAGCCTTAAAAAAGTGGAAATTTTTATTTTGTCAGTATACAATGTGAAAAAATAGCTATCGTGAAGAGAAATATTCATGTATGAAAGTAGTTGCTTTACATATTGTGTTTTATATCAGTAACGTCGGTTTGGTCAACAAGTTTTAAAATACGATTTTTCTTAAAACCAGCTTTAATTATTTTGATAAAATTTAGGTTTTTCTGAAATGTTAAGATGTTTATTTGAGATTATACGAGTAGTTTCAAAGTTATACGGTCATAATAATTGAATAGGCCAAGAGATTTCTTCATACAACTAAATCTTGAGTTCGACAGAACCCCGTCTCTGAAACTATTAACTGTACAGATTTGTAAAATTTTTAAAAATGATTTATGGATGAAAACGAAAAGTATTTCTCATAATAAATACGTTAGAAAATCATAGTTTTGAAAATATTTCACTTCCGGCCAATATTTGAATGTGTTATATATACTTTTTTTCAAGAAATGCGTATTATGAGTTTTTAGGAAATTCTTTGGATTTCTAAGAATAATCCTTCATATTTTTAGTTAGACTATATTTGCAAAAATAAAGAAAACACCGACACTGTATAGTTCCTACTGTTAATATTTCGTATACTATTATGCTAAGCACTCCAATCGGTTTTGTATCAAAAATAAGGACCTGCGTTATTTAAACTACACATATGGGTACCTACAAGTTAGTCAGAACACCAGGGCAAATTCACGTCTCATACTTTTCCATTTTAAAGCTTTATAATAAAATAAAACCGACAAAAAGGTCTGTAAATAAAATTCCAAGAGCAGTATAAAGTGTCCCCGTGAGAGTGCAGCACAGTGTAAGTAATTGTGTATACCAAAACAGCTGATTATTAAGAAAAACCATTGTTGAAAGTAATACATAAACTACTACTGTATCCAAGACTTAAATAACTATTAGCCGAATCAGTTTTGAAAGTAGAATCGGTAAGACAATCTAGGCCAGTTCTAATATTTAAATGTTAAATAAAATACTCTGCTTTTAGTAAACAGTAAATACTGTAGCGTGATTTAGGTATGTGATGCAAAATCCGGTTATAGTAGGTAGAACAAAGTAAGGCCAATTGTATTCAACAACCTAAATATAATGAATGACATTGCTTTATTAACAGATCATACAAATATTAAATATAACTATAACGTATATTTTAACAGAAGTTCCTATTGACAAAAAATAGCAGGCTACATGGTTTTGCAACGATTTCACTTAGGGAAAAATGTAGACTAACTTTAAAATACAAGTACTGAATTAAAGATTAGTGTTTAAATCTTATTCAAGATATAATCTTTAATTAAGTAAATTTTTAATTTAAGATTTACTTAAATCTTATTAAATCCATTTAAAGATAGAGATTTAATGGTATTATTTGAATTATTTTATTTATAGAATTCATTCTTTTTTTGCTTTCAATTACGGATAGCAGTATTATAAAAAAAAATATGGTAAGCTCTTTTCTTTTTCGTTCATGTACCAACAAGGAAAGTTACGACTTCCACATATTTCAGAGGTTATATATTATTTTTCAACTATATTTCATAGTTTATAAAGAAGTACTATAACACTGTTCTACTTCTTGCTCTACATTGTTGTATATTATTAGTTTCTTTTTCCCAATAACTGCGAAAGGTCGCACGGGCCCACTAGTATTAAATTAAGCCTTATTTAGTAACTAAAAAGATATTAATTTCAATATAAAGTTTTCTAATGTTCCTTTCTACAACTTAACCTTTATATCAGAATATTCCTGTAGCCCTATTGTGAAGAATGTTTATTTGTTGTAATAATGATAAGTCTGTAAACCTGTTAGATGAATGTTTATACTAATTTTCTAGAGATTGTTTTATTTTTAAATACAACGGGCTATATTGCTGGTCAACTGTGATTTGAGTAATTGAAATTTTTATACACAGGCTTGATGAGTATTCTTCAAGCATGACTAAAATTATTTCAGCAAAATATTTTTGGTCAGGTTTTAGTAACAGGTATCTTTGTAAAACTGTAGTAGTGTAGGTAAGACGATTGTTAGAAAAACCCAACACGTGTCAGCAAAATCAATTTTTGGCTTAGTTTTGTTTTCGCTATCGAAAAAATCTTTTACGCAATGTCGTTAGTTTTTGAAAATTCGTTTCCATCACATCAGCAAAACATTTACAACCAGATTAGTTTAGACCTACATATTTTTACTTCTTTTTATTTCAAATTTTTCACCGACTATATTTTTTTATTAAGTATGTCTCATCATGTTGCCTGCATTGGTTGAAGTCATCTAGTTTATTTTGAAAGTACTTTAAATGGGAACTCCTCTCGTGGGACGCATGGCTGCCAACCAAACCACGATGTATATCCCTGCACGTATGTGGTCTAGGGTCTACAGCAAACACCACACTGCATGTAGGAGTAGAATATATTATGGATGGTGAACTAACTTCTGTGTTAAACCTAACCTAACAAAGCGACCGTACGCACAGTAAGACTTAATTCCTAATGCGATATTTTGATACAAGAAATTATTTTGACGAAATATGTTTATAGCTGTAGTTATTTATAGCCTATTGGTTCTTCTCCTAAGGTTTTTGCACAAATTTTATATGTGAGGTCTCATTTTAAATCATATTCCGTTTGTAAAAATTAAAAAAATCATTATTTCAATAACAGTGTTTCAAAATGGGACGCAACCTTATGGAACAATGTTATCGTCTGTGTTCTCTTTTATGTTGAATAAAGATATTTATATTTAACATAAAATCGTTACTGGTTTACTTAATGTTTATTTTATTGTTACTTTTACACACAGTTTTTACACCAAACAAAACAACCCTGTTCATTGAAAAAATAATTTACACATTGTATCCAGTATATTAGAAGTTCCCCTTATGTCCAGGCCCAGAATGCATTTACAGAAAACACGGTATGGATGCATGAAAAATATCTACCATCATGCGGCTGTACGACAAGTTCCAAGAGACAGGTAATGAGGCAGACGCACCAAAAATTGGTCAAGCTAAAGTGCTGACACCAGAAATGTTTGTTGACGTGAGTCTGTTGTCTCCGTTGGTAGTGTCCACAAGCATTACGCAAGTATTTAAATATGTATCCATACAGAGCTCATGTTGTTAGCAAAATTTTACCTGAAGACGATGTAAAACGTGAAGCTTGCTGTCGGTGGTTCATGTCCGATGGAGAAATGCTTAGTGATTGATTAACGAAGCATGGGTTTACCTTGTTGGTTAAGTACATTCACACAATTATCGCACCTAGTCTACAAACAATCCACATCAGCTACACGAGTGCCCCCTGAAATTAGATGTTAAGTGTGCATTGTCACGAAGTCAAACCTTCGTAACAGTTTCTCACGACACAATAAACAATATCGTCGTATTCATTTGTGTGAATCGCATAATGGAGCCCATTTTCAACAGTTTTTGTAACTAAGTCATAAAATAAAGTAACTTTATTTTTCCATAAAGTCGCGTCAATTTTTGAACACCCTGTATTACGTTACTAAGCGATGAACACGTATTTGTTTGATTAAATATAACATTTTACTAAACAGCTGATTTCATTATTAAACTTTAATATTTGCATTATTGCATGCGCGTTGCAAATGTTGTTAATTAGTAAAAATATTTCATTTAAGGCAATCGATTGAACTCAATATCCATTCGCGAAATGTCCCTGTAGCAATGTACATGTTGACCTCCAAACTGCTTTAAGACAGACGTAAACAGCGATGATTTAAGTTTTTGTTGGGAAGGACATCTGAGGACAACGGAGTGATACCTTGAATCTCCTAGCCCCTCCGGGGACCACTTCAGAATGTCTTTCTTCCATTTCCTATATTCTCCAGGTCCCATTCGGTTGGTAGCATTAAACATATCTTTGTTATCTTATATTCCTCCTGTAGGAGTACTGATCTGAACATTCACTCCTCAGTCAGCCGTCATTCTCAACGAGTCCTCGGATTTCTTTCCTAAACTTCTCTCGGTACAAGCGCAATATTTAGTGTAGCCTATAGTAGACTTACTCACATATTTTCGGTTTTAAAATGGCGTGGTGTCATCATGCTTTCGTACGGAATATTCGTCAATGAATTAAAAATATTTGCGTAATTAATGTCAACACTTGTAAGCGAATTCCCACCACTATTGAAACTCGTGACCACAGTCTTTGACCAATTTACTTCCAAGTATTTCCAAAAGTATTTTTCTTTATCTTACAGTTTTCAAGTTCGATTTCATCAGCATAATCTACATTCACTGTGTCCCATGAAGACATTTACGTATTTGATCCTCCATTATTTTCTCATTCCTCCATTGGTCATTTTGAAACTATACATACTTTTTAAAGAATGTACTAGTATGTGAAAATTGCATCTGCTCTATAATTTCCATTTGGAAACTGTTGAGCGGGATTTGCTGGTTAACGAACTTGGCTAAGCTATAACCAAAATTGATTTGTATGCCAAATTTGACTATAAGCGGACTGAAATTGCTAACTTGAGCATACTAAAACACACACACATGCGCATGTGTGTGTGTGTGTGTGTGTGTGTGTGTGTGTGTGTGTGTGTGTGTGTGTGTGTGTGTGTGTGTGTTCATATAAACACGCGGAAGAGCAGATCTCGACACTTTGGCAGAGTTGAGTGAGACGTGTCTGAGACTAAGTTTTGTGTCAGTATAAGTCGGTACTTAGTTCGATGCTGTAACAGAGTACTTCCAAGTTTACAAACATTTTCGAAATTTTGGAAACATTAATGTTTTACTTACAAAAAATATTTAAGGGGTATAAAAATATACGAACATCAAAACTACGAACGGCAACCGGAAGTGGAGTCAATCAGTTTAAAAAACGCGCCTGTATCTTTTAAATGTAAATATTTAAACTTAATTGTAACGTATTATAGAAAAATATTGTGTTTAAAAACCGTAACCTAGGCAACGGTAACCTAGGTAACGCGAAATAATAAGTTTGGAGAGTGGTCAGCTTCAAAACCGAACTAATCAGAGTCGACGCTACACGAAGCGGAACCCACTCCGCTCAGCTCCGTTACGCTTTCAGTGGCCGAACTTATATTAAAAAGAATAGGTTAGGTTGAATGCGTAGTTTAGCCACTAAGTGTAATAAAGAAAAGATTGAACTAGTCTGTTGTATAGTCTTTATTAATATAGCCGAACCGCGGATCTTTAATTTGTGCAGCACAATACTCACAGATTTATTTTAATTAAAAATAATTTTGCCAAAAATGCCTCCGTTAATCAGCGTTAAGTGAAAGAAGGTCAGTAGGCCTTGTACACGTCATCAATAATTCATCACCACCCTCAGTGTTGTTAAATCAACCCTTAAAAGATATCGTTTTACATTAATCACCTGGCTACTGTCAAGATGTGCCGCTAATTAGGACAGACGCGGAAGGGTTAACATCCCTTAAATGGGTTCGTTATTTTAAGTTTGGCAGTGTTATTATTGATGGTTTTGTACAGTATTGTAAGGCTGTGGGTGTGCCTTATATTTCAGTGGTCACGGTTTGCCGGATAATAAGGCTATTTTTTTAACTTTCCCCACTTTAAGAAAAATTGGACCGTAGACAAAGATCTATCTTGAGGTTTTGATAGGTCTAACTGTTTCCAGGACACGCACGCGCGCGCACACACATTTCTTGAAATTACGTAAGAATAGTTGACATTTTCTGTTATATTTAGATATATTTGTACGTTAGATCTAGTTTACTTATACCTAGCGACCATTTTTTTAGTTTTACAACCAAAGTTTTTCAAGCCCAGTTTTGTTTTAAAAAAATTTATTATAAATATTTTTTCTCAAAATACAAAAATAACTGAAAACTGTTTTTCCGATGTACTGTCAGACAGCAATTTTCTTTTATTTCAAATTTGTTGTATTGACTTCAGTGATTAGAATTTCAGCGAAATCAGATGAACCGAATTTGAGACTTATTGCCGTTTTCCGGGTTTAATCATGCATTATTACTTTACCGGAATAGAGAAAGTTATTGCACGTGTAGTGTCTAGAGTGTTGGAACAACACGTGTTTGTTAGCGTGACAGTAACGTGAGGACACTACGCAGTGCGGTGACAAATGGCGCAAACTTTTGTCGGCTAACTTTGCAAGAGTTTTACTGTTAAATATTTATTTTGGGAGCCAAGTTGCGGCGAAGTTAAGGTCGGCCACAAAGTTGTGCGGCGGGCTTCAGTTTGCCACCCGCCCGCCCACTGGGCACATCCATTCTGAAACTGTATCGTAGAAACAATATTTTGGTAATTATAACACGTAGAATGTTGCGCGGATTTTTATGGATACGTTTTCGTGATGTGTTTAAATTTGAAAGCCCGAACGACATGTGTGTAAGGTGTCAAGACGGCGGCCTCTGATTTAACGATGAACATTGTGCACACTTTCGGCCAAAAACATTGACAGATTGTTTTAAAATTTTGTACGAAGGTACCTTGTATAAAGCCCGAACGACAATTTTTTCCACATACATTTTTGTTTCAAGATGGCGGCCTCTGATTTAACGATGACGAGTGTAGTTTCCTGCTATTTCCTGCAGTACTGGCTGAACGGCAGGACCTATTATAATTTTGACTGTTTAACGGAAATGAGCTTACAATTTCCGATCACGTTGTTCCAGTAACATTTTTCGTTAATATTACGGTCAGCTGTTAAATTGGCCGAAAAGGTTTCGAGTGCGTCAGAACAGATTAGCTATCACGTAATGTTGTGTACAGGACAGGTTAGGTTACCGCGAGGAAGAGGTATTTTATTGTTCGGGATTTATGATGGTTTATCAAGAACGCAGGTAATTAGCCATCGGAGGGGAGGGGGAGTTTCAATATCGACTAATTGCAGCGCGTGAGGTCGATATTGCAATCGTTTATCGCCCAGCCTGCCTGGTCACTAGAGTCGTTTTTATACAGGGATGTTTCATAAACTCTAGTTCCAGAAGGAATGGCTGTACAAGAACAGAGATAGGCAGTGTTTGTCTTAAAAATACTAGATCGTGATAATTTTTTTCAAACACAAGTATCTTTTCACACAAGTGTGACTACAGATAGTTTGTTATTATTATAAGTATTGTTTATTTGGATATTTGTTATTATTTGTGTATACGAGAAAGCAATAAGCGATGTTTCGAGACTATGAATCAACTCTAGTTTTCAAGTGCCTAACTTACACTTAACTAAAATATAAGCTAGATTCTTCAATATATGTTAAAATAAAAATTAAAATATCTGCTATTTTGAATTTTCCAAGATTTTAGGGATTCTGTAAATTTCTGTTTTTGAACCAAAAATCAAAATCATGTATCATGTTTTGTATTCCTTTTTACTTTAATCGCAATAATTTGTTCGAAAAGAAGACAAATTACAACAAAACCTAAAACTTATTTTAGTCTATCAGCTGTTCAATGAAATCAGCTGATCGTTACAAATTAATACGAAACAACTGTTCTTTTAATATAACTACCAAAATGAAATTAACAATTCATTTCAAGTATTTACATCGGTCAAACGTCTTCGTAGTTTCCGTAGTGCAGTGGTTATCACGTGCGCCTCACACGCACTAGGTCTCCGATTCGATATCGGGCGGAAACACAAAAAAGAAAAAAGGTTAAATAGAAAAAGTATTTTTGAAAATTCGCTACCATCAAGTGAGCGAACTAGCTGCGTGCCGCTATTATTACATTCTAGCAATTCTTCGTTGTTCGCTTTGCAGACTATTCCTTCGCGACCTTGATACATTTTAGCGTCATTATTTGACTTTTTGAATAATTATTATTCAAAGTTTAAAGAAATAAACTTGACTATAAAAATAATTGCGATCTTCATGAATTTCTACGTTTTCAAGTCCCCTAAATAAAATTGTGATTTTTACGTGGATATCTACCAGTCTTTGTGTTTTGAAGAAAGTTTTATGTGTTTTATGCCAATTCATTCGCCTTAAATTACACCAATCGGCCAATTTTATGAAATTTGGCATATGTAATTCTCGTTTACCCATAACTCGTGTAAATTTGTAATTTTTTTTAATAAACCTTTTTAAAGCTTATTTTTTTTGTCAGGAAATTGTTATAAATAAAATTGATTGATAAGATAGTGCGTAAGTACTAAGAAAAGGTAGGTTTTGTATAACTCCAAAGAATATGATTTAAAAGCTATAAAAACTGTAATATCGGTTTATTTCCTCGAAATCGGTTCATCAGATTGTGCTGAAAATTTGGTTATACTAACTACGTAAATTTTCATAACTGAATTTAATGTTCCAAATTTGAAATAAAAGAATTTTACGGTCCGGAAGTAAAAACACAAACATCCCAATCACCTTACTGTTTCTTACATTTCGGAGTTGCTTTTCGATTTTCGACGCATTTTCCTGTTCCTTTGACGTGGCATTAGTGGAAACAGTTTAATGAGTGAAAATGTTTTCACTATTTACAATATTTAAATCTGTCACCATAGCAAGAAATATTACAAATTAAAGTGGTTTCTCACCTCCCTCAATCACATCATCGACATGACATATATTTACTTTCCTCCAAAACTAACTTGTAAAACATCTGGAACAGAATTCATCCCCGTAGTTTGGTGACGTCAGCGAGTGCGTCAGGGCTGGTCGAACTACAGCGTGCAGTCCAGTGTTTAAACGTTAATACCAGCCGATTACGGAGGTATGAGGGGATAGTTAGCAATAAGGGTCGGGGGATGGATTGATATATTTAGCGCGTGGGATTTGTTCGCTCCTCTCACAGCACGGAGGTCAGATCGATCCTTCGACAGCGCAGAGAAACGTTCCCTCAACGTGTGCACAGAACCGAAACGGTTTCACGACGAATTAGTTGTAATTGTTGCTTTCAGAAAAGTTCTGTAAATTTGTTTCCTCATGAACATCACAAGAAATGGTTGCAACGATTTTTTATAAAATTTTACAAATAATTGTATGTTCCATACATTCGAAGAGAATAACTTTAACTTCAATATGAAAGTATATGAAAAAAAAAACAAAAACTTTCTCACATTGTGACAAAAAAAACTAGAAAATCTGCATCGATTTTCAAAGTTGGTTTATTATATATTACTGAAATTTTGATCATGTACGAAGAACCTTAACTCGAGCCAATGTTGCAGTTGTTGATAAGAGCTTTTATTTCCCCCCTAAACGTAAATTCCTGTTACACTGGGCTTCAGTTATTAATCTTCATATATACGAAAAAAATTTAAGGAACTATAAAAATTATCAAAATTTGTTACTTTTTAGTCTTAAATATTTTTGAAAATCTGATTTTACTATTGTTAGCGTTTAGGATTTTTTAAAATCATTTGAAATATTAAGACATTTAATTGGACGGCGGTCATTTTCCTATTTCCAATGCAATTTTAAAGTTTAAAATACTATTTACGACGGTAGGCATAGAGTTTCAAAAACAATTAATTTTGGAAATTTGCTCCATCGAGACAGTTGCGTGTCGCAATTTTTGTCAGTTCTTAAGTAAACCAGTAAATTTCCCTGATGACTGTTCTTATTTAAACCGAAACGTTTACTCAGTTACCTTTGTTATTTAAACCAGTACGTTTACTGAATGCCAGTAGGCCAGTTAGTTTGCTTAGTTACATTTTTTTTTTACAAAACCCAGTAAATATATTTTATGCCAATTCTTAATTAAACCAATACTATTACTTAATACCAGTTCCAAATGAAGTATTAAGGTTTTTTTTTGTGTAACAGGTTTTTCTTACCCCAGGTAAACTGTACACCCCCAATAAAAAAAGCCTAGTGCTTATGTACCGAGGGTTAAAAACCCTGAAAATTAGGTATATAGTACCGGGGGAGGAGAATAACTGTGCCTAGGTTAGTTATCTTACCCCAAGGTATCTACTATATATCGGCATATTAATAAATCAAAGGGGTACACGGTGCCTAGGTCATTCCTCAATAGATCTACAAGATAAATAGTAGACATCTTGAGAGGTAAGAATAACCTAGGCACAGTGTACCCCTTTGATGTATTAATATACCAATATATAGTAGATATCTTAGGAAGTAAGGATAACGTAGGCACATTGTACCCCCAGGTACTCTACACCTAATTTTCTAGGTTTTCTCACCCCCTCACGGTGCATAAGGACTTCTTTCTTACGGGGGTAACGTTTGCCTGCAATATCGGTGTTTTTAGACTACATCTCCTTGAACCAGTATGTTTTCTTATATTTGTTTTTACTAGAAATAATAAGTTTACTTTATACTTATTTCATGCAGTAAGTTTACCACCGTTAGTTTAACTTATGTAACTTAAACACTTGCTTGGTGGCCAGCCTACGACTTGTGCGTTGCATTGAATGTTCAGTTGCTTCACCAACTGAGCTACGCGTACATGCGCGGCCAATTACAGACTGCATATCTAATACATTTATACATCGTGCCACTACAGCGGACATGAAGTTTGCAAGTAGTGTACGCATAATATAGCACAGCAGCGGCGCGGCAGGTGTTGAATCGATACGATACCACTCAGGCTGGCTGTCCACGCTTCCCGCTGCACGTGATCATCAGTACCGAGCTTTCAAATGGAAACGCTCGCAAGTGTTGTTAATTTACCCATTTTCATTTTCCATTATGTTAGCGAAACAGTTGCGTGCTACCGTTATTGGCCAATACCTGATTCACGAGAATGATAATTGCCGCACTCGCCTGTCTCGCTCACGCGATACAAACGAATTTACAAAAATGTTTTTCTTTTATACTTTTTAAAAAAATCCGATTTCACCATCGTAATCAGCATACAATCTGCATATAATAGGATATTAAACTATCAAGTTATGTTGAAAATATGAAAAAGAAACCCTTACCGCCGTCCAATTAAACGTCTTAATTTCAAAGGATTTTGAAAATTGAAAATGCAAATCTTTACAGTTTTGACTATACTCTTATTACGTTGGTGAAATCAGCTTTTCTAAACAAGTCAAGAAGAAAATGTTTTGACTTTTAAGATTTAAAATTACTGCCATTTTGAAACTGTCAAACGAATTTCGCTGGTTAATGAACTTGATCAAGCTATTATTCATAGTCGATTTTTGTGCCAAGTTTGAATCAAATCTGGCCAAAATTGCGAATGCGAGCGTGCTAAGCGCGCACTCACACACACACACGCACTCACGCACACACAAGTCACGGGTCAGGGTCTTACCATGATGACCGCTGCAATAGTTGTTTTTCACATGGAAGAAATTTTAAAAATTAAAATTGAATTTTAATAAATAGCCAGACGAATATTATCCAGCTAATGCTTTGTTTTGCTTCAAAATGGTTTTTCCAAGACTTAAAAATCATAACTTTTTCGCCTTAATTTTGTTTGTACGACATTCGTTTTAATATTTCCAAAGTCATTTAAAAATATGTAAGTGTTAATTATCCATATTAAATTAAATGATGGTTAAACTACTTTTGTAAAAAATTGTTTAAAGTTTAAAAAAATATTCTGTTGTTAGTGTTCGGACATTCGCTTGCATCACGACTGCAAGACAGGTGCGTGCAACGATCATTTGAATTATCTCCACAAAATCTGTCTTCGTGCCAGTGTTGCTCACCTGCGTCTCTCACTTAACTGCTTCAGTACAACTTGATTGATTTTTAGATTAGTATTACTTCTGTCCTACCAGATACGGATAGACTTTGCAAAAACCGAAACAGATTTTTCTGGAATATAGTTAGTTGCCATTGCAGTAGAAGACGATGTTCCGTAGCAATGTTAGTTGTTTGTCGGGTGAAAAATGCGAAGTTTTGCCAAGGCGATGACCGTGATATTTGTGCCAAGGTAGCGCCCCACAGAACACTATCTGGCTAAACTGATTTATTGCTGGGCTCATCGCAACCGTCTCGCTAATGTGATAGGAGCGAATATTACAACACTATTTCATTAACATAATCGATGTTAAATATTCATATACGTGCGCGCGCTTGTGTGTCTGCATATCTGTTTAGTGCGCTCACGTTCGACTTGATTTAAACTTGGCGAAAGAATCAATTACAATAATAGCTTGGACAAGTTTGTTAGCCAGTAAAATTTCGTTCAACAGTTTCAAAATGACCGATATTTCAAATTTTAAACAATTCATAACCTTTTGTCTAATTTTTTTTCGTAAATCTGCTTTCACCTTCGTAATCAGCGTTAACTAGCAAATGCATAAACTAGCATTTTTAATATTCAAAACCCGTTGAAATTAATAATTTTATAACGGCGGTCAGGGTTTATTTTCGTATTTTCAATGTAATTTGATAGTTTCAAATCCCAATATATGCAGATTTTAACATCATGGTTAAATCAGAATTACAAGAAAAAGTTAAAATAAAGCATATTATTTTCGGTAATTCGCTTCTAACACGTCAGCGAGACAGAAGCGTGCCGCGATTATTCGAGTATCGAGTCGACGTAAGCGTAACCTATAGTTTTATACTGTATGTTATTTATTCGTGCAACATTTGACACATGTAAAATGACAAATGAAATGGAAATGCCGCGTCATATGGCACGAGTCTCTTGTACTTGTGACGGAGTGGGCGGCGGCGGCGGGGGAGGGGAGGGAGGTTCAATGTTATGCTAATCCGCGCCAACTGCACTCGTGTTTTTCTGCTTCTCGCTAACACTAATCGACAAAGTAAACCCGTTGATATGTAGTGTCGTATCTTCAGCGTAGGCTATTTCTGTTTTCAACATTGTCTGTAAAAAACTGCTCATTATAATCGCACGATAAAACAATTTGACATTTTGTTGCGCTCCTTAGACACCATTAATCCAGAGAATTTGTTTTACTTTCGAAATAAATATTTGAATTCATCTTTTTTTCATACCTTTCGAACTGTAATTTTGGGATAAATATTTTTTGTAACAATTTTGTAAGTTAATTAATTCCAATTCCCCCTCCAAGTTGAAATCAAGTAAGATCGTTTTTTGAGCCCGGCAATGTTATATTCAAAAATATATAATGATAGCCAGAAAATACACAAAAATAGTTTTTATACACAAAAATATTTCTTGTTTTTATTTATTTGCACTATATATATATATATATATATACTTTAATATATACTTTAACTACTATTAATCTATTTTTTAAATAAACAAGTAAATATTTTTTAATAATTCGAATTCAAATTTGAGAAAGTTGGTAGATATTTAGGGGAGGTGGTTACCCATCTTGAATCCTTTCCAAATCCTAGAATTTATAAGGAGACTAGGACTGAAGCAGGCGCTGTAACTGAGCATCTCAGGAATACAGATAGGTGGCACAAAGATCGCAGTGCAATAATAATCCTAGAAAGTCAATCATTCATAGCCTAAAAAAACGATTTTCATAAAAAGCTATTTTGTCAATTTTTCAGGCCGCGAACAAATTATTATGTTTTTTGCGAAACACGTCTCATGTTTTAGGGCCGGTTGTGATGTTGGATTTTGTACGTCACGTGATGCGAGTGCACACATTTATATTGGTACTTATAGTAAGAGATCAGTTGTTTTAATAATAATTCGTAACGATTTCATTGAACAGCTGATAGGCTATAATAAATTTCAAATTATGTTGTGATAAAAACTAGCTATGTTAATTTGTCGTGTTTTCGAACAAATTATCGTAATTAAAATATAAAGGAAAATAAAACATGATACATGATTTTTATTTTTGATTCAAGAACAAATTTTTTAATATGTTTTGTCAAAGAAACGAATTTCCATCGGCGTTCACGCATGAGCTAGTTTAAGAACAGAAACACTGAATGTGAGACTTACTCTTCTGCCGTCACGGGAAGTCGCCAAAGAAGAGTTCAAGGTCACGCCAGATAATTTCACACTCTTCTTGCTAATACTCGCCGAGGTTTTCTTACACACGCTGTGACTGGACGTGGACGAGCTCGCTTCTTCGCCTGGCTGGGTGTTGTTGTTCCGATCGCTTTCAAATTTGGCCGTCATAGTTCAAGCCAGTTGGGGCTGGTTTCGGTGTCTTGCTCATTGGTACGGAGTGATGCACATACATTCGTCGCAGAACGCCCCGCGGTTTTAGCCTAGAACAATAACTAGGTGACAACATACAGGGTGTACGGAAATTATACACCAAAACTTCGGTAAATGCTTTTATGTATCAAAACAAGTAAATACTCCAACACAGTTATGGACCATTTCGGTTTATTTAGGGTCAGTGTAATAAAATTTTCATTTTGTTTAAAATAGCAACTTGCAATTTCACACAATCTAGCGCTCCTTAAAGAGAATCGCAACTCTTGGTCAAAAGTTACGATTTTTTAAATCCTTGAATGGCCGCCATTTTGAAACGGTTGAAAGAGTTTTGCTGGGTATAACGAATCAGTTCAAGCTACTATAAAAAAAATGGTTTTTCAAGCCGAGTTTGAATCAAATACCTGAAATTGTGATAATAGCGTGTTAGCACGTTGTTGTGTATGTTTGAATCGCTAGTCTTACCGCAGTGTTTGTACAACACATTTATTTGTCAATTAACTTTTCTAAAACTCTGTCATTAAAAGAAATACACAATTTTGCAAAGTTGTTAACCCAACAAGATCACTTTTACCCAATTCTTATTGGAAAATGAACTAATGAATCGACCATCACGGTAATTGTAAGGTGTGTGTGTGTGTGTGTGTGTGTGTGTGTGTGTGTGTGTGTGTGTGTGTGTGTGTGTGTGTGTGTGTGTGTGTGTGTGTGTGTGTGTGTGTGTGTGTGTGTGTGTGTGTGTGTGTGTGTGTGTGTGTGTGTGTGTACATGATTACACGCCTTTATGTTATAGAAATTGTTCCTGACCTGCGACAGGGTCTTATCGTAAAGGTGGAAATTAGGTAAAAAGTAAATGAAAAGTTTGTTTAAATTATTACCTGTAAAAACTAAATAACGATGCATTTAAAATGCCGTAAATTTGTAGGATTTACTTGTTCGGCAGATTTACACTTACAAAGTTCGACAGCGCTGCAACAACCTAACCTAACCAAACCCTAACCTAACCTAATCTAACATGAGCCTAAACCTAACCTTTTATATATATATATCTTTATGAGTCGCCTCGGTGGTCTAGTGGATAGCGTACTAGGCTTTCACCCCGAGGACCCGGGTTCGAGTCCCGGCGAGGGTTTGGAATTTTCATACGCTATAAATCATCCCATCGTCTGCATTAGCCCAAGTGTGCACAATAGTCGGACGTTAAAAAAAAAAAAAAATATATATATCTTTATGACCAGGGATCGATAGTCATTCATCTGGACAGACGACTGGTGTTCCTCCTTCTCTTTCTAAATCTAGCTTGTCTTCTTTTGCCTTCTATTTATTCTACGGTCTATTTTCAGCTGCGTACAACTCCTTCCTCACAATTACTGCTCGAAAAAAAAACACATACTCTCCTGCACTTGTCCTCACTTGCGAGCATTTAGTATGCAATTTAGTAGATATGGCCACGCAGTACTTCTCGATGTGATTCAAAGCAGGCGCATTCAAACAATGTATGATCTACAGTGTCGATTTCCTTCAAGTATCTACAAATTGGAGTTTCCCTTAGTTTGAACTTGAATAGGTATGCGTTAAACACTCCATGTCCCGTGAGTGCCTGTGTTGTATAGTAATCCAGTTCTTCGAACGTTTTGCTACGCCAACGTTTGACGCTTCCAACAAGCTGCCACATCCATCTCCCTTTCGTTCCGGAATCCCACAGCGTCTGCCACTCTTCGAGCGTTCTCTCCGCAACTCGTTACCGCCAACACGCTGCTCGGATCGAGTTACCAAGTCGATCGGAGGCGTCCCAACGAACACCAGCGCCGCAGAACTGGACGCCGTCAGTACCATCCTCCTCTGTACATTCTCTAATATTTCTTTATACTTACTAAATATAAACGGCCTTAGTGCCGTCCTCCATACGGGAGCACTGTAGAGCATCGTTGAATACGCTACATTCATCAATAGCCTAAGCTAACCTAACGCAACCAAACCTAACTTTCCCTAACATGAACCTAACCTAACCTAACCAAACCTGACATGAGCCTGAAAACTATTCCGCTAAACAAAAATTGCACTCGTGTTTAAACTCGTTCTGACAGCTTCAATCGGAGGTACTGTATTGATTTCGCCGTTGCATTAATTCCCCGAACGCAGAATATCCGGCAGCCATAATTAGTTCCATCTGGTCGCGGTAATTGTACCGAACGCAATTCTGTTCTGTCGCTTTACTTACCTATCTGTGAAATTGGCATCGCGCTTCGTCCTACGTGGTACAGTCTTGGCCTATTCAATATTTTACAGTTTAGAAGGGTCAAGGTATTGGTTGCTGTACGTTATCAAATCGATGACGTCTTGACTGCGTCATTATCAGTGTAGGGCTGAAAATATAACAGCTAGAGACTTGAAAATTTTAGGATATCTTTGTATTCTTATGAAAGAATACACAAAGAAGGTATTTTCAAATATTTAACTCGTAAAGGGGTAAAAATGGGACATAACTGTTACTCTAAAAAAAAAGTTTTAGCCGGATTTTCTTGAATCTTGATATATATATATATATATATATATATATATATATATTAATGAAATTAATAAACACATTATTTCAGCATTTTCCAATATTCATCCCTTTAAAGCAGGGATGCACAGACTTATTAAAACTAGGGGCCACTCGGGCAAATCATGAACTGATGGCGGGCCGCCAGAAGTATAGGTAATTAAAGACAATAAAAAATGCATATAATGTATTAAAATTGAAAAATAATTTATTAATTTGAAGCGTGGCACTGCATAGTGCTTACAATCTTTTATATTTGGGTCAAATTTACTTGTAGCAACACGTAAAACTGCTTCAAACTTTCATTTGCAAGGCGGTTTCGATTTTTGTTTTATTATTATTCAGTATTGAAAAAGTTTGTTCACATATATAGGTAGAACCAAATAAGCTGGCACATTTCAGAGCGTTTATGCGCAACTCTTTGTACATATTTTTGTCAATGCAGTGGTAAAAGTTCAACAAGTCTCCCTCGTTGAATTTGTTGCGCAAATCTTGGTCGTTTGCAAATCGATAATTTCTAACTGCATTGACTCTGGCGCATTTTCAACTGAAATCGAGAAAGGATTGCTGAATATGTCCAACAGAGGTTTCACTTTTTGAAGTCCGAAAATCTGTCTTGAAACATTGAACAGCTGATAGGCTATAATAAATTTCAAATTATGTTGTGATAAAACTAGCTATGTTAATTTGTCGTGTTTTCGAACAAATTATCGTAATTAAAATATAAAGGAAAATAAAACATGATACATGATTTTTATTTTTGATTCAAGAACAAATTTTTTAATATGTTTTGTCAAAGAAACGAATTTCCATCGGCGTTCACGCATGAGCTAGTTTAAGAACAGAAACACTGAATGTGAGACTTACTCTTCTGCCGTCACGGGAAGTCGCCAAAGAAGAGTTCAAGGTCACGCCAGATAATTTCACACTCTTCTTGCTAATACTCGCCGAGGTTTTCTTACACACGCTGTGACTGGACGTGGACGAGCTCGCTTCTTCGCCTGGCTGGGTGTTGTTGTTCCGATCGCTTTCAAATTTGGCCGTCATAGTTCAAGCCAGTTGGGGCTGGTTTCGGTGTCTTGCTCATTGGTACGGAGTGATGCACATACATTCGTCGCAGAACGCCCCGCGGTTTTAGCCTAGAACAATAACTAGGTGACAACATACAGGGTGTACGGAAATTATACACCAAAACTTCGGTAAATGCTTTTATGTATCAAAACAAGTAAATACTCCAACACAGTTATGGACCATTTCGGTTTATTTAGGGTCAGTGTAATAAAATTTTCATTTTGTTTAAAATAGCAACTTGCAATTTCACACAATCTAGCGCTCCCTTAAAGAGAATCGCAACTCTTGGTCAAAAGTTACGATTTTTTAAATCCTTGAATGGCCGCCATTTTGAAACGGTTGAAAGAGTTTTGCTGGGTATAACGAATCAGTTCAAGCTACTATAAAAAAAATGGTTTTTCAAGCCGAGTTTGAATCAAATACCTGAAATTGTGATAATAGCGTGTTAGCACGTTGTTGTGTATGTTTGAATCGCTAGTCTTACCGCAGTGTTTGTACAACACATTTATTTGTCAATTAACTTTTCTAAAACTCTGTCATTAAAAGAAATACACAATTTTGCAAAGTTGTTAACCCAACAAGATCACTTTTACCCAATTCTTATTGGAAAATGAACTAATGAATCGACCATCACGGTAATTGTAAGGTGTGTGTGTGTGTGTGTGTGTGTGTGTGTGTACATGATTACACGCCTTTATGTTATAGAAATTGTTCCTGACCTGCGACAGGGTCTTATCGTAAAGGTGGAAATTAGGTAAAAAGTAAATGAAAAGTTTGTTTAAATTATTACCTGTAAAAACTAAATAACGATGCATTTAAAATGCCGTAAATTTGTAGGATTTACTTGTTCGGCAGATTTACACTTACAAAGTTCGACAGCGCTGCAACAACCTAACCTAACCAAACCTAACCTAGCTAAACCTAACCTAATCTAACATGAGCCTAACCTAACCTTTTATATATATATATCTTTATGAGTCGCCTCGGTGGTCTAGTGGATAGCGTACTAGGCTTTCACCCCGAGGACCCGGGTTCGAGTCCCGGCGAGGGTTTGGAATTTTCATACGCTATAAATCATCCCATCGTCTGCATTAGCCCAAGTGTGCACAATAGTCGGACGTTAAAAAAAAAAAAAAATATATATCTTTATGACCAGGGATCGATAGTCATTCATCTGGACAGACGACTGGTGTTCCTCCTTCTCTTTCTAAATCTAGCTTGTCTTCTTTTGCCTTCTATTTATTCTACGGTCTATTTTCAGCTGCGTACAACTCCTTCCTCACAATTACTGCTCGAAAAAAAAACACATACTCTCCTGCACTTGTCCTCACTTGCGAGCATTTAGTATGCAATCGTCTGTAGATATGGCCACGCAGTACTTCTCGATGTGATTCAAAGCAGGCGCATTCAAACAATGTATGATCTACAGTGTCGATTTCCTTCAAGTATCTACAAATTGGAGTTTCCCTTAGTTTGAACTTGAATAGGTATGCGTTAAACACTCCATGTCCCGTGAGTGCCTGTGTTGTATAGTAATCCAGTTCTTCGAACGTTTTGCTACGCCAACGTTTGACGCTTCCAACAAGCTGCCACATCCATCTCCCTTTCGTTCCGGAATCCCACAGCGTCTGCCACTCTTCGAGCGTTCTCTCCGCAACTCGTTACCGCCAACACGCTGCTCGGATCGAGTTACCAAGTCGATCGGAGGCGTCCCAACGAACACCAGCGCCGCAGAACTGGACGCCGTCAGTACCATCCTCCTCTGTACATTCTCTAATATTTCTTTATACTTACTAAATATAAACGGCCTTAGTGCCGTCCTCCATACGGGAGCACTGTAGAGCATCGTTGAATACACTACATTCATCAATAGCCTAAGCTAACCTAACGCAACCAAACCTAACTTAACCTAACATGAACCTAACCTAACCTAACCAAACCTGACATGAGCCTGAAAACTATTCCGCTAAACAAAAATTGCACTCGTGTTTAAACTCGTTCTGACAACTTCAATCGGAGGTACTGTATTGATTTCGCCGTTGCATTAATTCCCCGAACGCAGAATATCCGGCAGCCATAATTAGTTCCATCTGGTCGCGGTAATTGTACCGAACGCAATTCTGTTCTGTCGCTTTACTTACCTATCTGTGAAATTGGCATCGCGCTTCGTCCTACGTGGTACAGTCTTGGCCTATTCAATATTTTACAGTTTAGAAGGGTCAAGGTATTGGTTGCTGTACGTTATCAAATCGATGACGTCCTGACTGCGTCATTATCAGTGTAGGGCTGAAAATATAACAGCTAGAGACTTGAAAATTTTAGGATATCTTTGTATTCTTATGAAAGAATACACAAAGAAGGTATTTTCAAATATTTAACTCGTAAAGGGGTAAAAATGGGACATAACTGTTACTCTAAAAAAAAGTTTTGTGGATTTTCTTGAATCTTGATATATATATATATATATATATATATATATATATATATATATATATATATATATATTAATGAAATTAATGAACACATTATTTCAGCATTTTCCAATATTCATCCCTTTAAAGGAATAAAAATGAGGTATAAAATTTTGCATTGACAAAAGATAACCACTCATTATCTCAGATATCACGGGCAACCACGAGTTAACCATTATAAATATTGGTTTCGATACAATCTAATCTGTACTTAAATTAACAACTTATTTAAATAAAGACATTGATTAATTAGACCTGTTGTATAAATTTAAAGAAGTATTGCATTACTGGTAGCTTTGAAATTAGTGTAATGGCTAACGTGCGAAAGTCGCGATTCTAAGGTTTATGGTTCGAAACTCCCCATTCTTTTTTTTGTAAATAAAACAAGTTATAACAAAAAACCGTATGCTTTCACGCGTGCGTATTTTTAATGAAATATAAAATTCGTGCGTGCGCGTGCGTGTTTCTCTCTCTCTCTCTCTCTCTCTCTCTCTCTCTCTCTGTCTGTCTGTCTCTCTCTCTCCTGTGTGTGTGTGTGTGTGTGTGTGTGTGTGTGTGTGTGTGTGCGTGTGTGTGTGTGTGTGTGTTCACAACGTGGTCCGGCATTGACCAAAATGAAAATCGACTTCGGTAATAACTTGGATAAGTTCGTTGCCTGAAAAAACGCGTTCACCATTTAAAATTTCAGATGTTACTAATACTTTTTCATCTTTCTGGTTTGTACCGGGTACAAAGCGGAAAAACGAATCCTACATTACAGTTACTCAAATTAATTGTTTTGTTAAGCAGTTTTAGGCCTATACGAGCTATCGTATATATAACTGTTATAACAGTTATCGTTTATATAACTGATAATTATATTTATACTTAGCAGTACCGGCACGGCGTTGCCAGTAACGTTCAAACGTTATTACCGTGACCGTTCTGTGTAGGCTGTGATTTTTATCAGAAAAAAAAACACTTTCTGCTAAACATTTATTATTGTTATCATAATGGTAACAATTTAAATAACTAAATTTAATAGACATTGCAGATGTTTCGTGGGGCTGACTAACGAAGTGGGCCGGACACACACACACACACACACACACACACACACACACACACACACACACACACACACACACACACACACACACACACACACACAGGGGGAGAGAGAGAGAGACATAGGCTCTAGATGCAGGACTATACATCAATGATTGTCCCTATTTTTTATAGAATTTCTATTTGAAATAAACTCTTGTATTGGAGGTGCCATTATGAGAAGACCCACTTCCAGACCTCTAAAACACTTTTTGAACACAAAAGGTTCACTATTGCAATCAACGTTTTAAATTCCGCAGAAATTAGAACATTTTTAAGATCAATTGAAAATACGAAGATAAAACGAAGGCAATCACAGAGTTAGGAATTTTGAATCTCTCCTGACCTGGGTTCTTTGACCATCGGTGGTTCAAAAATGTCTTTTAATACATATAACTGTATTACAATCTTCTTGTATCCCTTCCGCTACTTTCAAACGGATATAAGCATGAACAATATTGCATTACCCGATCCAAGAGGTTTCCCCGAAATAATGTTCCAAAATCCTCCGGAAATTCGTATCCCAATTTATGCAACCCAAAAATAAAAGGGGAAGAAGTGTTCGCAAAACTGTCTATTTACCCCTTAGACTGCCGATCCGTTTCTCCCCAGCACCTCCTGGCTGGAACGTCCTCCTGGAGCACCAGTCACTTCCCGACGTACAGTTGGTACTGCCCTGCCGTCCCCTTACCCCAGTATCTACTGACCACGACCTACGTCTTCCCCAAACTTTTATCTAAACTTCTGTTCTACCTTGTTTATAACAACAGGCAGTATGTAAGCAGTTTTATAATTTTCTGAATTTGTCAATAGTGTGTTCTCTTTGGCTGTACCCTCTTTACAATCTTTAAAACTAATAATTAAAATTATAATTTCAGTTCCTAATAATAATTAATTTTCGCAATCTCAATAGAATTTTAAATTGAATTCATATTTTAGGGCGCAATACGATAGTAAAATCAGATTTTCAAAAAACAATTGTGAGGCAAATATATTGCTATGTAATGTGTTATTGTTACGTTTTTTTGATTCACCATTTCATCTGCGAGACAGCTGCGTGCAGCCATTATTTCTGCATTGCGCCAACCAACCTGTAGCGCCTTTAAGATGGACAAGTAAAATAAGAGGGAGCAGAAAACATATTTTCTTACGAAATAGGTTATGTTTCGACCCTTATTAAAAAGTTTTTTGTTTACAAATACGTGTTTTAAATTCTAGAAAAGAAATCAAAATGTCGGTACAGAGCGCAAAAACGCCCTCAGATGGAAAATTCTTAGTTTTTGGAGTTTGTACAAAATTGGAGTAGATGTTTTAATGCCTTACGTTTTTCCTTAAATTTAAAAATTAATGATATCTAAAATATATAAAAAATCGTCTCAATAACTCGTTTCGCCTTGATTTTTTTTTTGTTTTTTTTTTGAGGGGGAATTATAAAAAAAACTATTAACGTTATGCTAACAAATTTAGTAGCACATTTATTTTTGTAATAGCTGCTTAAGTTACTTGTTTCCGTAATTAAAACCAATTTCCGTTTAAATCCGTTTCAAAATGGCGGCCAAAACATTTTATTTTTTGTTTAAAGTTTGCTTGCATCGCACCTACAAGTATTGTCTAGAATTGTTATATAGAATGTCACTAAACTTTGGCTTACTTAAATCTAACTAATGTGGGAAAATACATTAGAAAATGTGTTTTTGCGAGTTTTTTAACACCCTGTATACGAGAATAATTTATAAATAGTTTTTGAAGGAACAACACGTGTTCATATTTCGACAATAACCACTTAGTGACAATTAAGGTGTTAAAAAATAAATTTCTATCATAGATTATTTCATATTTTTATAAACAGAATACAGAATTTTAAATAGTGGAAATTTGGCGGTAACATTATTATTGTTGGGTTTTCTCCGTACACCCTTATCACAAAAAATAATAGTTACATAATAGTTCTTATAAAGAAGAATTACTTATAAATAAAGTAGTATAGGAAAGAAAAATATTCGGCTACAAATGGGAAAATTATTTCATATTTTTTAAAACGCAGGAAACTTTAGTAAAACCATTAATAAAACTCAACAAATAAAATTAACACATGAAACTTAATACTATTAATTGTAAACAGTGTCTCTCAAATATCAATATAAAAGCATTCTGCAACGTAATTACTTATGTGATTTCAATATTTGTTTAATATTTATTACACTAATAAAACTATTCACACGGGTACAAAGTTAATTTTAAAACTTGTGAAACTTACTTTCAAAACATTTCCACGGCGTTCGGAAGTTTGGCGCTTTGCCACCGCACCTTACATGTTAACAACCGAACATAGATATAAAGTTGTTACAATTTTGTTCGCACTGTCACGAGACCAATTCTCAAAAGAACGAATTGAAAACAGTCTGGATGCGATAACGACCGACGTATTTACCAAACACACCGCACACAGACTGCCGCTCTGCTTAGTTACAATATTAACCTCCGAATTTCCCTGCGGCAGGCACGAAATTTCCCTGCCTTGACGAATAATTCCCTACTTACCACTGTGAATTGTTTTACATTGTTCCTTGATAACTTGATCTTAGATTATTATTACAAACTGTAGGTTATTCTAAAAAAAGTATTTTCAGTATGTAATCCACATTTGCAGATTAACAAAATGCACTGATTTATTGCATTTTGTTTCCTTTGTAGTTTGGAGTGCGACTGGATAACTAAAGTACAAATTATTTCTTACTATCAGTCAGTTAAAATAAATAAATAATATAAAATTTGAAGCACGTATTACAGTTTTAGGTTTTTTAAAAAAATATGAGAAATCCTAAATTATGCGTTTTTATTTGAACGTACACTGATGTCCATTAGTGTTTTCTAACGATCTTATTATTATTTTGACTTTTTTAATAAAATTCGATATTAAAATGAAAATTTAAGTATATTTTTAACCAAGGATATTAACACAGATCTGCAAATTCTGCAAGTGAAGTCCATTCGAAATCAAACCGAATGGTTGGGAGGCGTACATAATACCGTTAGTTTTCAGTCCAAAACTTAGTTTGAATTGCTCGCAAAGTTTCAGTTTTTAATTTACCGAAAAGTTCAATTTTTACTCAAAAATCGTAAAAATATGTTCTTTTCTCAAAATCGGTTCTCGCTATTTCGATCAAGCTTAGTTCAAACTTAGTCCTTATATGCCCATAAAACGAGTATATTTGTAAAAAGTAACATTTGACAGTAATTAACAAGAAACGTAATAACTAATCCAGTTTTTAAAAAAATCAAAATTTTGTATTTAAACTCATACTATCACTGTGCCAAATTTTAAGTACATTTACTGTTTATGAATGAGAATAGAAACATTGAAAAGTTTCGTGTAGTTCTTCTGTAATTGTTTGTGTTTTAGCTTCTTTAATTTAATTTAATTTAATGAAAGTGTTTATAATTTTCTGCGAGCTTAATTATTTTGTGCATTTTTTTAAGTAGCCTATCAATAAATTAACAAGTCTGAACATTTTCCGTGTTATTATTAAATTTTCTATAACTTACTGTGATAAAAAAATTTCCCCGCAGTTGGTCAGCCTGTTTTAGGTGTTGTCCCGGGAGCCAATAGGCGCGTGCCGCCGGGTGTGTGACGTCACAGTCAAAGTGCGAGAGAGATGTTCTGTCGGCAGATCTGCGGTCCGTGGGTGGTGGGTGGGCGGGGGCGTGGGGGGATTGATGGAGTGCCACCGGCTCCACCGAAATTATCCAAGCCACACACTTTTTACACTTATTTTAATACGAGCGGGATTTCGCGTGACGCGTTAATTTGCGGTCGTAAAATTTTTGTTTTTCGGATTCCGTTTTTCAGTAAATCTCTTATTGACGTAAAACACCGTAGGGGACATTTCTTTATTCATAAATTAATCCCTTTTAATTAAAACCTCTATTTACTATAAGCAATTGCGCATCTCGCTGACGTGATGGAAGCACGTTTCCAAAAGTAATTTTTTATCTTACCGTCGTTTTAAATTTTGATTTTACCATCATCAACAGGATTAAAATCTATAAGTATTAACTTTTTTTAAGTTTAAAATTACACTGAAAATACGAAAATGAAACCTGACACTGTAAAATAATTTTTTTAATTTCAATAGATTTTGAAAATACAAATTGATAATTTTTGCAGCTTTTAATGCTTATTACTGCAGTGAAATCAGATTTTTCAAAATTGTTTAAGACAAAAATTATAAACTTTTAAAGAACTGAAATGGCTGTCATTTTGAAACTGTTTCAACCAAAATAAATTTTTGTATCAAGTGTGTGTGTGTGTGTGTGTGTGTGTGTGTGTGTGTGTGTGTGTGTGTGTGTGTGTGTGTGTGTGTGTGTGTGTGTGTGTGTGTGTGTGTGTGTGTGTGCGCGCGCGTGTGCGTGCGTGCGTGTGCGTGCGTGCGTGCGTGCGTGCGTGCGTGCGTGTGTGTGTGTGTGTGTGTGTGTGTGTGTGTGTGTGTGTGTGAATTCCTTTACAAACCCGTGTACAATCTGTTCGACGCAATTATTTCTAGAAGAAACATTTTTCCGACGATTCGCCAAAATTGTGTCTGGCGTCTTCGAGGTTCTTCTCGCTCCAAGTCCGAAGTCAAATTTCAGTTCTAAGTCTTCATTTCTTTAGTTTAACTTGGAGCGAGAATAACCAGCCAATGTGTGAGAGAAGAAGCCAGTGTGATTTTGGCAAAACGGCGGGCTAAGTTTCTTCTAGAAACAATTGCATCGAACATATATAGGCCCTACACCGTTTTTCAATGTTTTATATATACTATATATATATATATATATATCGCGTGAATATTAGCACGCGCACGTTCGCAATTTTGATCTAATTTGATTTCAAACTTGGCACAAAAATGGTATTAGCTTTAACAGGTTAACCAGCCAATTTCGATCAACAGTTTCAAAATGGTAGCCATTTAAAATCTTTAAAAAATCGTAACTTTTTTAGTGTAACATGAATTAATATTTTGAATATTCAAAATCAGTTGAAATCAAAAACTTTTCGTTCTGGTATTTTCAATGTAATTTGAAAGTTTAATTATAATAACTTCCCGAAACAGCTGCGTGCAGCGATTATTTATAACTTTGTTTTTATTCAACAGCTATTATGAAAGTTATACCTTTATTTTTATTCGACAGGTACTATGAAAGTTTTGCTTTTGTTTTTATTCGACAGCTGTTATGAAAGTAATGCTTTTGGTTTTATTCAACAGCTGTTATAAAAGTTATGCTTTTGTTTTTAATCAACAGCTGTTATGAAATTTATGTTTTTGATTTTAATCAACAGCTGTTATGAAAGTTAAAGCTTTTGCTTTTATTCAACAGCTGCTTAAATACATAAATAAATAGAGTTTGAAGAAAAACACTTTTAAGAGTAGGGCCTAATGTACAATTGTAGAATTTTTTAAAATTCTTTCTTAGCTTGCCTCGACTTTACTATGAATTTGTATTTATAATTTCAAGTCTACAGCTGTGCGTTGATAATTCAGTCAGTCATGACATTGCTTCTATACATCTAATAACGGAAATTAATGAAAAGAATATCTGTTAAATGTTTTTCTGTTTGTTTACAAAATGTGGTTCTTCAGAATATAGTAATAGATTTTTTTTTCCAGCAAGTCAGAAGTCGGGTGATTAGAGTAGCCTAGTGTTTAATCAAAAGCAAGGACGAAACTTGGAAAATTATTCTCGGAGAGAAAATCACTGGCATTGACTCGCGGGGGGTGTTGGGGGGGAGGAAGAGCCTCTCTCGGTCTTATCGGAAACATGAGATGGCTTAGCGTCAAGTCAAGGCTCCACCGTAGCGTAGGTTGGCATCACTGAATTCTCCAGCAAAGTTTTCAACACTGCAGTTCAAAATTATTCAACTATGTTGATTTTACTTTCTATCACTAGTGTGTAGAAAAGTATACGCTAGTGATCGTGAAAAACCGATCTTGAAATTTTGATTGATTTACCAGTTTTCAGATTTTCCGAATCAAAACATTATTATTTGTATGACTGTTCAAGTGTGTGTGTGTTTTTTCGGTTCGATTTGATTTGAAACTTGGCACAAAAATCGATTTTGGTGATAATTTGAAAAAGATGGTTACCCAGAAAAGTACGTTCAACAGTTTCAAAATGGCGGTCAATTTACACAGTGTTTAAAAATTCATAACTTCTTTGTCTTAAGTTGCTTTTTTGAAAATATGATTCACCACCCTAGAAAACGTTAAAAACGTGCATTAATTAACATTTGGAGTTTTCAAAATCCGTTGAAATTAAAAAATTAATTTGACAGCTGTCAGGGTTCCTTTTCTTATTCCTTATTTCAGTGTGCCTGATGTAAAAGTATAAAACGCTAGTATAAGCAGGTTTTAAAGCTGATTATGATGGTGAAATCGGAATTTCAAAAAAAAACGTGGTAAAGTAAAAAATTACTTTTGAAAATTTGTTTCCATCACGTTAGCGAGACAAATACGGTTATTTTTTATCAGTAGCTTTAGAACTGGAATTAGGAAGAAAATCAGCTAGTGAAAATGTGCTTTAGGTTAGACTCTTTACTTTCTTACTTTGCGTTATATAAAAGCTGAGAAAGAGTAAGTAATATAAATATTATATAAATATTTGTGGAATATGTATTCTTACCGAAAGATACAGTGACGAGCCTCGTGGGTCAAATACCAAGTGGGCTCGTAAAAATAAATATATCAAAGTAATAAGTTATTTTTATCCACTATCAGCTGTTTTGTATTAACAACAGATGATAGGCCCCTACATATTGCAGTGGTCATAGTATAGGCCGACCGGCCAACAAATGTGGAGCGGAGGTGCGTTGAGCAGAGGGGAATGAAGGTGAATGGCAACCGGAAGCGAATTTAAGTCAGTTTAAAGAATACGTTTTTATCTTCTAAATCTAAATATTTAGGCCTGCTGGTACGGATTCTAGGAAACTACTACGTTTAAAAACCGTAACATATGCAATGAGAAATAATAAGTTTGAAGCATGGTGGAGAAAGCGGAGTCAGCTTCAAAACCGAATCTAGACAAAGTCGAAGCTACGCAGAGCGGAGCCCAGCAACACCGCTTGACTCGGTTCAACTATATTACGCTTTCAGTGACCGCACTTATTTAAAAACAATAGGTTAGGTTTTGAATGCTTTGTCCGCTACGCAATGGTGGCCACCCGGCCTTACATTTATTAAGATTACAAGCCTTATATTATGTTAAAAAATTTTATGATTTTTTTTAATAAAAAAATTTTATTTTAAAAATTATGGAAGTCTTTAAAACCTTGTGAATCAGTTCATTTAACAATGAAAATTTTGAAATAAAACTAATTACTATGTTTACAAGCCTGAATTCCACTTCACTTTCTGTTTGTTTGTTTGTGAAAGCAAAACCTTACAGTCTAATTTAAAACTACTTCCCGACTGCTTAGAGCTTTGTAACTTTTCAAATATGTGCATAAGCCGATGACCATGATAATTTTCAATAATAAAATATACGCTTATCAATTATTTACAGTAAAAACGTTATGAGATTGGGACATCGTTCGAACGTTCTGAGCTGGTAAAACCAACTTGATTTCGAGTTTTATGTTGTTAGGCCTACTATGTTTAGGTATAGACCCTGTTAAAGTATCGATATAAAATTATACATCTAAATCTCACCAACAATGTGAAAATATTTCGTATCAAGCCTAAAAGAATTCATGAAAGAATTAAAAAAATTGAAATTAAATATATACAAATAATATTTTTAATAAGTTTCTATTTAATGTATTAAAGATTAGAAAATACGTTTTCTGAAGTTAACTAAGTGTTAATACGGCCAGTTTCTGCGTCTCTGAACTACGCACCTCAAGGTCGTGGATCGAGACTTGCAGTTAGTGCGGTCAGTTCTAACCAATCCCTCATTAGTTCCAACTGGCATAAATAAATAGAAGCTTGGGGCACTCTAAACGCATACCTTTATCATTGAATATAAACGTACTAGAAGTACAGCCACCGTTATAAAAAGCGTGCTCCATGTTAGCGGCCGAAGTCTAAGTAATTGGACTATCTGACGCTACGAACGGTGCTAGCAACAAGGACAGGGGTTGTGAGAAAATAGTACACTATTTACTGTATCTATTTAACTGTAGTTGCGCTCACTAAGCTCTCGTAAGGGTTATCATTCTAGTATGATTCAATGTCTTTATCTATATTTTTACTTACAGTTATATACCTCTTATACGAGATGCTATAAAAAAATTCGGAGAAATTTCCCAAAAAATAAAATCGCTCACTATAACTCCTATTTTCCACCGACTCTTTCAAAATAATTCCTTTGAGCCATTTACAGCGATCCCAGGCGTTTACCAATGATTCCATGCTCTCCTGGAAGTGTGTAAGTGTAAGTGTTCGAAGCACGTCTTGCGATTTTGCCTGGATCTTCTCAGATGTGTCAAAATGACGGTCTTTCAATTTGAGCTGTATTTTGCGGAACAGAAAAAAGTCGCACGGTGCGAGTTCAGGCGGATAGGGTGGGTGGGGAATCTACCGAGCTTAATTCCGAACGGCTGCGATGCGTGCGCAGGCGCGTTGTCGTGGTGGGGAACGTTATCTCGTGGGTAATTTGAAGAAGTAGCTTAGCTTACTAGGCTTAAATAAAATCTTGTTTTTAATTTATTATATATATATATATATATATATATATATATATATATATATATATATATATATATATATATATATATATATATATATATATATATATATATATATATATATAATATATTATTGCGCGCGCTGTGTGTGTTACTACTCTGAAGAAAGTATTGCAATCAAACAAAACAATCCTATGTCAATTTTATTAGACCTTCAAGTTTCGTGATTACAAGAAACAGTTTTACACGCATATTATCAGCTTAAGTGTACTGTTCGTTTTGTAGCAACAAAAAAAACTACCGACTTCGTCGAAATGTATCCAAACCGCTCCACTGGGGAGGTTTTAGAATAATTAAGGCCTCGAAATTTAAAGGTAGCGGCAAAAATCATTTTTTAAATAATATCCAATGGTTTTTAATCAATATATCTAAAGAAGATATATTGTTCGATAATTTTCAAAGGTAAATCAATAAAATGAAGGGAAACAAATTGAAACAACTTTTTTTTAATGAAAGCAAAAACATTAAGGTCTGTTTAAATTTCTAAACGTCAAAAAGGCTTTTATAATAAAGTATCACTCAAAGAAATTTTGTACTAAACTTACAATTTTCTTGAAAAAGTGTGTATATATGCTATATATGCTATATATATATATATATATATATATATATATATATATATATATATATATATTGTAAAATATTGTGTTTTATATGTGTGTGCCGTAAGAACACGTTCCGTTTATTTATTTTGAGGTCAAGGCGTTTACTCTTCAAACTACAATTACAAATAATTTAGGTGAGAGTGATCTAATGGACTATTATTATAATTGCAATTTTTAACTTAATAATTTAATATTTAATAAAACATATTAAATAACTTAATCATAATAAAATAATTTATTTTGAATTTTTGAAAATTTTAAAAAAAGTTTTGAATTAAAAATAGTTTTATTTTATGCTTTTATTTTAATAACAAAAAGTGTGACAGTGAAGTACGTTGATGACATTAGTTTCTATTTATCTGAATGAATAATATTCGATTTTATAGCTTTTAATAATTAAAAAAGGTGATTTTATAATCTTGATTCGAACGAACTGTAGTGTTTCCGTTCTTCCGTCATGAGACTGGCTATATTTGGCTGCGGTGTGAGAGGGCGGCGCGTGCCTGCCACACAGTAGTTAGAGAGAGACGGCGATATATAACCAGCTTGTTGTCAGACAAAGAGCGCCGGTAGCTAATGGAGACAGAGAGAGATAGAAGTTCCAACCTTGTGTGCGTTGGACAGAGATAGAGCGATGATCTTGCTGGGTCGACAGCGAGCTAGCCCTAGGCTATACTACACCCTGATCCACAAGCTCGGTCGAAAACGTCAATAGATTGTAGACTGGGGGAAATATTTTATTTTCAGGTGACTTTGGTGTTAGTATAATTATTTTTGTTTGAAAACGCCGTACAACGTTTTTTGATGTCTATAATTAAAGCAAGAATGAAAGTCTTCCCCGTTTAGTTTACGAAATCGCCCGGCAGTGGAATAAGCGTGTTAATATTTTAAAATATTAAAAACACATTTGGTGACCATTTAATCACTGGTATGTTATTTAAACGTGATATTTTTTTTTCTTAATCGCGATGGTTTCGAAGTTATTACATGCAAACAGTATTAATATCACATTTAACCTACTAATCATAATGCTAACGTATTATAACACGGTCCACACAATATGCCTCAACAAATAGACTAAATAAAAACTGTACACTATTTTACTTTAACAGTACAGTATGTTTAATGAAGACTCAATATTATATCAACAGTTTGGATAGAATTTTAATAACAAAACTTTCGACAAAATTCTAAGAAGACTTTCGGTTTTTTTCCAATAGTTATAAGTTAGACGCAATTCCACTATAAGTGTTTCAACAATAACCAACGAAGAAGACTATTGATATCATTCAAATACAATAGTTTTAAAAATATTCCAACAAGACTTTCGACAATATTCAAAGAAGAAGACTTCTGATGATATTCCAACAACAAGTTTTTCGACAATATTCAAAGAAGAAGACTTTTCATATTATTTAAATAATAATACTTTCGAAAATAAGCCACCAACAATAATCAACGAAGAAGATTTTCGATTTCATTCCAACATCAATAGTTACGAAAATATTCCACTAATAAGACTTTCGACAATAATCAACGAAGCAAACTTCCAATACTATTTTAATAGCAATAATATCAGCAATACTCCACAATAGGCTTAATGTTCAACAACTCTCCATTAAAAAAAAAAAACTTTCGCCGCCTCGGTGGCCTAGTTGATAGCGTACTAGCCTTTAACCCTGAGGACCCGGGTTCGATTCCCGACCAGGGCTTGGCATTTTCATACGCTATAAATCATTCCATCGTCTGCATTAGCCCAAGTGTGCACAATAGTCGGACGTTAAAAAAAAAAAAAAAAAAATAAAATAAAATAAAAATAAATAAAAAAACTTTCGACAATATTCAACGAAAAAGGCTTTCGTCGTTATTCCAATATGAATTTAAGTAGGCTTACTTTAAATAGGAAGACTTGTGAGAATATTCTACAATAATATTCCGCTTCTCTGTTTTGTTAGGCAGAAGTAATTAGCTCTCCGACTCATCCTATCCTCCTTCGTCACTTTTCACTATCAGCTATAGCCTACTGAAGCTTCTACTGAAATTCTTCTCCACTCGCTTTTGATCCTGGATACTTCTTCAATCTTGAATTGACATTCTGAAATATCTCTGTTCCTTTTGGCATGCTACAACTACCTTTAGTTGATCACTTACTTCATTCTTCGCCAACAAAAATAATCCAGCCTCCAACCACTCTATACTCACTGATTTTATGAATTAAACACGTTCTCACCATTATCTGATCCAAACATTCATCTCCCACACCGTGTTATCAGATCCACCGAAAGTATGACCGTGTAACTGATGTCCCCGACACGCCGCGCTATTTCCAGTTCCGTCTAATTGGAACCAATTAAAACCGGTGCGGTGCGACGCTGCGTCAGTATTTGTGTAATTAGTTTAATTAGACTCAAAAACCGGCAGGCGAGGATTAGCCAATGGAATCGCACCGCTAATTAGTTAGCTACGTGTCGAAATGTGCCCGCTTAGCGCACCTGTCGTGCGGAATTTGCATTGACTGGCGTAAACCAAGTAAATAAATTACGCAGAACATTGTCAAACTTTCTGGCATTAAATTAAATTCATTAACAGTTCAAATGAGAATGTGCTAGTTTTTTGAAAATTACGATTACAGAATTATTGTATTGACAGACAAATCAAAACAAACGCAAACGCAGAAGGCGATCAAACTTTTTTCAAGAAAAGTAAATTTGTTTTTGTTGTTTTATTCCAAAATTGGTTGACTTATTCTTGTTTAAATAATTATTAATATAAGCTTAGATCTACATATATCTAATCAAAAAATATGAAAATCTGATCAGCCCATTTGAAATTTTTATTTCATTAGTTTAAACATAGGCTATTTAGTATTTTAGGAGTTTCATTTAAAAATTGAGGTTAACTTGATCATAACCATTTCAAGAAAGTCTACCTTTTGTTAATTCTTTTTTGAGTCAAAAAGTTCTTGTAAATATAGTTTCTTCATTTATTAAAAAATGGTTCAGTTGTCAAAATATGTCATCCTATAACGAAATGGCCTCCAGCACTGTACACAAACATCGTTTCCTGTATTTTCCTATCATTAGGCCTATCCTTAATTGTAGAGATTTTTGCAGACTAACTAACAATATAAAAAGTTGTCTATGATAATTTATCGATAACTTTCCCTTTTACAAAAACGTAACGTTGCTTACTGTTGTAAAGCTTTCTTAAAAATACGCAATTTTTTTACTACTGTATTATCTGTATCCATAAAATGAAAAGTATAAGTGTTTCTCCGGAATTTAAATTTAAACCACTGCGTGGATGGTCATGAAACTTTGTATACGTACACTTTAGATACTGAATCAAGTGTTTTTTTTTGCATTTTTGGATGTAAAATCGCAGTATTAATCGCCTAATTATCGCATTAATTATTGTACTGCAGCTGTATGTGTGCAGGCTTACAGTGATCCTCTATGGCCTGCCTGAGTTGTTATGTTATTCATAGTATTCGTAGATAACAATTCGATATATTCGATTATGTATGTTCGTTCGATTCAACATAACCTCAACATTTTTCAATTACATTAATAATACCTGTTAAACATGATTACTACATTTTCATTAAAATACCGCAGCGAAGCACTTGGGTTGAGGTTGGACTTAAGTACAACCGTTCAAGTGTTTAGCAAACAATGGTAATTAAAAAGACACTTTTTTAAAATTAGCATTGTTTAACCCGTTCAACTATTTAAAATCTTAAAAAAATCATAACTTTTTTATTAACATATCATGCTTAGGGCTGGTTGTGATGGACTTTGCGCGATGCATGATAAAGTCATATCGCATATAACAGTATACTTAGCTCGTCGTGTGCTGTTGTATATATGACTACTTCTAAACAGCTGATTTCGCATAACAGCTGTTGATTTGATATGATTTCAATTGAGGTTATGTTAAAAATTCAATTTATAAATAAAATTTACAATAAAATTATTTTAAAAAAATGTTTTAAATGAAGAACAGAGATTAAGGAAAAAAATGAAAGAGAAAGACCACGAAGATTAGAAAATGAATTATAGGAAAAAATGAAATTAACGATAAAAATGTTACAATTAATAAAAGAGTTATTACTGAAGAGCAACATCAACTAATTAATAACAAAAACGCAGCACCGAGAAACACAGATACATGAATTATATTTTTGGTTCGGTAACGAATTTTTTTTACTGTTTTAAAAGTACGATTTCACCAACATTAAAAGCAGTAAAATACGAAACCAATCTGAGGTCGATCACGGTTCATTTTCATAATCTCAATGTAATTTTAAAATTAAAAATACTAATTTACACAGATTTTAATGTCGATTATAATTAGGCCTATACCATTATATTTCTAAAAAGTCAAAATTATTGTTGAAAATTTAACAATAACCATGACGACAATGACTTAGGCCTAGCTGCTCGACGCCTTATTATATGTCACAAAACCACATACACTTCATTTTTGGCTCCTATTATGTATTATTCTATTTTGAAAATACCGTAATTGTTACTTTTTGTACGTTTAAAACGGAATAGTGAAATGCAAAGTTTACAGTTTCCAACATTAACTTAAGTTGACGTTACTACCAGACAGACAGACAGACACTTTTGTAGACCATGCTGATAATATTTCATCTGCTAAAATTTTTAATAGATCAAAATTTGCCCATCGAAATTATATATCTGTAAAGTGGAAGTGTGTGATGATAAGTTGGTTCACCGCCTCTCGGCTCTATTGTCAAGGTTAACGTCGCCGCTGCCTACTTGATACTCACTTGACGCAGGTGAGTGGCGGGCCGGGGACAATTGGCAGATTCGCAGTTTGGGTTGCAGCGACTCACGGGTAACCTTGGAACAGAGATATACACATGCCCACAGCTATCACGAAACAGAGGAGCGGTATTGATGCCGGCTTTTACAGCTGTGTACCTGGATTCTGATCTCTTAAAATGTTTAATTTGCGCTAAGCTAGAATGTCTACATGATAATTTTTACGAATGGATCTCTTGATACCTTAACATCTTGTCGTACAGCGGTCCCAAACTTTAGATCGCGACCCCTATTGGGTGACTGGAGGGCGGGCAGTTAAAAATGTTTTGAATGTTCTCGACTGCAAAAAACAGTTTCACTGCCAATTTTAAAGTTATTCCGAATATAAAAAGACGTTATTTTAAACGTATTTTTAATATTAATTTACGACTTATCCATTGTAACTTAACAGCTCCTATTTTACCGCAACCTGCTTTACACGTCTCGCAGTCAGAAGCTAAGACTTCCCCCACTATTAACTGACAGCATAATTACAGAAACAGTGATTTAGGTTAGGGATATGACGTTTTAACACAGCAAGTCTTCGCTTTGTGAATAGCTAGCACAAAGGAAGCAAGAAAATTATTTATGTTTGTGCGTCTAGTTTTTCTTGGTGTGCCGCGCTGTATGTGTGTCACGCTGGTAAATTGTTTACTTTTTTTTATTATTAAATTTAGCTATTTAATTATTGTAGTTTTATTTTTATCAAAAAAACATTAGATTTAACACCTAACCTCAAATATTTATGATGGTACACGTAAAAAGCCTTCTGTACTTCACTGAATTGTTTTTTTAATTGATTAACAGATAAATCAAACAGATTAAATAGATAACCTGTAACAGTATTAGTTCTCAGACCACTTTTTTAGTTTTATCTTTAGATTGTTAAAATCACTCAGTCGTTATTATTTTAGTATCAGTTTTTGTGAGAAATTCAAAGTAACAAATTTATTTATTTAAGTAAAGTTGTTTTAAATTGTAAATTTCAATAAATTGGCCAATGCATATAGTATAAAATTTAGTAGATTAACACTAAAAATGCAAAATGAAATACCTGCATCTTTAACATACAATACGCTACTGTGTGTGTGTGTGTGTGTGTGTGTGTGTGTGTGTGTGTGTGTGTGTGTGTGTGTGTGTGTGTGTGTGTGTCAGGGTGAAAATGAATCCTATGATAAAAAAGTTTGGCAACAGCAGTTATGGAAATAAATAAGTCTAATTCATTATTAATACATGACTGCTATTAATTACAAGTTATAAAATACTCTCTAACTGATTGCCAAGCTCTAAAACTTGTGAATGAAACATTTTTCTACAGATGCCTGCAGTACATCAGCTGTTCAATCTCCCGCCATCGTAATAATCACTGCTCTGTGCCAACTAGGATTTATGGTTTTTAATTTATACGTAGGCACTATAACTGAATACATCAGTACAGTTTTAGAAACCATAAACACTTTTTAAACTTTGTGCATTATTTTACATTTTTATTGCTTTAATTGCAAGAGTATTGTTGAAAAATGTATGGCCGCCTCCCTACACTAAACCTTCACAACGCCCTTGACTGCAACAGTCATTGTATCCGATTTTCGATAACTTCGCTCTAACGTACGTCCCACACAATCTTACAAGAATAGTGAACTGCAGTGATTATTTTGTGTCGCATAGTGTCACGTCTGAAGTCGATGTTTTTAGGAACGACAGAAATTGTCACCGTTCCCCGCTCATCTATTACTGCGAGCGGAACACAGTTTTGTATCGGCATTATAGAAAGTTTTGATAACTTCGCTCTAACGTACGTCCCACACAATCTTAAAAGAACAGTGAACTGCAGTGATTATTTTGTGTCGCACAGTGTCACGTCTGAAGTCGATGTTTTTAGGAACGACAGAAATTGTCACCGTTCCCCGCTCATCTATTACTGCGAGGGAACACAGTTTTGTATCGACATTATAGAAAGTTTTGATTACTTCGCTCTAACGTACGTCCAACACAATCTTACCACACAGAACAGTGAACTGCAGTGATTATTTTGTGTCGCACAGTGTCACGTCTGAAGTCGATGTTTTTAGGAACGACAGAAATTGTCACCGTTCCCCGCTCATCTATTACTGCGAGGGAACACAGTTTTGTACCGGCATTATAGAAAGTTTTGATTACTTCGCTCTAACGTACGTCCCACACAATCTTAAAAGAACAGTGAACTGCAGTGATTATTTTGTGTCGCACAGTGTCACGTCTGAAGTCGATGTTTTTAGGAACGACAGAAATTGTCAAAGTTCCCCGCTCATCTATTACTGCGAGGGAACACAGTTTTGTATCGGCATTATAGAAAGTTTTGATAACTTCGCTCTAACGTACGTCCCACACAATCTTAAAAGAACAGTGAACTGCAGTGATTATTTTGTGTCGCACAGTGTCACGTCTGAAGTCGATGTTTTTAGGAACGACAGAAATTGTCACCGTTCCCCGCTCATCTATTACTGCGAGCGGAACACAGTTTTGTATCGGCATTATAGAAAGTTTTGATGACTTCGCTCTAACGTACGTCCCACACAATCTTACAAGAATAGTGAACTGCAGTGATTATTTTGTGTCGCACAGTGTCACGTCTGAAGTCGATGTTTTTAGGAACGACAGAAATTGTCAAAGTTCCCCGCTCATCTATTACTGCGAGGAACACAGTTTTGTATCGGCATTATAGAAAGTTTTGATAACTTCGCTCTAACGTACGTCCCACACAATCTTACAAGAATAGTGAACTGCAGTGATTATTTTGTGTCGCACAGTGTCACGTCTGAAGTCGATGTTTTTAGGAACGACAGAAATTGTCACCGTTCCCCGCTCATCTATTACTGCGAGGGAACACAGTTTTGTATCGACATTATAGAAAGTTTTGATTACTTCGCTCTAACGTACGTCCCACACAATCTTACAAGAACAGTGAACTGCAGTGATTATTTTGTGTCGCACAGTGTCACGTCTGAAGTCGATGTTTTTAGGAACGACAGAAATTGTCACCGTTCCCCGCTCATCTATTACTGCGAGGGAACACAGTTTTGTACCGGCATTATAGAAAGTTTTGATTACTTCGCTCTAACGTACGTCCCACACAATCTTAAAAGAACAGTGAACTGCAGTGATTATTTTGTGTCGCACAGTGTCACGTCTGAAGTCGATGTTTTTAGGAACGACAGAAATTGTCAAAGTTCCCCGCTCATCTATTACTGCGAGGGAACACAGTTTTGTACCGGCATTATAGAAAGTTTTGATTACTTCGCTCCAACGTACGTCCCACACAATCTTAAAAGAACAGTGAACTGCAGTGATTATTTTGTGTCGCACAGTGTCACGTCTGAAGTCGATGTTTTTAGGAACGACAGAAATTGTCACCGTTCCCCGCTCATCTATTACTGCGAGGGAACACAGTTTTGTATCGACATTATAGAAAGTTTTGATTACTTCGCTCTAACGTACGTCCAACACAATCTTACCACACAGAACAGTGAACTGCAGTGATTATTTTGTGTCGCACAGTGTCACGTCTGAAGTCGATGTTTTTAGGAACGACAGAAATTGTCACCGTTCCCCGCTCATCTATTACTGCGAGGGAACACAGTTTTGTATCGGCATTATAGAAAGTTTTGATTACTTCGCTCTAACGTACGTCCCACACAATCTTAAAAGAACAGTGAACTGCAGTGATTATTTTGTGTCGCACAGTGTCACGTCTGAAGTCGATGTTTTTAGGAACGACAGAAATTGTCACCGTTCCCCGCTCATCTATTACTGCGAGGGAACACAGTTTTGTATCGGCATTATAGAAAGTTTTGATTACTTCGCTCTAACGTACGTCCCACACAATCTTAAAAGAACAGTGAACTGCAGTGATTATTTTGTGTCGCACAGTGTCACGTCTGAAGTCGATGTTTTTAGGAACGACAGAAATTGTCACCGTTCCCCGCTCATCTATTACTGCGAGGGAACACAGTTTTGTATCGGCATTATAGAAAGTTTTGATTACTTCGCTCTAACGTACGTCCCACACAATCTTAAAAGAACAGTGAACTGCAGTGATTATTTTGTGTCGCACAGTGTCACGTCTGAAGTCGATGTTTTTAGGAACGACAGAAATTGTCACCGTTCCCCGCTCATCTATTACTGCGAGGGGAACACAGTTTTGTATCGGCATTATAGAAAGTTTTGATGATTTCAGCATTTTCTGTGTCAATGAATATAAACGGACTAAAAGTAACGCCACCATTATAAAAAGTGTGCTCGTTATCAAACGTTAAAGTCCAAGTAATTGAACTATCTGTCGCAACGAATGCTTGCAAGCTGAAAAGACAGGGTAGAGACGCTCGAGAAAATAGACAGTAATATTTTCTATTTAACTGTAGTTGTACACTTTGCGACAAGATGCCACCAGCAGCGATCACTCACATATCTCTCATAAGAGTTGCAGTTCTTGTACGTTCATATTCAATGACGGTGTACATAATATATATATATATATATATATATATATATGTGTGTGTATGTATGTATGTATATATATGCTTAGGTGTATCATAAGGTAACAATAACATGTTACAAAAACTAGGTTCTTTTTTTTTTTTTTGTCGATAGATAAGCAATATGGAGAAATGTTCATGCGATATATAAAAATTCTCGAAACTTAGGTTGTGTAGACCTAATTTATATACTAAGTCTTATATATGTAAGTAACTTATATATGTACTTTGGGTTATACTCGTATAGACTTGAACTTTGTGTTATGTAGTTTCACCGTCGTAATCAACATTTTCAAATTTCAAATTACGACTAAAATGATAAATACGGAAATGAACCCTGACCCGCGCCATATTGACGTCATGATGATTACGTTGGTCGAATAGTATTTTCAAAAAAGTTGAAGTAATATGAAAAACACTGTATTTTAAGATTTAAAATTACCGCTATTTTATAACTACTTAGGCTAATGGATTTTGTCGGGTAATAAAATTTGTCCAATATGTCATCAAAATCTTTTTTTTGTTGAGCCATCTATGAATCGAATCGAATCATAATTTCTAACATGTTAGTTATTTTCTAACTAACACACACACACACACACACACACACACACACACACACCCATACCCACACACACACACACACTCACATACACCCACATATATAAATTAAAAAAAAAAAATTACCATTACAAATTTAGTGTTTCTACAATGAATAATATGGATTTGAAAAAACAAAAGTCCATGTACATATTTGTTCTGAAACTGGAGCTGGTACAAAACCGTGAAGGGCTAGGAAAACCAGTCCCCTGTAAGTACGGATTAATTCACCGTTTGCTCTGAAAATCTGTTTCGGAAACTCGAAAAACGACAATGGAAAATTAAAAAAACATTTTTTAAAAAAGAAGTTCATCTGATTATTACTAAATAAATAAAAATATACAAATTTGATATTGATATCTTTTTATACTAAATCAGCAGCCAAAACAAACCCATAACAACATAAAAACAGACATGTGCGCAAAAATATATGCACCTTTGATGTAGCCTATACTTACTGCAACATATGCCAAAACTTCCAGACTGGGTATAGGCTACGCTGCATTCTGTACGTATCCATGCACCAGCTGAGGGGTCGGTGGGGCGGGGTGCACATTGTAATTAAAGCCTGATTGCCCCTGATTGGAACACGAGTGGCTGTACATAGAGTGATACTGCGGTGCTATTTTTTACCCCTTCAGCCGAAAGGGGAGGTAAATATTTATGGGGAAAATGTTAACTTAATAAAACAGCCTACACGGCGTAAGCTCATGGCTAAAGGGTGAATAAAAATAATCTCAGCACGCAGCTGTCTCGCTGACGTAACGGAATTCACGAACATTTTGGATTCGCTAATATCAAAGAAAACTTCAAAACGCGCTTACACAATTACACATTTTGAAAATTTGATTTAATTATCTTAACAGGCCGTTAAAATCCGTATAAATTAGCATTTAAAAATTTCAAATGCCAATGAAAAATTAAAATGCTAAATTAGGCAAGTGTTGATGCTTGATTATGATGGATAATCAGATTTTAGAAGAACTATAAGATAAAAGTGATTGTGATGTTATTTATTTATGGAAACTAGGCTTCCATTAAGTCTGCAAGACAGTTGCGTTCAACGGAATTTTATGTGGCTAAATCAGCAAAAAATGTATAGCTTTTAGTAAAATAACTGTAAATGACATTGGATCAACCACTTTCAGTTGAAATACGGTAAAATACTTCAATAGGGATGTAAGTGTGTTATTTTTACACACTTGCATACGAAAAATTATTTTTCAAAATTGATTTAATGAAAATTCAAAATTCGGTTGTTTCACCGTTATTTAAAATTTTCCAAATGTCCAACAAATATTTCCTACGTCACATATGTTTGGGCCAAATGTCCAACACATATTTCCTACGTCCCATATGTTTGTGCCAAATGTCCAACACATATTTCCTACGTCACATATGTTTGTGACAAATGTCCAACAAATATTTCCAAAAATATTCCAACATATATATATATATATATATATATATATATATATATATAATATATATATATATAATATATATATATATATATATATATATATATATATATATACATACATAAAATTTCAATATTTCAACTTGTACGAAAGTGGACGTATACTCAGCTAATGTAGTTGTGTAAGATAGAACTACATACTAATGCTAAATATTAACGATATTTGACAATTCACTCTCTCCTGTCTGCGCGGACAGCCGACACAAATTCCTTAGATTAGTGCGAGATATTGATTCCCCCTCACCTCTCCCCTCCCCTGTCCGCGCCAACACCCTCTCTAACTAGCCTCGGTGCGTAAGATCATCCCCGCTTCTAACCGTTCGTTTTCGGTGAGGCTAAACATTTCAAATTTTGAAGAAATAAGAATATATATTTATTTATTTCCTATATGTAGTTGGATAAATACTTATAAGTAAGTGTTTTAATATATTTTTTCCTTTTTTGTTTCGAATCGTTATTCCAATTCTATTTTCAGTATATTTCTAATATGAATGAAATAGTGGTTTCATATTTTACACCAAAATAAATTAATTTGAATTTTATTTTTTTCGCACAAATAAATCTCTCTGTCGGCAGGCCTACTAAGCCGATAATAGCCTACTAATTAGCGGAGTTATTCGTTCATCTAAAAGGGCGTACTAAAAGCCCTTGCAATATTTAAAAAATCAGTTTTACCTGAAAAGAGCACTAACTGTTTTATCCAGTTCAGGTTAAATATAGTCTGTTACACTGTGAAGGCCTAACCAAACAACGTGTGGGTTGCAATAATCCCGAAACAGCAGTTTCAAGGGCCATCGAAAAAATACAAACAGCCTGTACAGAGTTGCTTTCAGGTCCCTCGCCCGGGGGGTATATTGGAAATTAAGCATTAAACTGTAATCCAACACTGATTCTTTATTTACATTTTACAATCAATTTGTTGAAACCTAATTTTACAAGTGTTTAGTAAGCTGTCTGTTTAGTTGTGTGCAAGTCTGCAAACGGAAATGAAAGTTCCAGCGAGCTGTGGCAATCAGTGTGCGGCGGCGATCACTGATTCTGGTGCAGGCGTTAGTAATGAGCTGCCGCAGTTGCAGTGAGAATTGCTTCCGAGTTCTGAGTAAACAAGTGCTTCGATACGCCCCAGAAAAAAGAACTCAATATGGCTCAAACCTGGCGAACCCATCTTCGGACAGTTGTGACGTAGTCAGCGGGCGCTCCGTCTTGGAATCAAGCGGATTGGGAAGGCCAATCACGCCCAGAGCTGGGGGATGTCGTCAATCGTGTAGCGTGAATATAGGACTCGTTCGTCGACGCGGCTAAGGCACCGGGCAGTCTGCTGCGTCTGTGAACCTCAAGGTTCTTCGTTCGGGATGCAGTTACTGCCGTCCCTTTACCCTTAACGCTGATTAGTCTAACTGCCATAATGAAATGTGTACGTTAAGCAGAAAAAAGAAGAACGTGGCGTTAAAAACATACAGTTCTTTAGCAGACCATGGCGCAGACCATGAAAAACCATTTTTTTTTAAACGGAGACATTCCAAACACTAAACATGGATTGATATCTGAATATCAAGATCGATTGAATATTAGTTCTCGATCACCAAACTTTCTTTATACTTCGCACAGTGAGAAAGCTAAAACGCGAAGCACATTACACATTTCAGTTTGAACGCAGAAATCAAAATACCCCCCCCCCCGGATTACAGTTTTAAAAAAAAGTACTTCAATGATTAAAAAAAAAATTCTAATAATCAATAAAGTAGAATGACGTTTTAAAGTTCCATTGAAAATTTTCGCAATCAATATGTATTTTTAAATCTACACCTAATTTGCTCAGAGAGGGTGACACTGTGATACGGGCGTGGTGTTGCATTTCACCCCTTTCCAACCACCCTTTTTTACCCTCAGGGCGGTTCATTAATATAGGCCGCCGATATTTTTTAATATCTCTCGACTGTGTTTGGCAATTCGCTAAGCCGGAAATTAAAATAGGCTAACTACAGGTATTTACATGCAGGCTGTCCTCGGTGTTTATGGTCTACAGTAGGATTGGCTATTTTGTTAGTGGGCACAATTAGCGGAAAATCTCTTATAATCATTAAATATTTTCCGAAATTCCAACTGTTCACCCACGCATACACACACACACACACACACACACACACACACACACACATATATATATATATATATATATATATATATATATATATATATATTCCTTCTCAGATGGAAAACTGGTATACATCCTTTCGACGACATTGTTTCTGGAAGAAATATTGTTCCGACGTTTCGCTAAAATCATGTATGACATTAATTCGGTAACCCTTGTAAAATACCTGTTACATTTATTACAATTGTAACCCTGACATTACTTCGGTAGCACTTTTGAAATACCTGCTTCCATGATTACAATTGTAACCCTGACATTACTTCGGTAGCACTTTTGAAATACCTGCTTCAATGATTACAATTGTAACCCTGACATTACTTCGGTAGCACTTTGAAATACCTGCTTCAATGATTACAATTGTAACCCTGACATTACTTCGGTACTTTTGCACAATGATTTTGTAACCTGACATTACTGTAGCACTTTTCAATGATTACAATTGTAACCCTGACATTACTTCGGTAGCACTTTTGAAATACCTGCTTCAATGATTACAATTGTAACCCTGACATTACTTCGGTAGCACTTTTGAAATACCTGCTTCAATGATTACAATTGTAACCCTGACATTACTTCGGTAGCACTTTTGAAATACCTGCTTCAATGATTACAATTGTAATCCTGACATTACTTCGGTAGCACTTTTGAAATACCTGCTTCAATGATTACAATTGTAACCCTGACATTACTTCGGTAGCACTTTTGAAATACCTGCTTCATTGATTACAATTGTAACACTGACATTACTTCGGTAGCACTTTTGAAATACCTGCTTCATTGATTACAATTGTAACACTGACATTACTTCGGTAGCACTTTTGAAATACCTGCTTCAATGATTACAATTGTAACCGTGACATTACTTCGGTAGCACTTTTGAAATACTTGCTTCAATGATTACAATTGTAACACTGACATTACTTCGGTAGCGATTGTGAAATACCTGTTACACTGATGACACAGAAACACAAATGTAATGTCAATTATTCTTGAATGTATCCGTTATAATGAATACAAGTGTAACATTGGCATTAATTTTGTAACTGTTATAAAATTACACTTGTAACACTCTTGTAACAATAATTAATCTAATGTAACACTAATATTAATTTAATTATTCTTGTAGTCTAGAGTTATAATAATAACTATAGTTATAACATAACTATAGAGTTATGTATAGAGTTATATAATAACATAAGTAAGTTTATGTTAAATACTTTAGTAAACATATATGTGAAATCAATAACAGTCATAACAGCTTAGAATGTTTATATTTGTTTACAGTTAATTGTTTATAGTTAATTGTCAATTTGTAAATTTTATAAATACTAATTTTTATTACAGAAAAAAATTTTTGGTAAAATAATCTGATTAACAGAATTTGTTTATCTTTTGAAATTTCAAAAATTAAAGTTTTAAAGAAAACTTTTTACAATCCCTAGACGTATTTGAATAACGTATTACTGTTTCAAACGTTTTATAACCAATGTTTTCGGGAAAGTATGATTGTAATACAGATGCTAAAGCAATCCAGGTAATTTATAGAGAGTTTGTGACCAAATGACGCATGCGTACGGTAATTTTTATCTGCTATGATTAGCTTCCTTACACCATAAAATCTGTAAACATACGTGCTTCTCCGTGATTTTGCAATTGCTGCCAGTTTTTGATGCCAACAAACTCTGACAAAAGATTATTTCGCTTTGGCACATTTAAGGGTGCAATAGATTTAGAACGTCTTCATTCAAGCTTGACGGTAAAATCCGTGATGAGGAAGGTAATAAGCTTTTGAGAAAGTACGTAATGAGCCCCGTTGATTGTAATCTGGAAGCGCTTTCGTTATCAAAATATTCGTCTTTACAATTCGCTTTGAACGGAAATTTGCAAACTCTGTCTATCTAATAGATGTAACTAACTGACGGCATTATAGGTTACATATTTAAAATATATATAACTAATTGAATATATTAATGCCACATATCTAAGAATATGTAACTAACTTAATGTATTTAGGCTGTGTGTGTGTGTGTGTGTGTGTGTGTGTGTGTGTGTGTGTGTGTGTGTGTGTGTGTGTGTGTGTGTGTGTGTGTGTGTGTGTGTGTGTGTGTGTGTGTGTGTGTGTGTGTGTGTGTGTGTGTGTGTGTGTGTGTGTGTGTGTGTTAGATATGTAACTAACTGAACGTTCAAAAGTTATGCTATAACTGATCGTTCTAGTTGAAGGTAAGCTAGGATATCCGAATATGTAACTAAGGGTAAAAATATATTATATTTTAATGATAATTCTTCATGTGTGTTTAAATTCTGAATAACATTCTAAATCGGTTTTAAGATTTTAGTCTTTTAGATTTTCTACGTTACTGACTTTTTAAGGTTTCCCGGAAGTTTCCGCACCGGATATTCGAGGGATATAGGAAATATTACGTAGGCTATTCAAATTGGTTATGGATTTTCTAGAGAGCTAATTCGGTCCGCTGTAAAATATGATTTTGTTTTAAAAAGTAATAACTAACCTAACTCCAAATTCCGTAGCTGTTTGATTTCAGTTCAGGTTCAAGAAAAAAATGAGCTATTGAAGAGGCCATTATGATAAGACCAAAATTTGTGACCTTGAAATGAGCAATAGTTATAAATTTTGTGTGTGTGTGTGTGTGTGTGTGTGTGTGTGTGTGATCGCGCGCGCGTGCAGCTTGGCACAAAAATCGATGTGCACAAGTTTGTTATCCAGCAAATTCGATCGACTGTTCCAAACAGACGGCAATTCCAAGTCGTAAATATATTTATTTACATTAGGCCTATAAATTTTTTTAATTAGACACATTTTTGGAATTTTTAATCTATCACTGTATTCGACGTTAAAATCTAAGCAAATGAGCTTAAGTATTCATTCCAATGAAAATACAAGAGTGAATTACACACGAGAGTGAAAAAACAAAACTGTTTAATGTGTGCCCTCGTTAAACCTTGACGATAAGAAAATTCTGGTTCGGGCGGATTCAACGTTTAATAACTACGGCAAGGAATTATTCACAATTAACACTCAGTTTATTTGGAAAAGTTGGGCGCGGTTAGGTTAGGCGATCCTCTTGCACGCAATGTTTGTTTTGGTAACGAAACTTCGCTGTGTTTGCAACAAGAAGCGCATCTAACGTGTTATTTAACATGTAAACTACGCGTAAGATGGCAAAAGATTAAGAAAGAGAAGAGAAAAAGTTTATAAACAATGACTTTATATTCAGTTTTAAAAGCACAACTCACGTTTCGGAAATACCGTTCACCATCTGCGGTCGTTTAAGGCGATAATGAAGGAGAACGCGGTGAAATTTGTAAACATTTGCGTTTGGATTGCAGAACTAATTGAATCAATTATAGAATACCGGAAGTAATATTCAGTGAAAAAAGGGTTGAAGCAAAGGAGGAATAGTAAGAAGAAGATGATTATAAAAGTAAATGGATTCGAAGAAAGTAATTGAAAATAAGCTACATTGGACCGAGAGAACTGGGACGATCTGTGACCGTGGGCAGACATATTTCTGGAGGATGTTATGGTTTTTTAAGTCAGTAGCGGCTGCGGGAATAAGTGTTTGGAACAAAATTTCCTGTTTTACAAAATCTGGTAAACAAAATTTCCCGCCCAAAGATGTCATATCAAATTTGCAAGATTCCAAGTCTTGACCTTTCTTTCTACTAAGCCTTTAGAAAGCCTATGGGAAATCGACGGAAAGGTTGTATTACGTTATTTGTACAACCTGCTTTAAATTCAAGTTGTAAATTCGCAATTACTTTAATAATTGTATTGATATTGTTAATTTACAATGGAGTAAATCGTCATAGTAAAATTCGCAGATTTAAAAAAAATGTCTGTTTTTTGTGCTTAGACTTTTCTCAGAATAAACTTGTATGCCAAATCAAATCAGACAAACATAGGCACGGTGTGGGTCCTGCTACAAGGATTGCAGATGGCTGCTCAAATCACTCTGTTTTCAACAAGAAAAAGTTAATAAATGAAAAAACCAATAAATAGTAAATCATTCACGAAATCACGTGGTTGCACAACTTTAAAACAAACCACGTAAGCAGTTTGACAGGTGCACCGTAATACATGCCAATTTGTTGCCCTTCATAACCTGCGTTCTTGAACCCCTTCTATCGGCCATTACAGATGTCCTACATTCCGTGTAAACCTTCTTCAAATATTAACCGATTTATTATATTGTATTATTTTAGTTTTGAGTATACACTACACTACTCACATCCTAAACAAGGGACCCCACTGAGATTCCGTAACAGATATTGAGATTAGTGAACAAAAATTTGTTTAATACTTTTTCTCTGTCGGTTACACTGTTTCAGTTAATAAAATACAACAAATTTAAGGACTGCAAAAACATAGATCTTTGTAAGCAAAAATTTAAGTAAACTTCACTACAAATTAGTTAATAAAAAGTCCTTTTATATTTGTGTTTATTCAATATACTTATGAAACTGACGAAAACCGTGTAACTGTGACGTTCATTGCTAGTTTAAAAGGAATTTGGAATTTATTAAACTGTATTTTATATAAAAACGCGCCCGTGCGCGTGCGCACCACACACACCACACACCATACCACACACACACACACACACACACACGCACGCACGCACACACGCACGCACACACACACACACACACACACACACACACACACACACACACATCGGTCCTAATTTTAACAATTTTACTTATGTAGAAAAGAAAGTTAATTCATTTTAATTGGTAAAACAATAAATGCAAGTATTTCTTTATACGTTATTCTTATTGAAAGTAAGAGTAAAGGCAAAACAAAATTCGTAAATTTCCATGAAAAATACTGCATTTCAAATTTAAATTTATATTATATAATCAACACACACACACACACACACACACACACACACACACATTTACACATTTCAAAATAAATAAAAAAGGTGACACAAGATTTTTGACGTGAAGTTATTTGGCTGGCGTCATCAAGGGGGTAGGAGAGGGGGTGAGGTGATTAGGGCTTAGGGTCGGAGTGTGTGCGTTGTAATAGCACGGCACGCGACGGCAGCAGCTCGATACTGGACGGGCGGTAGTCTGCACTAAAGCCTCCCCCCTTACAACACCTCGTGCTGCTACAGTCTGTTCCATGTTCCAAGAACATTGGTTTAGCGTAACAGTGTGTAGTAATAGCATTGTACGCTAAAATAAAGGACAGGCTGTAGTCTGCACTAAAGCCTCCCCCCTTACAACACCTCGTGCTGCTACAGTCTGTTCCATGTTCCAAGAACATTGGTTTAGCGTAACAGTGTGTAGTAATAGCATTTTACGCTAAAATAAAGGACAGGCTGTAGTCTGCACTAAAGCCTTCCCCCTTACAACACCTCGTGCTGCTACAGTCTGTTCCATGTTCCAAGAACATTGGTTTAGCGTAACAGTGTGTATTAATAGCATTTTACGCTAAAATAAAGGACAGGCTGTAGTCTGCACTAAGCCTCCCCCTTACAACACCTCGTGCTGCTACAGTCTGTTCCATGTTCCAAGAACATTGGTTTAGCGTAACAGTGTGTAGTAATAGCATTTTACGCTAAAATAAAGGACAGGCTGTAGTCTGCACTAAAGCCTCCCCTTACAACACCTCGTGCTGCTACAGTCTGTTCCATGTTCCAAGAACATTGGTTTAGCGTAGCAGTGTGTAGTAATAGCATTTTACGCTAAAATAAAGGACAAGCTGTAGTCTGTACTAAAGCCTCCCCCTTACAACACCTCGTGCTGCTACAGTCTGTTCCATGTTCCATAGCATTTACGCTAAAATAAAGGACAGGCTGTAGTCTGCACTAAAGCCTCCCCTTACAACACCTCGTGCTGCTACAGTCTGTTCCATGTTCCAAGAACATTGGTTTAGCGTAACAGTGTGTAGTAATAGCATTTTACGCTAAAATAAAGGACAGGCTGTAGTCTGCACTAAAGCCTCCCCCCTTACAACACCTCGTGCTGCTACAGTCTGTTCCATGTTCCAAGAACATTGGTTTAGCGTAACAGTGTGTAGTAATAGCATTTTACGCTAAAATAAAGGACAGGCTGTAGTCTGCACTAAAGCCTCCCCCCTTACAACACCTCGTGCTGCTACAGTCTGTTCCATGTTCCAAGAACATTGGTTTAGCGTAACAGTGTGTAGTAATAGCATTTTACGCTAAAATAAAGGACAGGCTGTAGTCTGCACTAAAGCCTCCCCCCTTACAACACCTCGTGCTGCTACAGTCTGTTCCATGTTCCAAGAACATTGGTTTAGCGTAGCAGTGTGTAGTAATAGCATTTTACGCTAAAATAAAGGACAAGCTGTAGTCTGTACTAAAGCCTCCCCCCTTACAACACCTCGTGCTGCTACAGTCTGTTCCATGTTCCAAGAACATTGGTTTAGCGTAGCAGTGTGTAGTAATAGCATTTTACGCTAAAATAAAGGACAGGCTGTAGTCTGCACTAAGCCTCCCCCCTACAACACCTCGTGCTGCTACAGTCTGTTCCATCTTCCAAAAACATTGGTTTAGCGTAGCAGTGTGTAGTAATAGCATTTTACGCTAAAATAAAGGACAGGCTGTAGTCTGCACTAAAGCCTCCCCCCTTACAACACCTCGTGCTGCTACAGTCTGTTCCATGTTCCAAGAACATTGGTTTAGCGTAGCAGTGTGTAGTAATAGCATTTTACGCTAAAATAAAGGACAAGCTGTAGTCTGCACTAAAGCCTCCCCCCTTACAACACCTCGTGCTGCTACAGTCTGTTCCATGTTCCAAGAACATTGGTTTAGCGTAGCAGTGTGTAGTAATAGCATTTTACGCTAAAATAAAGGACAGGCTGTAGTCTGCACTAAGCCTCCCCCCTACAACACCTTGTGTTGCTACAGTCCAAGAACATTGGTTTAGCGTAGCAGTGTGTAGTAATAGCATTGTACGGTAAAATCAAGGACAGGCTGTAGTCTGCACTAAGCCTCCCCCTTACAACACCTCGTGCTGCTATAGTCTGTTCCATGTTCCAAGAACATTGGTTTAGCGTAGCAGTGTGTAGTAATGGCATTGTATGCTAAAATCAAGGACAGACTGTAGTCTACACTAAGGCTCTTTCATACAACACCTTGTGCTACTACAGTCTGTTCCATGTTCCAAGAACGTGGGATTAGTGTAGAGTGTGTAGTAATAGAATTGTATGCTGAAGCCGCCTCGGTGGCCTAGTTGATAGCGTACTAGGCTTTCACCCCGAGGACCCGGGTTCGATTCCCGGCCAGGGCTTGGCATTTTTATACGCTATAAATCATCCCATCGTCTGCATTAGCCCAAGTGTGCACAATAGTCGGACGTTAATTACCAAAAAAAAGGAAAAAAAAGAATTGTACGCTAAAATCAAGGACAGGCTGTAGTCTGCACTAAGCCTCTCCTTTATAACACTTCGTACTTCTACAGCTATCCAAGAATATTGGTTTAGCTTAGCATTGTAATTTACAGTAGAAGAATTGTAGTTACACTTATGACCTTGTTGTGAGAGAGGGAAGGCAGAGCAAGGAAAGCGTGAGAATAACTGCTCTTCCAAAAACATTGATTCTACTTTATCGTTAGTACATGGAATTAGGTTTTACTAAATAATTTATTAATAGCAATCGTTTATTAATGTAGGCTACCTACTGGTAATAGAATGTTATTTCATTACTTATTAGTCTGTAATTTTGTCTTTTGAAAGCGTAATGATATAATTACAGAGATCGGTGTTTTGCGTATGACTAGTACAACTGTATCCATAGCAAAGTCGCGCGCCTTGCTAAATGCCGTCAACTATAATAGCACGGCAGGTGACGGGATCCGTGTACGGTTACGTTACGTTTAGCAGTAATCGCAGTTTTGGGGCGCCTTTTTTTGAAGTATATATTAGTATTTTTTTAAATTAAGTTCCCTAAATCGTCACGGTTCTGTGTTGAGATAGAGTCTGTTTGTACTCCGCGTATGTAACTGCTCTCCTACATGTTCTGAATTAATTGCTTGGAAGATTGTTGTCTTAATTAACGCTCGCATTGCATGACTCACTTTGCCAACATAGTCTCTTCTCTTCTCTTTTCAATTACTATTGCTTTTACTGTTTAAAAATTAGATTAATTTCCATTTCCATGATAAACTTACTTTTCTTCATTATTGCAACACAGCCACCGGACTACATATTAAATAATTAGGATCATGATATATTTTCTTCAGTCTAGTGGTCTTTTTTAATCACCTCATAAAGGCTACCGCGATTTCGAAATCATACTGTTTCATCTTCAGGCCTTAATACAATATGTCAAATCCCTCTGTCGAGGTCGTCACAAAGTTAAACAAAATATTGAAAACACACGTCACAAACACTAAATACAATTACACGATTTTATTTAGTTTGCCCAAACACTACGTGTGACTCATACGTCCTATGTCGTGGCAGTCCGGCATGTAACGACATAAAATAGCACGGATTGTTTGGCCTAATCAAAATGTATCGTTGTGCTTTTTAATAAAAATCGTATAATTGTGTTTAGTGTTTGTGACGTGTGTTTCCAATGTTTTGTTACCTTTGTGGCTACCTCGACAGAAGGATTGGAAATTTTGTATTGCGGCCTGAAGAAGAAACAACAAGGTTTCGAAACCGCGTTAGCCTTTACTAGATGAGTAAAAAATACCATTAGACGGATGAAAATATGTCATAACCTAATTAGATATTTTAAACAGCAAATGCATTTCAATCAACATTAGGTAAATATTACATAATAGCACATGTAGTCTTTGTCTTGGATATTATGTAAACACAATTTTCGCGCCAATTAACAATGTCAGTTTCGAATTTAGTTATTGCAGTTATTTTTCTCCTTGCTTTAAGTAAATAAGTTTCACTGATTAGCATTAGTAAAAATTACACTTAAACAATAATGCTTTTTTTCTAGCGGAGGCAGCTGAAGTGAGCAGTTGATGGGCTTAGCCATCCTACCGCACCTCTAGCTCATACTGCTCTCACTCATCTACTAAAGACTCATATACATTCATTACTCTATTCAGCTTGGCTAACTATAAACTGTAAAGTGACCCGTGCTGATGGAGTGAATGGCACTGGCTTAAAGCCTAATGGTGTATGAAAAGGAGCCCTGGGATACCTGGATACCTCCCCGTGTACCTTAGCATGCATGCAGGGCTCTGTGGGGGCGGACCTCACTTCCTTAGCTACTTGTGGCTGTTTTATAAGTAAGTATAAAATAGAATGAACGGGATCTCACCGCACAATAAAAAGGTTGGCCAAATGGAGCAGATTCTCCGTAATGAGGGCCAAAGAAAAAAAAAAACTTAAAAAGAATTAACAGAGCAAACACTTCAATAAGGAATTGGGGGGATCACCAATTAGAAGTGGGGAAGCTACCCACCTTTAATCCTCTCCCAATCCTAGACTTTATAAGGAGACTAGGACTGACTGGAGAAGGCGCTGTAACTGAGCATCTCAGGAATACAGAAAGGGGGCACAATAGATCTACAAAGGCCGCAGTGCAATAATAACCCTACAAATTCGTTCATTCATTCTTCTTTTTACATCGCTTCAAAAACTTCAGTTGTATCATTGAATTATTTTAGAATAAAATTGTTATTATTGTAGTCAACACGCAGGTATAACTACACACGTATAAATAGTTTGTAACTTTGATTGCATTTCTGTATGTACAAAACGATGACGCATTGTTTCCCTGTTACAGGCAGACAGACAGACTGGCAGCTTCCAGTGCAGCGCAGAAGTGAAGGGTGGTTGTAAGACTTTTCACGGCCATTTCTTTTTACGAGCGCTCCCCCCGAGTGTCGCGCCCTAGTACAACTCGCAGCACTTAACAGTTTTGCCAGGTAATTACTTTTTACGTTTATGTACTCGGTGGGTACAAAGGTGTGATTGCTTTGTCCCGGTTCTATTTCACTTTGTTACACCGCCCTCTCAATGAGCGCTAAACTAAAGCTAATCTCTCAAATTAGTGCTTTCACGTACTTCGCGATCGCAGCTACGAATTTTCGCTTTTAGAGCTTGAAACAACTTTAGTAAACTTTAATCTAAAAAACGAATGCACAGCTGTTGTCCAAAACCATATTTTTTTTATAAACCTAACATAAATCAATATCTATACTTTTAGGGGTAAAAATGTCCATTAACATATTTTAAGTTGTAATTTAAGCTTCTGTAGATATATACAAAAACAATATTTTTCTTGCTGATGTCTATTCGTCTACCTGCTGTTAGGCTAAGGCCAAACTGTCACAAAGTTATTAAGTTTGGCACTTTCTTAAGTGTTCCAGCCCTAATACAGGAATTTTACAGACGTTTTAATACCATTGTTTACGAAATTATCATGATGGGGGTAACAGAGACAGATTGCTGATTCATTATCATTATCTTCCACTTCCTTCATCCTCCATATCGAGTCTCTACTCAACTATCGTTTCTGTTAGGTCCACTTTCACCTGCACTTTCCATCTTGATCTTGATTTAGCGATTCGTTTACTTTTCCTTGCCTCACAAGTCTTTGTGCCAATTTGTCCTTGTCAGTCTTCTTCCCATGCCCGAACTTTCGAACCACTACAGTATTTTTCCTCTTAATTAATTGTTTTTTCAAGGAGTCAGGAACTTCAATATTTCTTAAATTCTCTTGTTTCATACCGTATTTCTTTCAGTAATTCCTCAGTTCTTCTATGAAAATAAACGCGGTGCTCAGTACTCTCGCTACCGTGAGGACAATTTTTAAAAGTATTTTTCTTTATCTTACCATTTTTGAAATTCGGTTTCACCATCAAAATCGGTATTAAGATCCGCATATACTGGCATTTTAAACTTTCAAATTACATTGAGGATACGAAAATGAACCCTGAACTCCGTCAAATTAAATTTCGTAATTTCAACGGCTTTTGAAAATTCAAAATATTAATTTATGCAATTCCTAACGCTTACGATGGTGAAATCAGATTTTCAGAAGAATTTAAGTCAAAAAGATAAAGATTTTTCAAAGATTCGAAATGCGTGCCATTATAAAACTCGAACGAATTTTGTTGGTTAACGAAATTGTCCAAGCTATTGCTATAATCAGTTTTTGTAGCAAGTTTTGAATTAAACCGGAGGAGAATTGTGAACGTGAGCATGCTAACACACGCGCGCGCTCGAATTTGTTGACAACCAGTGGACTAAACTCGTGTTATAGATTACAGTTTAAGTTTATTTTAAGTGTACTATTTTATTGCATACGGAATTTTTTAATTGGTCTGAGTCTGTCAAAGAACTGTTAACAATTTTCAATAACAATCTCATAAGCTGCCGCTGAGTAACAAAGAGATTTTAGAAATTTTGGCGTTTTAGAAATCTGACTTTTCGTTCTCAGTGGTTCCAACAGACTGAGAACCACTGCTTTTTTTCCAAGCCACTACTTTGCTTTGAGAAATTTTGAAATCATTTCTGGCGAATTTTTGTATTACATACTGGCAAACCGAATTTTTATTGGCCTGATTTACCACCTACCTGACGCTTACATTTGGGAAATGCTGAAGGAAAACATTTTCCGCGATCATCAACCAATTAGCGTCGCTGAACTACGAGAACAGAATTGTTAAACGAATGCAACTACTTTAGGCACACCGCTTTTGTTAGTAGTTGAGTTTTCGAGAGGGGATTTTTGAATCCCAAAGAGAGCTAAATTTAGTGTTAATTGACGCAAAAATATTCTCATTATTCGGAGATGTGTAACGAGGGAATGATCGGTGCACATTTTATAATATCCCCATGGTTCAAAACTGCGTTGAATTTTCTATTTATAAATTCGCAAAGCTGTCCCTAATTACAAAAAGCAACGCTTCAGTTTTGAGGCGCAGGTTTTTGTAATCCCCGACAGTTGGCAGTAAATTACTCCCGCGTTAATGCCACGTGATAGATAACACAGGGTTTAGTTGTAACCGGCGCCGCTAGGTTCGCATATCAGATTATGTTAACCGAATACTCTATGCTTTTTGTCAACACGGGGGTTATGTGAGATTAAATAAATTATGCAAAATATAATGCGTGGACGGTGAATACAGAAGGCTGTGTATTCAAACTAATAATGCATTGTTATTCTTTTTGTATACAAACACAATGCATGTATGGGCCACGTATTGATATATAATATTGTATTCCACAGTTAGTTTAATTGTTAAAAATTAAACCTTCTTGGTAGTAATTTTTAATGTATTGTAAAATATCCACTGAGCTCGCTGCCGCAAATTTGTGCAATAATAATGAAAAATGCTTCATGCAGCTGTCTCGCTGATGTGATGTGAGTTTCCAGAAAGTAGCAGAATCACAATGATTGTGTTATCTAACACTTTTTGAAAATCTAATGTTATTACCATTTACAGAGTTAAAATCTAAACATATTACCACTTTAAATTTACGTAGGCTAAAGTTAAATTTAGAATTTTAAAATTATAATTTATTAGAGTTTAAACGTTGATTACAACAAGAAAATGAGATTTTCAAAACAATCCGACATTAAGTTACATTAAAACTGGGTGCCCGTGCAAAATTTCGCACTATGAACGTTTTAAGTAAACACAGCCTTTTGAAAAAGTATTTCGTTTTGTTTAATGGATATAAACATGTTAGTTACCCTTGAAAAGACTACATACATTCCGTTCGTGAGGGAAGACGGAATTTGATAAATACAATCCTGTTCTTTGAAGTGTTTGTCCCTGTGACTTGTTTATAGTGATAGCAAACGCAATTTTAATAACTGTAATCCAGTCAATTGAAAAGGCATGCTTGATAACCTCTAACCGTATTTTTGACATTAACAGTACTTCGTATTTTATGATGTCCGTATTAACAACAGATAAATGCACGATGGAAGGAGAAATCACAAATATATTTGCGTAGAAACAGTGTCCAAAAACTGTTTTTGTTATTCAAAATGCTTGTCCCGGCTTGTACGATGGGCAGGGATAGGGGACTGTCAGTAGTAGGGTCACATAACCTATAAGCTTAACAGCTTTTAAATAAATTTTAAAATTATTCTAAGCATGTTATTTAAAATAGTGGCATTTGCAATGGGATTGTCTATTCGTGATTAACAAGTTAGCTTCGTAAAATATACAAAATATTATCTGATTTGTGATGCCGCTCATGCGCATTCAAGATGTCGTTTTGCTTAAGACAGTTAAAAGTGTCTTTTATGTTAAATTTTTTCACAAACAATAAGTTTTAGCTCAAAATCGTTGTGCAATGTCAGAAGCCAGTTAAAAAAATCTTTCTAAAAATAATTCATTTATGCCTGTAGTAATAGTATGTGCTGAGAAAAAGGGATGTCGACTCGAGAAATAATATATGTGATATATTATGTTATGTGTTAATACATATTCCTTCACGGATAAAAGTAATGTGAATTACACTGAAAACCTTTGTACATTCGTGCGACACAATTGTTTCGAAGTTTCTGGCGTCTTTTCCGAATAACTCTAGCTCCTTATATAACTTATGTACGATGCAATTATAAAGTGGGCTGGCTTTAGCTGACATAGGCCGACTCGTACAATAAGCCGGGTGATTAGGTTCAATAAGATTGACAATGGCTCCAACACGATTGCACTTATTTGGAACACAATTGATAGCTGTCCTCCAAACTGCATTTAATTCGCCTCGTTTTTCAGTTTCAATAGTCTTTTAATTTGCTATCGAATGGTGGTGTAGGCTAATGTTCACACGATATTGCACAGGTGTGGCGTGACGGACTGATTTGCGCAGCGTTACTTCCGTTCGATAGGAAACTAAAAGGGCTATCAAAAAAGTATTTCACATTTAGCAGTAAAACTTACCGTTATTGGTTTATTTTAGTTACAAATTTTTAAATGCCCGCCATTTTAAAACGTGTAAACGTGAAGTTGATTACCTTTTGCAGTCATGTAAAGTAGCACGGCTAATTTAGCAGTGTGTTAGTCGAACCGTTGTAAAGAAATAAAATATTTTGTTAAAAAGCAAAATGGCAGCAAGTGGAAAAACGAAAAGTTTTCGGACATTTGTTTATATGAACTTTTTAAATACTTTTAGGTATAGAATCAGCTCCCTAGAGATAGTTTTCAATCACCTGTATATGTGCTACTTCATTAAACGAAAACGTAAGAAACACAATATCTTACTTATCCAAAAACTTACTGATCCAAATTCATACGTTAGACTATAGTCAAATTCGTACGTTACACCATACCCAAATTCGTACGTTAGACTATAATCAAATTCGTACCTTAGACCATACCCAAATTCGTAAGTTAGACTATACTCAAATTCGTACGTTACACCATACCCTAATTCGTAAGTTAGACTATACTCAAATTCGTATGTTAGACCATACCCAAATTCGTACGTTAGACTATACTCCAATTCGTACGTTAGACCATACCGAAATTCGTATGTTAGACTCTACCCAAATTCGTACGTTAGACCATACCCAAATTCGTACGTTAGATCATACCTAAATTAGTACGTTAGACTATACTCCAATTCGTACATTAGATCATACCCAAATTCGTAACGTTAGACTATACTACGTTAGATATTCGTACCATAAAATTCGTACGTTAGATCATACCCAAATTAGTAAGTTAGACTATACTCAAATTCGTACGTTAGACCATACCCAAATTCGTAAGTTAGACTATACTCAAATTCGTACGTTAGACCATACCCAAATTCGTACGTTAGACTATACTCAAAATTCGTTAGACTATACTCAAATTCGTACGTTAGACCCAAATTCGTAAGTTACTATACCAAATTCGTACGTTAGATCATACCAAATTCGTACGTTAGACTATACCCAAATTCGTACGTTAGATCATACCCAAATTCGTAAGTTAGACTATACTCAAATTTCGTACATTAGATTCGTATACCCAAATTCGTACGTTAGACATATAATTCAAATTCGTACGTTAGACTATACTCAAATTCGTACGTTAGACCATACCCAAATTCGTACGTTAGACTATACCCAAATTCGTACGTTAGATCATACCCAAATTCGTAAGTTAGACTATACCAAATTCGTACGTTAGAGATCATACCCAAATTCGTACGTTAGACTATACTCAAATTCGTACGTTAGACCATACCCAAATTCGTACGTTAGACTATACTCAAATTCGTACGTTAGACTATACTCAAATTCGTAAGTTAGACTATACTCAAATTTAGATCATACCCAAATTCGTAAGTTAGACTATACTCAAATTCGTACGTTAGACTATACTCAAATTCGTACGTTAGACCATACCCAAATTCGTACGTTAGACCATACCCAAATTCGTAAGTTAGACTATACTCAAATTCGTACGTTAATTCATACCCAAATTCGTACGTTAGACTATACTCAAATTCGTACGTTAGACCATACCCAAATTCGTACGTTACTATACTCAAATTCGTACGTTAGACCATACCCAAATTCGTACGTTAGACCATACCCAAATTCGTACGTTAGACTATACTCAAATTCGTACGTTAGACCATACCCAAATTCGTATGTTAGACTATACCCAAATTCGTACGTTAGACTCATACCCAAATTCGTACGTTAGACTATACTCAAATTCGTACGTTACACCATACCCAAATTCGTACGTTAGACTATACTCAAATTCGTACGTTAGACCATACCCAAATTCGTACGTTAGACCATACCCAAATTCGTAAGTTAGACTATACTCAAATTCGTACGTTAGACCATACCCAAATTCGTAAGTTAGACTATACTCAAATTCGTACGTTAGATCATACCCAAATTCGTACGTTAGACTATACTCGTTAGACTATACTCAAATTCGTACGTTCATACCCAAATTCGTAAGTTAGACTATACTCAAATTCGTAAGTTAGACTATACTCAAATTCGTACGTTAGACTATACTCAAATTCGTACATTGTTAGACTATACTCAAATTCGTACGTTACACCATACCCAAATTCGTACGTTAGAGACATACCCAAATTCGTACGTTAGACTATACTCAAATTCGTACGTTAGACTCAAATTCGTATACCCAAATTCGTACGTTAGACTATACTCAAATTCGTACGTTAGACCATACCCAAATTCGTACGTTAGACTATACCCAAATTCATACCCAAATTCGTACGTTAGACCATACCCAAATTCGTACGTTAGACTCAAATTCGTACGTTAGACCATACCCAAATTCGTACGTTAGACTATACCCAAATTCGTACGTTAGACCATACCCAAATTCGTACGTTAGACCATACCCAAATTCGTACGTTAGACTATACTCAAATTCGTACGTTAGACCATACCCAAATTCGTACGTTAGACTATACTCAAATTCGTACGTTAGACCATACCCAAATTCGTACGTTAGACTATACTCAAATTCGTACGTTAGATCATACCCAAATTCGTACGTTAGACTATACTCAAATTCGTACGTTAGACCATACCGAAATTCGTTACGTTAGACTATATACCCAAATTCGTACGTTAGACCATACCCAAATTCGTACGTTAGACTATACCCAAATTCTTACGTTAGACCATACCTAAATTCCAAGTACATTTTATTTCAAAACATATATGCTTTGAAGCAACTATTTCAATTCTCCTTGTTTTATTGTGTGCATAGGCCCATTTTTGAATTTTCTTTTTCCAATTAATGTGTAATTAGTATATATATATATATATATATATATATATATATATATATATATATATATATATATATATATGATAACACAACACCAAAGCACGCTGTAATTTCGAAAGTGGTCGGTATATATAAAAAAATAGAGTAAAGGCTCAAAGGCTGTCGACCCGTTCCCCTGCACTATTAAATGGAAAATATCCATAGACGCCGTTGCCATGACAACGCTCCTGCGGTAAAACGCTGCTCACCAGGACTCTCTCTCTCTCTCCCCCTCCCTTCTTCTTTCTTCCTCTCTCTCGTCAAAATGTAACACGGAATTCTTATAATTTCTAAACACCACATCGCTCAACAGTAAAAATAAATTTAGTGTAACACTTTTAGTGTCATTTTAATAAACCCAATAACATAGATTCATTTAACATCCCATGGATTTAGGTTTAAACTGAGAAGTCGATCACTGATGCTTAGTTTTTTTTTTGAAATGATCAAAATCTCTATGTGTTTCTTTTTCAGTATTGCATGCTGCAGTTATGGCTTCTTGATAATCATTACGTAGGTATGATACAACCTGAAACTGAGTTGCTTCTCTTAAGTCTGCAGTGAGTTGTAGCGACACTTTATTTCTTCCCCAGCACGTTATGCTCGGTTATCTAGCGCACAAGTTCACCACGTTCGCCATGTTCACATAAATTTCATTTCGATTTTTAATTAACAGTATAAATTCTTTTTGTAAACATCGCTTATCGACTCGTCTATTCGAGAACGCTTTTGCAATCTTATCGACTCGTCTATTCGAGAACGCTTTTGAAATCTTATCGAGTAGTCTATTTGAGAACGCTTTTGGAATCTTATCGAGTCGTCTATTTGAGAACGATTTTGCAATGTTATCGAGTCGGTTATTCTAAAACGCCTTTGAAATCTTATCGAGTCCCCTATTCCAGATCGCCTTTGAAATTTTACCTAGTCGCCTATTCCAGATCGCCTTATCTTTGCTGAATGTATAATCATTTTGGAGATATGTTTACATATGTCTTGGTTTGTTTAAATAAATAATTACGTGACCTAGCTTAGATATTATTTACTGTAGTTATAGTAAAAGATCAGTTGTTTTATATTAATTCGTAATGATCATCTGATTTCATTGAACAGATGAGGCAGGAAAGGAGTTTAAATGTGACTTCCACTCAACTGGTAAACCAACATATTGGCCATCAGATCCAAGAAAGATACCGGACTTAATTGACTTTTTCGTGGTCGTAAGGTGTATATACTCAAATTCTACGTATCAATCTCAGTCAAAGTTTTGATTTGGGCTCTGATCATTCTCCGTTAGACTATACTCAAATTCGTACGTTAGATACATACCCAAACTCTCCTCGATTATCCAGCAATAGAACCAACTGGACCATAGTAGAGAAAGCTCGTAAGATTAGACTATACTCATGTCTCACTTAAAACACCTGTGCAGCTCGAGGAAGAAGTTGATGTGTTTATTAATAACATACAGCAAGCAGTATGGAACAATACACCTCAGATAATTAAAAGATATAGTAATAACATTACTTACCTGCCTGAAGTTTTTGATTTAATTAATGAAAAAGAAAAATGCGCAAAAATGGCAGCAAAGTTAGACTATTTAAATCTGAATTCGTACGTTACTCAGCACAAATTCGTCTATACTCACCCGTACGTTAGATCATACCCAAATTCGTACGTTAGACCATATCACCAAAGTTCCACCAAGACATAATCTAATTAGAAAGTTAGATCATATACCATCTTTTAACGGTACATTAGGGCAATCATTTCTATTCTTGAGGTAGACTATAATGCAAAAATACATTTTGGGATCACATACCTTACTACGTGCTAGAAGGCATACTCTAGTTGTATGAGGCAGATCAGGAGTTAAATTGTAAGTTAGACTTCACTCAACTGGTACGTTAGACCAAACTATATTCGTGCCAGACAGGATATCAAATTGTATTGTTACACCGGACTTAATTGACTAATTCGTGTGGTAGGGGTGTACCAAATTGTAACTATATAGATCTCAGGTGAAAGTTTTGATTTGGCCTATATCACTTTCCGGCACTTTAACAATAAGTCATTTGGCACAATACCCTAATTCGTAAGTTAGACTATAATCAAAATCGTAATGTTAGATCATACCAAATTCAAAGTTGGGACTATTATACTCAAATTCGTACGTTACACCATACCCAAATTCGTAAGTTAGACTATACCCAAATTCTGTACATTAGATCATACCCAAATTCGTAAGTTAGACTATACGCAAATTCGTACGTTAGACTCATACCTAAATTCGTAAGTTGGGACTATACTGTAAATCTCGTACATTAGGATCATACCCAAATCTTCGTAAGTTAGACTTATACTCAAATTCGTACGTTGTGACCATACTCAAATTCGTAAGTTGTGACTATAATTAAATTCACGTTACACCACATACTCCTAATTCGTAAGTTAGACTATACTCAAATTCCGTACATTAGATCATACCCAAATTCGTACGTTAGATTATACTCAAATTCGTAACGTTACACAATACTCCTAATTCGTAAGTTAGACTATAATCAAAATCGTACGTTAGATCACATACCGAAATTCGTAAGTTAGACTATAATTTCAAATTCGTACGTTACACTCATACCCAAATTCGTACGTTAGACTATACTCAAATTCGTACGTTAGATCATACCCAAATTCGTACGTTAGACTATACTCAAATTCGTATGCGTTACACCATACCTCTAATTCGTAAGTTAGACTTATACTCAAATTCGTACGTTAGATCACATATACCCAAATTCGTACGTTAGATCATACTCAAATTCCGTAATGTTAGACAATACTCAAAATTCGTACGTTACACCATATACTCAAATTCGTAATGTTAGATCTATACTCAAACCCGTACAGTTAGATCATACTCTAAATTCGTAAGTAAGCTAGACTAGATACCTAAATTGTACGTTACACTTATACCCTAATTCGTGGGTAAGTTAGACTATACTCAAATTGCACGTTAGACTCATACCTCAAATTCGTAAGTTAGACTATACTCAAATTCGTACATAGTTACACCATACCCAAATCTGTACGTTAGACTATACTCAAATTCGTACCTTAGACCATACCCAAATTCGTAAGTTAGACTATTACTTAAATTCGTAATGTTACACCATACCTCAATTCGTAAGTTGTAGGACTACATACTCAAATCTGTATTGTTGTGATCATACCCCAAATTCGTACGTTGATTATATCAGATTCGTACGTTACACAATAACCTAATTCGTACGTTAGACTCATACTCAAATTCGTACGTTAGATCATACCCAAATTCGTGTTAGACTATACTCAAATTCGTACGTTACACCATATACCCAAATTCGCACGTTGACGTTAACAGCAAACCTTGCAGATGATACAATAATCCTTATGACAGGAAATACTGTGGAAGAGGTAATGAATGGGTTCTAGAAGATGTAGTTGATAGAGTTTGCTTGATGGAAGAAATGGAGATTAAACTCAAATCTACCTAATACTCATACCCGTAATTGTACACCATACCCAAATTCGTACGTTAGACTATACTCAAATTCGTACGTTAGACTATACCCACCAAATTCGTACAGTTGAGATCATACCCAAATTCGGGTGTAATAATAGATCTATACTCAAATTCGTACGTTAGGACCATACTCACCCGTAAGTTAGACTATACTAAAATCTTCATTAATTATACCCAAATTCGTAAGTTGTGACTATACGCAAATTGTACGTTAGACCATACCAAATTCGTAAGTTAGACGAGTATATTCGTACTTTACACCATACCCAAATACCTTCGTAAGTTAGACTATATTCAAATTCGTATTGTTAGATCATACCCAAATTCGTAAGTTAGACTATACTCAAATCTGACGTTAGACCATACCCAAATTCGTAAGTTAGACTATACTCAAATTCGTACGTTAGATCATACCCAAATTCGTAAGTTAGACTATACTCAAATTCGTACGTTAGACCATACCCAAATTCGTACGTTAGACCATACCCAAATTCGTAAGTTAGACTATACTCAAATTCGTACGTTAGATCATACCCAAATTCGTAAGTTAGACTATACTCAAATTCGTACGTTAGATCATACCCAAATTCGTACGTTAGACTATACTCAAATTCGTACGTTAGACCATACTCAAATTCGTACGTTAGACTATACTCAAATTCGTACGTTAGATCATACCCAAATTCGTACGTTAGACTATACTCAAATTCGTACGTTAGATCATACCCAAATTCGTAAGTTAGACTATACTCAAATTCGTACGTTAGACCATACCCAAATTCGTACGTTAGACTATACTCAAATTCGATCATATTCGTTAGACCATACCCAAATTCGTATGTTAGACTATACCCAAATTCGTACGTTAGACTATACTCAAATTCGTACGTTAGACCATACCCAAATTCGTACGTTAGACTATACCCAAATTCCCAACCCAAAGTACGTTAGACTATACTCAAATTCGTACGTTAGATCATACCCAAATTCGTACGTTAGACTATACTCAAATTCGTACGTTAGACCACCCAAATTCGTACGTTAGACTATATTCAAATTACGCTCAAATTCGTACGTTAGACCATACCCAAATTCGTAAGTTAGACTATACTCAAATTCGTACATTAGATCATACCCAAATTCGTAAGTTAGACTATACTCAAATTCGTACGTTAGACCATACTCAAATTCGTAAGTTAGACTATACTCAAATTCGTACGTTAGACCATACCCAAATTCGTAAGTTAGACTATACTCAAATTCGTACGTTAGACCATACCCAAATTCGTAAGTTAGACTATACTCAAATTCGTACGTTAGACTATACTCAAATTCGTACGTTAGACCATACCCAAATTCGTACGTTAGACTATACTCAAATTCGTACGTTAGACCATACCCAAATTCGTACGTTAGACTATACTCAAATTCGTACGTTAGATCATACCCAAATTCGTACGTTAGACTATACTCAAATTCGTACGTTAGACCATACCCAAATTCGTAAGTTAGACTATACTCAAATTCGTACGTAGACGTTAGACCATACCATACCCAAATTCGTACGTTAGACTACACCCAAAATTCGTACGTTAGACCATACCGAAATTCGTACGTTAGACTATACCCAAATTCGTACGTTAGACTATACCCAAATTCGTACGTTAGACCATACCCAAATTCGTAAGTTAGACTATACTCAAATTCGTACGTTAGACCATACTCAAATTCGTAAGTTAGACTATACTCAAATTCGTACGTTAGATCATACCCAAATTCGTACGTTAGACTATACTCAAATTCGTACGTTACACCATACCCAAATTCGTACGTTAGACTATACTCAAATTCGTACGTTAGACCATACCCAAATTCGTACGTTAGACTATACTCAAATTCGTACGTTAGACCATACCGAAATTCGTATGTTAGACTATACCCAAATTCGTACGTTAGACTCTACCCAAATTCGTACGTTAGACTACACCCAAAATTCGTACGTTAGACCATACCGAAATTCGTACGTTAGACTATACCCAAATTCGTACGTTAGACCATACCCAAATTCGTACGTTAGACTATACCCAAATTCTTACGTTAGACCATACCTAAATTCCAAGTACATTTTATTTCAAAACATATATGCTTTGAAGCAACTATTTCAATTCTCCTTGTTTTATTGTGTGCATAGGCCCATTTTTGAATTTTTCTTTTCCAATTAATGTGTAAGTATAGTCGTATATATATATATATATATATATATATATATATATATATATATATATATATATATATATATATATATATATGATAACACAACACCAAAGCACGCTGTAATTTCGAAGGGGTCGGTATATATAAAAAAAATAGAGTAAAGGCTCAAAGGCTGTCGACCCGTTCCCTGCACTATTAAATGGAAAATATCCATAGACGCCGTTGCCATGACAACGCTCCTGCGGTAAAACGCTGCTCACCAGGACTCTCTCTCTCTCTCCCCCTCCCTTCTTCTTTCTTCCTCTCTCTCGTCAAAATGTAACACGGAATTCTTATAATTTCTAAACACCACATCGCTCAACCAGTAAAAATAAATTTAGTGTAACACTTTTAGTGTCATTTTAATAAACCCAATAACATAGATTCATTTAACATCCCATGGATTTAGGTTTAAACTGAGAAGTCGATCACTGATGCTTAGTTTTTTTTTTGAAATGATCAAAATCTCTATGTGTTTCTTTTTCAGTATTGCATGCTGCAGTTATGGCTTCTTGATAATCATTACGTAGGTATGATACAACCTGAAACTGAGTTGCTTCTCTTAAGTCTGCAGTGAGTTGTAGCGACACTTTATTTCTTCCCCAGCACGTTATGCTCGGTTATCTAGAGCACAAGTTCACCACGTTCGCCATGTTCACATAAATTTCATTTCGATTTTTAATTAACAGTATAAATTCTTTTTGTAAACATCTCTTATCGACTCGTCTATTCGAGAACGCTTTTGAAATCTTATCGAGTAGTCTATTTGAGAACGCTTTTGGAATCTTATCGAGTCGTCTATTTGAGAACGATTTTGCAATGTTATCGAGTCGGTTATTCTAAAACGCCTTTGAAATCTTATCGAGTCCCCTATTCCAGATCGCCTTTGAAATTTTACCTAGTCGCCTATTCCAGATCGCCTTATCTTTGCTGAATGTATAATCATTTTGGAGATATGTTTACAAATGTCTTGGTTTGTTTAAATAAATAATTACGTGACCTAGCTTAGATATTATTTACTGTAGTTATAGTAAAAGATCAGTTGTTTTATATTAATTCGTAATGATCATCTGATTTCATTGAACAGCTGATACGATATAATTAGTTTCAGGTTATGTTGTTAAAAACTAGCAATATTAACAACAATTACGGTAGACGTTTATATTAACTTCGAATGTATATAAACTGTTACAACGTACACGTGTTCTTCAATTAAGGAAAAATATCGAAACCAAAGCAACACAAAGTGCTCATATAATACGCGTGCACTGTTGTCGAAAAGTAGGAAGAAAAGGAAAGACAAAAATAGAGACGAAATTAGTTTATACGTTCGTTCCATATTTCCTTTACATTCTTTCATTCAGCAGACATTTTTTTATTCACTCCCCCCGCCAGAGCTAACACTAAAAGATTCGCTTCAATAATAACCGCGGTACGCTGTCTCGCTGACGTGATAGAAGCGGATTCTGAAAATATTTTTTTATCTTGAAATTCTGTGATTTTACCATCAGTATTAAAATCTTCATATAATGGAATTTTAAAATTTATATTACTCTGAAAATACGAAAATTAACCCTGACCGCCGACAAATTATATTTTTAATGGATTTTGAAGATCAAAATTGCCAGTGCCATCAGATTTTTAAAAATTAAGACAAAAAGTTATGACTTTTTTAAGATGTTATTTTGATATTTTCCTTTTTTGTGGGAAAAATTTGATATAGGCTATTAATAAATAAAAAAATAATTAAAATTAATAATTATTATAAAGTTTAATTCATATTTCAAAAGAAAGAAAAAAGAAATCAGTTTTCACCGAAATTTACATAAGTTTTTATACAAAAGTTTTAATTCTTTTCACAATTTTTAATAATTTTTGTACTCATACAATTGTTATTACAGGTACGTACAGTTGGGAATAAAATGTAACTTTTATCTTTCACGAAAAGGGTTCTAGACACACAGACAGCCGGTCTGTAGCCTATAGCTACGGACTTTCAACACTCAAAATAAAATACCTTATTAAGAGGATCCAAATAATACCCAGTGCTTAAACAACTGTGAATTTAAAAACCGTAAATTTAGCTGGTAGCCTAAACACGGGTATAAATTTACCCGCGCCTGATTAGACAGTGCCAAGTGGGTGTCTTACAATTAGGACGTACGCTCCTTGAATCACCGCAAACTTGTTAAGACCTCAGAAGCGCTCGTAACTCAATAAATAACGACAAAGTCGTCGAGTTGGTCGGATTCTTCGAGGTTTTGTGGTTAGACCTGGCATTAATAAGATTATAATTAGGCCTAAAATCTAAGGTGTATTAAATCAAAGAACCAGTGTCTCTAATGAAAGAGCGGCGAGTAGATGAAACAAGCCGTGGCCAATGCCACCTTGTTATTTTCACAGCTGCACCGCCTCTACAATTATATGACCCTAGAGTGACTACTATGGATGATGGACTCGAGAGCGAGAACGTGACGGGTAGAAAAATAAAAATCTAGGTGACATCCTGTCAGTTCTTTCAGTTTTGTGCTAGATGCACGTGTTATTTGCTCAACGAATATCAAATACTTCCGACAGCTGATCGAAGAAATTATTTACTCCTTGTCTACCTGTTACACGTAACCCCACTTTTAACATGTATCGTGTTTTAAGACTGGATTTTCATGTTGGATTTTGCGGGAAGCGTGATACGAGGAATATGTTTACATTGATATATATAAAAGTATATTTGCGCGTCGCAAGTTTCATATTAAATTAATTATGATTAAAAATTACTGCGTTTCCGCCCGGGATCGAACCGGGGATCTTGCGCGTGTGAGGCGGACGCGATAACCACTACACTACGGTAATTACGAAGACGTTTTGCCGATGTCAATATATAAAATGAATCGTTAATTTAATTTTTATATTAGTACTTATAGTAAAAGATCAGTTGTTTTATATTAATTAGTAAAGATCAGCTGATTACCTTGAACAGCTGACAGGCTATAAGTTTTAGGTTATGTTGTTAAAAACTAGCTATGTTAATTTGTCGTGTTTTCGAACAAATTACAGTAATAAAAATGAAAAAAAGAGAAAACATGATGCATGATTTTTCAGAATTTTTTAGTTTAGATTTCAGAAATATGTAAAACTCTATTTCAGAAATATTTAGATTACAATAAGTATGCCTAGTGTTTTATTGTATACCAACTATTATTATTGGATTTATTGGACGACTACCTGTTTCAAGTATTGCTGTGAACTAGACTGAAATAGGCCTACATGCGCGAGGGCTTTGCGCAGATCACCGTTAAGTAGATCCTTCTATAGCAGACTAATACTTTCGCGCTATGCCTCTATACACCTAAGAGAAATTCTTGACGTCACTCAATAGAACTGAATGTACTAATTATTCTAAAGACATTTCTGCAGAACAAATGGCCTATCTGTCATCAGAATCCCTTCTCTTCCTCACACGGCTGGCGCGAGAACATTAGGTCGACATTCTGTTGTAACAGTCATAGATGATCGTGTGTATTGTTTGGAATGCATTCTACGAAACTTTCCCTTTGTATAAAAAAACCAAACAATTTCCTTATAAAACAGACCTAACATAACTTCTCTCTAAACACTACTAAACTCCTCGCTACGTTCTTAGCTGTAAATCTGTTTAACTTTAGAGTAGATGTAATTATATTTATATCTTATTTAATAATGTTTAGTTTAATATGTACATTCCAAACAGTACAATATTATCAATTAAACAAAGTTTGACTTGATTGAGTCAAACGTAGCACAGAAAGCGATCATGGAAATACTTTAAACAAGTTCGTTAACAGCAAAAAAAGTTCGTTGTTCAACAGTTTCAAAATGGCGGTCGTTTACATTTAAAAAATTCTTTTTCCTTAATTTTCTTTTGAAAATCCGATTTGACGGTCGTAATCAGCATTAAAATTGTATATATTTTTTAATTTTAGAAGTCTGTTGAACCTGAGAATTTTTTGACAGCGGTCAGGATTCATTTTTTTGTTGTTAACGTGATTTGAAAGTTAAAAATGCTAATACGTGTAGATTTTAATGCTAATTGTAATGGTGGAATTAGAATTTCATAATGGGTAAGATAAAGAAAAATATTTTTTGAAGTTTGCTTCCATCACGTTAGTGAGAAAGCTGGATGCAAAGATTATTCATTTTTTAAATGAAAACTTTTTTAAAATACTTTTTTGAACGGGGGAAAATATAAACTCGAGTTAGCACTAATAATATATAAAAATGAGTCACGATTGCCTTATACACGTTGTTAGTATTCTTGGAATGAATTTAGGTCTACCAGTGAGCTGATATTTTCTAGTGCTTTAGTAGGCCTACTATGATTACTGCTTATAAACTTCAGTGTAGTGAGTTCGAAACCCGTTGTTGATATTAACTTTTCTTTAATTTGTTTCTATAATTATGTGCATAAACAAGTTGATGGATAAATTATAATTAACGCCTATTTACTACATACCCGACACAACTAGTACACCATTATTTATAATGTTTACAGTTAAATGTATCTTGCATAGTGTATATAAATATAATTTAATAAATATTTAAATTACTAACGAGCTCCATTGTAGTACATGCCCAGCCCAGCCACCACAATAGAGCATTAACAGTTGCATATATTGCACAAGGCTGATGTTTTATATTTGTATATGATGTAGACAAGTTTCTAGTTGCTTAAAAATCACTTGTGTATAGTAAAATCAGAAGTATAACTGGACCAATACAAATGAACAATGCATACTGATTACTTCGGGCATTCCTCTGACTGTCACATTACTTTTCTTATTTAATTAATAATAGTCGAGTTTTAGGCCTATTGTTTATTAGTGGCATCAATGCTAATAATATGCTACTTATTATTTTTATTATCTCTCTCTATTTGTTTAACCCAACTTTGGGGTACACTAAATCAATCACTTTTTAATGTTCTATGCCTTCTTCGTAGCCCAGTATTGCTTCATTCGTTGTGATCTTGCTTTTATTTCTTCGTCAGAAATTTGGATCGTTCGCTTGGATTTGACTTTGCCTTGGAACCGTTGCTTCTTGTCCTTGTTTATTGTTTTGTCTGTTCTGTCCATGAGCATAGTGTCAGTGATCTGCAGTTCTGTTATGTCTTTCTCCGTTTCTCTAAACCAAAGTGGTTTGGCTCTTCTACTGCGAAAGTAGTCAAATATTTTTTTGGTTAGTCTATTTTTGTCCATTCGGAGGATGTGCCCATAAAAATCAATTCTCCTTTTTCTTATTGTATCTGATAGTGTTTCAGTTTTTTGGTAAAGAGTTTCATTACTGATGTGGAGTAATTGGTTGTTACGGAATTTGGGGCCTAAGATTTTTCGTAATATCTTTCTTTCTTTGATCTCCAGCCTTTCAAGTGGGCCCTGGGTTGTGAGGGATAATGTTTCAGCTGCATATAAGGCTTCTGGTTTAATTACCGTATGATAATGCCTTATCTTTGTATTCCAGGACAGAGACTTCTTGTTGTATGTGTCCTTGGTAAGTTGGAAGGCTAATTCAACTTTATTTCTCCTAGATTCCATAGCTTTTTTCTCTAGGGCGTTCCAGCTGATCCATTCCCCAAGATATTTGAATTCTTTCACTATCTCAATGTATTGTTCTCCCACTTGAAGGTGTTTTGGTGGTTTTTGTATGTTTGTCAATATTTTAGTCTTTTCAAATGAAACTTTAAGTCCCATTTTTAACGCTTGCTTCTGGAGTTCAAGAGTCTGTTCCTTAGCTTCTTCCAATGTCTCAGCTAGTAAGGCCATGTCATCCGCAAAAGCCAAACAATTTACCTTAATGCCTTTGTTCTTAGTTCCTAGTCTGATTCCACTATGCGTATTCACGTTCCGCTCTCTAACTACTTTTTCTAGAGCACAATTAAATAGCAATGGAGAGAGTCCATCTCCCTGTCGGACTCCTGTTTTAATCTCAAAAGGGGTGGAGAGTTCTCCCCTGAATTGAACTTTGGAGAATGTATTAGTTAATGTTTCCCTGATAAGATTATTTTTATTATCATTTAAGATAATTTTTACAAAAAGATTTTCTACTTTCTTCTCTCGGGTATTTTATATTGTAAGATAGTTAATTATCATAATAGCTAATAATACATACAATAATCATAATATTATATTATATAATATATATTAGTATTATATCATTATAATAATTATTATCACAATAGCTTCATCATACATAACTACTGTGTATCCATTAATATCTTGAAAGAATCCTTATTTTGATGTTTGTTTAAGTACAGAATATATTTATAGCACGTACACTAAAGAATATCAACAGATTTTCACGTCAAAGCCGTTTATCCGTCAGGCAGTGAAATTATACATTCAGGCTCGTCGAAGGAAGGCGGGAGCGGGAGCACGGCCACATTAATCCAATTAATTCGTCGCCGCAACGCGATGATGTACTCAAGCAGGCTGTGATGTTTATTGGGACAGCAGAGATGAAACAACGATTTAATTCCACGCCGTGCCGCCAGGTAGCGTGCTATGCGTTTATTAGATAATTTGCATAGGGCGTAAAATATGGAAAGGGAAAATCGAAGCAGAAATGTCTTTATTAGAGTTAGGCTCGCAGATCTGTTCGATTAAAAGTGTAATAAATAAAACTTTTTTAAAATGAACAATAGAATTGAAACGTCATTCATTTGTTTCTTATAATCTGTATATTTAAATTCCGGCTGTAATCAGGGGAAGGATACAAGGAGCCGCAATTATTCTTTAAAAGATAAATAAGAATGAAACAATCTATCATTGCTTTAAAGCACGCACTGAGGCGCCTTGTTTCAAATATGACTATCGTGTCGTCTGCACTGCCGTGACGCAGACTATACAGGTTTTTTTGCTTACAATTTAAGCGCTCTTTGTGTGTGTGTGTGTGTGTGTGTGTGTGTTTTAGCACGCTCACATACGCAATTTAATTTTAGTTGATTTAAACTTGGTAAAAATAATATATTTTCGTAGTAGCTTTGACAAATTTGTTAAACCAGTAATATTCGTTTAACAGTTTCTAATGGTGGTAATTTCAAATATTTAAAAATACATAACTGTTTGTCTTAAATGTTTTTGAATCTGATTCCACCGTTGTGGTAAGCGTTAAAAATTGCTTCGACTACAATTTTGAACTTTCAAAAATTGTTGAAATTAAATAAATTGAATTTGACGGAGGTCAGGGTTTATTTTCGTATTTGCAATGCAATTTGAAAATTTCAGATGCTAATACACGTAGATTTTAATGCTGTTTTTTTATAATGGTGGAATCGGAGTCTGAAAAAGAGGGTGAGATAAAAAAGTAGTTTTGGAAATCTGCTTCTATCAGTATAGCGTGAAAGCAATTATTGAAATGATAAAAGCATCAAACAATGTGTGGAAAAGTCGATTTCGTCAACGCGTCAAGCTGCACCCAGTTTATAAGAGCGCGAAACATGACAAATCGATAACGATTGGTTGAAGCCGATGCGGAAAAATCGTTAAACCCTTCTCTTCTAGGGGCAGTGAGGGATGCGGCTTTGTAAGACGCCAGCGCCATTAGGGGGGCTTAACTTTTCCTTCAGCTTTATCTAACTACTCGGAGAGACTGGGGGGGGGGCTGCAATCCTGCCCGCGTGCATGTCGGAGTTGGATTGCTTCAAACATCGCCCACAACAAAAATGAACAATGCTACGTATTTAAATTATCAAACGTTATCGTGTAGCCCAGTATCATGTTTCAAGGTTGGTTGTCATGTTGGATGCGAGCGCACTAATTAATAATGATAATAGTATATTTTGCGCGTCGCAAGTCTCGTATTAAATTAATTATAATTAAAAATTACTGCTTCTGCCGGAATCGAACCGAGTACGTTGCACGTGTGAGGCGCATGTGATAACCACTACATTACGGAAAATACGAAGTTTGACCGATGTAAATATATGAAATGAATCGTTTTTAATTTTTATTTTAGTAGTTATAGTAAAAGATCAGCTGATGCTTTGTATTAATTCGTAACGATCAGCTGATTTCATTGAACAGCTGTTAAGGCTGTAAGTTTTAGGTTATGTTGTTAAATACTAGCAATGTTAATTCGTCGTGTATTCGAACAAACAACCGTAATTAAAATAAGAAAAAAGAGAAAACATGATACATGATTTTTGTTTTTGGTTCAATAACAGAAATGTTTACGTTAGAGCGATTTCTGGTTATTTTATTTGCACCATTAGACTTGCTGGTATCTTCTAAAGCATTCCTATTGGCAAGTCAGCCAGGCCTTCTTATGTTTAGCAGCCGTCGTTGCAATGCCACATCCAAAGCAACGGACTTGACTCTTATCACAAGTGTGAAATGACGCTGATCATTATAAATATATAGAAATTACATTGAACGTCCGATCGACACAAATACTTCTATGAGAAACATTATTCCGACGTTTCGCCAGAATCCTATCTGACATCTTCGAGCTTATTCTGGCTCCAAGCTTCGACTTTAGACTTGGTGCGAAAGAACTACCTCCGAAAGTGCAACATGTCGAACGGACATAAGCCGGTTATGTGTGTGTGTGTGTGTGTGTGTGTGTGTGTGTGTGTGTGTGTGTGTGTGTGTGTGTGTGTGTGTGTGTGTGTGTGTGTGTGTGTGTGTGTGTGTGTGTGTGTGTGTGTGTGTGTGTGTGTGTGTGTGTGTGTGTGTGTGTGTGTGTGTGTGTGTGTGTGTGTGTGTGTGTGTGTGTGTGTGTGTGTGTGTGTGTGTGTATGGTGTTGTAATGTGCCTAGTATAAAATGCAGAAATGAAAAAAACAAAATTTAAAAAACAGAAAAATGTTCTAGAAAGTTTGCACAATGTTTGCGCAGGTTATCGATTAGCGGCATCGTGTCAGGCAATCACGGGGAAGTTATTTCTGTGCCCGCCGAGGCCCGGCCCGGCTCCCGATAGTAAACTCCCGCTTTATAAACCCCTTGTTTTATGTGCGGGGGGATTGTGTGCGCCGTCACGTAAAATACTTGAAGGGTTAAATTATTCCGCCAAATTAAATCCCCGCAAATTGTTGTCAATTGGCTTAATCCGCCCTGCTACTATATTCGCTGAAGAGGGCTCTGTTTTAAGGAGTATTATTTTCACTATAGTGATTCGCGATTTCAGAATAAATTTGTCTTTAATGAATTTAATGATTTCAATTACGGTAAGTGATTTTGTAACGATTTTGCAATTCATTTAAGATTAAAGAACAAACAGATGTTTTGGTAAAACAGCGGCCAGTAGGCTTCCAAAAACCGCATTTGGCTATGTTACAATAATAACAACCTTTTTATTTATTAATTATTTTTTTAGATCTGCGACGCACCTCTTACGTAGACGACGTACCTGACTGATCACTATAAAATATGGCATAAGTGGGTTTCGTAGCGGCCAAAACCTAGGGAAAATATTCATTTTGTGGTGGAGGTGATGAATATTTTTCACCACCACCACCACCAATCACCAATCATCAATCATATCATCATCATCGTCTTGTTATTGGTAGAATATGGTAATGTTTTCGGCGAAATAACAGTCGGCTTATTGGGCAAAGCCCCCGGCAATACGATATTACATGCAGACAACTGACTTTCCCAGTAGAGTTGTCGGTTGGTCGACCCGTACTAGAGTTCGTGGAAACACACGTTTTTAAACAAATCAAGCATTTCGAGTTCCGGCCATTTTGTTTCAGACAGTGTCACAGCTCCAGGTAACAACGGGAAATAGTTTCACCGAAATGTGTGCACCGGTTTTCCTTTGAAAAGTAGACAAACAGTGCAAAAAAAAGAAGGTATTTCTATTCTAGACAGAAGCTACTTTAAACTACTTAAAAATGATTTAAAAAAATAATCTTACTTCACATTACACCATCATCAAAAGAGCCACAATGGAAAATTTCCACATCGTACATTTTTTGTCGATAACGTTCGAACCGAATTCATTAAATTCATTTGGAATGAAACCAAATGAATCTATGCACAATCTGCCTCTGCATTTTCGTCCTCCACTCTCTGCTACCATATCTGGGCCTTACTTTTAAGCTTTGTCCTTGAGGTCCTTTATCTGACAATCTCAACATGACCGAGATGTTTAAAACTCCCTCTTGAATCATCAGTTCTTGCAAATAGCTGTTTAAATTATCTATTGGAGTAGGCCCGTATATCCTCTCAGGCCCACCGTCATTTAGTTCACCGAATTCATTTGCGGAAAAAGTTGAATGTGGTAGGTTATTGTCATATTTTTACACAATTCACTAATAATGTGAGCCTAGATACATTTTCTGAATGTAATGCCAGTCAGTTCATGTTTTATTTTAATTATTGATAATTATTTTTTGTGTAATATATTTTTTTCGGCGAAAAACCGTGAAGGTTATCATCGCCGCAGTACGAATTTGAAATAAAACAACAAAATTATTTTAAAACTGTAAGTTAAAATACACAAAAAAAATGAAAAAAGTAAATAAATAGACACAAAATATAATAACAATCATAAATATTTACTTAAAACTAGTTAACAATAATATATCTTAAAAACAACGAACAAAATTTATTTTAGGGCTGTAAATGGGTCCTATAATAATAAAAGTTGTTTTTAGAAGTTCAAAATTATTGGTAATAAAACTTCTATTACCATACTATATGTTTATTTTGAATTTTGTATGTTTTCAAGTTCTGTACGCAAATTTTTTTAAGTTTAACCTGTAAGCAGATGACATCCAGGTTAAGTCGTGATTTGGTTTCTTGTTGTTAAACTGTTCAAAACATTGCAAACATCGAAACTTATAAACAACTTATTGTTGTTAGTACCTATTATAATCATCACACCCACGTACGTCAGCCGCCATTTATTAACGAACACACTATAGAGCATTACATCGGTTATAAGAACTGAGTCGGGCTTTACGACAGAGCGCGGCATTGTCTCACATCCCCATCCCACCGCCATCCTGGCTGATTGTTTGCATCCCCGCCACAGCCACTTATATCCGCACTAAGTGATCTGGCGGTTAATCAAGTAGGCAGCGGCACAGCACCACTAACGTTAAGGGCACGCCGGTATTGCAGCCAATATCTATACAACAGTTTGTATTCCTTTGACTCGTTTCCTGTGCACCTGCTTAGCACCTAGCCTATTTTGTTATTGTATATCCTACGTTATATAACGTATTTACAAATTTGATTTTCAAAATCGATTTATTTTTTCGCGGTACAGAATATGGTAGCCGTGTTTTTGGTGTCTTAAGAACGCGTAATTTTGTTTGTTAGCACTCTCAAAAATTCTCAAATGTTTTCCGATTTCATTCAAACTTGGCACGAAAATCGATTTTGGTTATAGCTTGGACAAGTTCGTTACCCAACAAAATCCGTTTAACAGTTTGGAAATGGCGGTCATTTCAAATATTTAATACTTCATAACTTGTTTGTCTTGAATGTTTTTGAAAATTTCTTTTGCATCAAAAACATTCTAATTTCACCAACGTAATCAGTGAAATTATGTGCTAATTGATAAGTGCAAAAATTAGCATTTTGTATTTCATAATCCATTGAAATTACGAAACTGAATCTCACGTCTGTCAGGGTTCATTTTCGTATTTTCAACGCACTGATAATTTAAAAGCTTAAAATGCTAATATATGCAGATTTTATTGGTAAAATCAGAATATCTAAAATTTCCATTGGAAAATAATCTGTTGGAGTGACCATCGTGGTAAGATCCAGACCCGGACTTTGAAGTAAAAGCAGGTTCTTATCTCTCAGACACTTTTGTACAGTGTTCAGAATTTTTATATGAGGTTATTGTTCTCTCTTGTGTTTGCAATTTTGATCCAGTTTGATTCAGACTTCACACAAAAATTGATTTCAGTGATGGTTTAGGGCAGGGGTTCTCAACTTTTTTCTGATTCGACCCTAAATAATTTTTTTTTTATTCCGTAGACCCAAGTTTACAATGTGTTGCAACAAATATCACCGCAAATGAAGCTTTTATTAGGAGCAAGTCAGTAATACATTTTTTTTTAAATAAATTGTATTTTGTATTATTAGATATACATTAAATATATAATTATGTTTATAGAAGCAGAAATTTAAATAAAATATAAATCACATAAATACATCAAAATTTTAATGAGATGGTTGCGGTTGATGTCCTTCAATTATCTTACTTATATCCGAGGAAATATTTGTTAATATTAATCGACAAATCACCACGTTATGATATCTTGGATCGATTTCTCGTCTTTTGCAATAAAGTATTTATACAGCTAAATCCTGCCTCAACCAAGTAAGAACTAGGAAATGCTAACAATAGTGGTTCGCTGATACAATAAATTAGGTAATCATTAATTAAGAAAAGTTTAATCTGACGTATTTTGTGCGGATGTTTTTAAAAATGGAATTATTTCATCGACCAATAATCCTCCCCAATAGACCTTCCGAATTCAATCGACCTATACCGAATTCAAAGTTTAGGGCCTATACAATAAATTGGCTGTTTTAGGATGGATATGGGTGCGTGGGAGTTATGTTCATACACATAACCGGAGGATAAACTAATTTACCGATTTTAAGCCCTCGGTGGTCGCTGTGGCTAAGACACCGACCAGTCAGTCTGATACGTTTCTAAACTGCGCACCTCAAAGTCCTAGGTTGGGCCTTGCAGTTACTGCTATAAACTCGTTAACGCAAATCACTTGTTCTTACTATTCTCACAAGAATAAAGTACAACTGGGAAGTTGTACGGAATGCAAATTTGGTTTGCCGATATTTCGAGACCATTTTTAAATTAAAAAAGAAGTTTTCAAGTACTTTTTGTATGATAGACATAATGTCACTGACCATTTTGGCAAAGTGTCAAATAATTTTATTCCGTATAAAATCAAATAACTTAAGTACAAAATCATATTGAATTGTTAGTCTTTAGTTCAATCTAAATGTAATTAATTGTCGTTTGTTTCTATAATTTACTTAAAATGCGTTGGAAATTATTTCCCGTGCTTAAACAAATTAACCTAGATCAAAGTTTTGAATTTTCATACTTCACTCCCATTGGCAGATTTTAGGCATGCTAGGCACAACGTTACCTACAGCAAATAACATAATCCAGTGCAAATGTGTGAGTGATTAGGTTTGAGCTGTCATTTCATGTCACTGAAGTACAGTAAAGGCGATAAGGCCTACCTTTTACATTTTTTAAGAAAACATTTTTGAATGACTTTTAATTGGGATTGATGAAATAGCCTGTTAAGATTTGTTTGATACTATGATTATTGTTTTAGTATTAATGGTTTTATTTTCGTTTTCTACGATTGGCGGATTCCTGAATAAATATTTGGTCATGCAAGAGGCAACTTTACATTTATCCGATTTTCCAAATTACCATGCCTAAGTAACGAAATTATTTCTTGAATTAACCAAGTGGTAAATTATTTATACATTAACTCGCTCATAAACGAGATTAAAACAACTTAATTACGCTCCCTTTAGCTGTGTTTTTTTTTATTATTTTATTTCTATAAAACATGTTCTCACAAATTAGCCTACTCGGGTTCCGTTCATGTGTTATAATTATACTGTAAGCAGTCTATTACGGAACAGATGAATAATTCAGAAGTTAGTTATTGATTACAACGCTAGATCGCGTAGCGGTCTCGGTCTCGAGTTATGCCTTGAGTAACCAAACCACTTCGAGCGTTAGGAGACTGATCGTAAAGTTGGGGAGGGTTAAACGTCTTGTTTTACGTTCTTCTGAATCAGGGACGCGGGGAAGGAAGGGTATCGTGAAGACCCATACAGTAAATGCCGAGAATGCACATTTCGCTTGCTTCGAAATTACTATTTTAAATTTTCTAAGTGCAATTTAGAATCTTGGTAGGAGAGTAAGTTTAGTTTGGTCTTATTTGTGTCATATTTGGAGAAATACTGTAACGGTTTTAAGCAAATTCAATAATTTTAAATTTATGTAATTTTTAGGGATACCACTGCCTCTAAGGTGAGCCAATCCTGCTCACAAAGTTGATTGAAAAGTTGATTAGGCTAGTTACTTTGTCACTCTGACTTTTTTCCTATTACCTTGACCTCTTCAATGATTTACAGCTAGCTGTGGTGATTCTTCCCTTCTATCTACCACATCTGCACCTTCATCTTCCACAGATCGTCATCCACATTCTGCAACTATATTTGGGCCTTTGAGGTCCTTAATTTGATATTCTCAAGATGACTAAACTTTAAATTTACCTCTTTTAAACAGCGCGAGAACAAAAATTCTTGCAAAGGGCTCTTTCAACTGTTTGTTGGGGTAAATCCTCTCAGATTAAATATCCAACACACAGATTTTTTACATTACACGTTTTCAGAATTAAAATACCTTGTCAGTTTTTCATAGTCGTTTTGTTTGTTAGGTTTGCTGAACATTTTCATCTTTATAGCGATAATCCCAGCCATAAGGACCAACACTTTTGTTGTACACTGTCTTTTCTTCCTTTACAAGGCATCTCCTCTCTATTCATAGCCATTTATTTACCCAGTAACCTTCTTACACCATAGCCAACAATCATTATCCTGTTACCATTCCACAATTCACAGCCCACAGATGAAAACTTTGGTTGTGATCTGAAAACTAAACAATACTACAATAGTTTACAGATCCAAAACCTTTAATATTAAATTAAAATAAAATAAACTTGTTATTGGTAAAAGATAAGAAAATATCAACTGGTATTTTTTTTGTTGCAATTATGTGATTTTACAATATATTTGAGAAAAGATGTGACAGTTAGGACATTGGCCACTGAAGTAATCACACTTAACTTTACCTACATCGTATACAAATATAAAACAGTACTGTATATCAAACTGTTAATGCTCTAATAATTGTAATGGCTTGTGCTGAGCTGGGCATGTAGTACAGTGGCGTTTGTTAATAAATTCAATACTGTGTTTATTAATGAACTTGTTTATATACACTGTGCAAGATGTATTGGTCTAAATAATTTTGTGATAGATTAGTTTGATTTGTAGTATAATGGCAATAATAATTTAAAATAATCTTTATCATTAAAGGTATTCATACATAATTTAAGGGAATAAATATCAAATGTAAGAAAAATTAAATTCAGTAGCGGGTTTTGAACTCACATACCTTAGTTTTTTAAACTCATAGCATAAACATAAACTCATAGCACTGAGTCAAGAAAGCACCTAGGATTAATTCATTCAACGATACACTTAAATTAACATTAAAAATACTAATAATATGTATATATGGCAAGTTTGCACTTTAAAAGTATGCCATGATAAAACGTTATCATATTTAAATACCAGGTTATATTTGACAAATACAATCTGCAAACTCCAATATTCCAATATGCAGTTATGGTACTATTTAGTTCACTATATTTTTTTAGGTATGAATATAGTTTTTAAACGACCCAAAGGTAGCAGCACTTTACAGGACACCTTCCTAAATAAAATTATAAAAATCCTGTAGGTAGCAGCACCTGACAATTATTTTGAATAAGAACTAAATGAAATTCATAACCACTATCTTTTGTAAACAAAGTGCCATTTGGATTTTTTCTTGCTTTTATAAAGTGATTCAAAAAGTACTTTTTAGACATACAGAAATTTACTGTAATTACTTACATAGCTGAAGTATCATTTTAAAATGTTTGTCATCTATAATTTACCATTTGACCAGGATTAAAAAAAAGGATTTTTTTTAGTTTATCAAAGAATGTACTATATTGGTTAAAACTAATATATTTAAAATTACGTTAAAAATAACTACTTTCAAATAATAGTAATATTTTTGAATGTTTTGTTCTTCAGTAGTGGTGTACAAAGTAAAATATAATTTTTTAAAATTTGTAATTTCAATTCAAGTTGTTAAAAAAAGGACACTTTTAGATTATTATAAATTCCCCAGTGCACAGTTTCAATCACTGAATTGTAATCATCCAACATTCATTCAAATCATATTCAATCCATAATCCATCCAGTAAGGTAGTCACTTCTGCAACTGTTGTGTTAATTTGATGTCACAGTTCAGTGAAGATTAGCTGAACCATGAGTACCCAATTATGATACAAAAACTGAATGTTTAAATGAAACAGAAAAGAAAAAAATCTAGCAGGATCAAATCTGTAGTTACTGTACAGCAATTATGGGTCCTTTCCTGATTACAAGACATACATATTTCATATCTGTGAAAGTAACAATTTTAAAAAAGGTGACAGTAGGTAAAATTTAGTACTACTGGACTATATATCAAAATCGATTTTTTTATTTAAAATTACAACCCAGTAGACTTTGTAAGTTACCTGGATGAATGTCTATATTACTTTAATTTGTTAATTAAATCCTTTTTATAATACTCAGTAGTATGTATTGTGATTTTTAAAAATAAATCACTGTAAATAGTTACACTAAATGTAATTTACAGTAGTTCAATTTTTGTTTGCATTATTAACTTAGAAAAAATAATCTTTATATATAAAAAAACTGGTCACTGTTACAATAATTTATTTGAAAATATAAACTCAACCAGTTTTCCCTTGTTCATTCATAAACTGTTTTTGTTTATAGTGTGGGCCACAATGATTTGTTTATTAGTAGTCTTTCAAAATTAGTAGCAGTCGTGACCAAAGTTAGTAAAGCAGATGTGCAATAATCTGCAATTTTTTTTATAACTTAACCAGTAATCTAACGTTATAATGATTATGTACATCAGTTTGTGTAAACTGAAACATAATATTGGAAGTATTGTTAGAAATCTTTATGTAGTGGCCTAAAATTTTAATTTTGGGGGGGGAATATGCCGGGGGTCTGGGAGGTATAGAAGATTTTGAAAAAAACTACCTCTGCCAAGGCATTGTAACACTAGTTTGGAACCTTTAAGATGATAAGCAGTAACAAAGCTATTTCAAAACTTTCACAACTAATAAGCTTTTTCAAACATAGTAGTAAATTCTCTAGAATGCGTTTGATATGAGATAGTTTGAATCTACATTTTAAAATTTTTCAATATTTTAAAATTAAAACTTACCTGAAATTTAGTTAACTAATTATATTTGTTTTAAAAACATTGTCCCACTCAAATGAATTGCCAAGAATAACAATTATCCTAACATCAACTTTCCTAATAAAATTGTAAACATTAAAAGAAAATGTAGATTTTTTTAATATTTACAAAATCTAAGTTTTAGCAGTTTGGGCAGTAAAGATCCCAATAAAAAAAGTACATACAAGTACTGTATTTAGTAAAATAATATAAAAGAAGAATATTTGACTAAGAAAATGGCAAAATGGAAAGTAACAACACATAATGTAGAATGATTATTGCTTTTTTTTACAAACAAATAATTCTTATAATTGCATTACAAGACAATCATGTTTTTAGAGGTTGTATTTCATGTATTTGCTTCATAAAGGAAAAACTAAATATATCAAAATTATTTAATTAAACTTAGTGTTTATTTAAATATAACAACACCTAGGAAAAAAGAATACAGACTTTTTTGTTATTTTTCTATATCATTATACATTGTACATACCGACACTACTTTTATAGACTGCTACAGTATTTCAAATTCTTTAGCTCATTTTACAGTAGTCATCTTTGATATTTCTTCATCTTACAGTGTTTTTTTTATATTTCTTCCAAAATTTCCTGACTATTAATAAATATTTCTTTATTTGTATGCATGAGAGCTAGTCCATTAATCCTTTCAGGGCCAACATTCAGTTTTACAAGACGTCTATTTTATATAAATCTAATCCCATCATTCTTTAGCTCTAACAACACTTTTACAAATATAAATAAAAAAATATCAAGTAGTAAACAATTAGTTGATTAACGTAACCAAACAATAATAATACAATAACCAGACTAAATTGTAACAATAACCAGTCTACTTGTTGTAACAAGTAAGTTACAAACAAGACTTGTTAAAAGAAACAATTTCAGACTGATTGAAAGGCCAGGCCAAACAGTCTAGGGCACTATACCTGACTGGTATATTGTGTTAGGCATTAATCGGGTTCAAACTATGTATCAACCATCGATTTTCCTGTAAAACTCACTTATAGTGTGATAGAGGAATAGGTGAGGCCCACCTTAATTCACAGTATACAGATGGGGTGAAAGCTGACAGACAGATGAATTCCAACTGTGAGTTACACAGCTAAACAAAAGTTTTACTTCTTTTTTCTTATTATATACTGTGAGTCCACTTGAAAATAGAACTTTGTTCATTAAGTTTAAAAATATATATATATACTGTATTTAGCAAATAAAAAAATACTAAATTTTTTTCCATTTAAAAAAAAGTCCATGAGACTGATAAAGTTAAACAGTTCTTCCCCTGTAGATATTCCTAAATAGCTTTTCAGTACACACAAGGTTGTAAAGGACTGTTGATCAGTTGCTACTGTTACACGAGCGTACTAAATATTTTTAGTGCTTAGTGAATATTCAGTTTTTGTTTCCATGTTGTACACCGCCCAATGCATCGCATGTACAAATAATCGAACACATCACTCCAAACTCTGGGAAAGTTCGATTGGTCTCACCTTGAATGTAGTGTTAGTACTACATGTTCAAATGAAAGTGTTATGGTATGAAACTTTAAAACAACACTGGGGTTATAATGGTATTGTTGATACTTACCACTTTGGCAATTATTTCAATGTATTGCAGACTCTTTATTATCTGCATAACACTTGCAGAACTAAATAAAAAAAATTAAACATATTATAAAAATATCATACTGTTTTATTTGCAAAGTAAATACAAAGCAACATTTTCAAATTTTGTAAATTAGGCGACAGTTTATTTTTTCTTAAAATAATCAGTGACATACTTTTTAACACGAAAATAAAATATATTGCATCAGTCCGCCAGCATGAATCTTCTCTTCACATTCACTTCCTTCTTTGTTTAAAGTACAGTGGTACCTCGCGATACGATCTTAATCCGTTCCTGGACCGGGATCGTATCGTAAAAAAATCATATAATGAACAATGTAATTTAATTAATTCGTGCAACGCCCCATATATAAACACCAAAATCGTCTATACGTAATAATAATTAGTCACAAAATAGTATATTAAGTACCACATACACACAATAAACATTTATAAATAAACAATACCACATTTATAAATTAAAATAACCTTATAAATAAATAAAAAATAAAAAGAAAAATTAATTTCACTTACCGTAAAGTACTGTACAGTCAGCGAGGGTAAGCGAGGCGACGGAGCAGAGCTCAGTGGGGATGGTGAGGAGTGGTGGTAGATAGCTACGTGATGGTTGGTTGGTGGTGGTTGTAACAGCACCCACAAACACAGCTGATGATACGTACGTATGTACGTACAGTACGGGTTAATAGTTTTTATTACGACACTGATAAATTGCGCACAGCGTTTATAAAACTTAGACACAGTAATGAAAACTTAAAATTAAATTAAATTTCTTTTAAAATTAAATTTCTTATGTAAAATTACAGACACAGTAATAAAAACTTAAAATCAATTTTTTTTAATAATTTTTATCTTTTGTAATTTTTTTTGTTTTTCTTTCTTTTTAACTAACTGAACTTAAATTTGAGGTGATACATCATCGTCTTCACTTTCCTTTCTAGTTTTCTTACTAGAAACACTCGCTTCTTCACTTTCTGGGGCACTTCTCTTCGAAAAATATCTATCTAAAGAAGCCTGTTTCTGACGACTCTTCAAAATGTTTCGAAAATGACTCATACAAATGTCATTCACATTGTCCATTGCACGAGCTGTACACATTTTTTCTGGGTGCTTTTTTTCAATAACACTGTTTCAGTTTTCAAACCAACGGATGGCTTCCCATATTTCCGTAGATGTCAGTGCCACCTCCACCTCCTCCTCACCACTCGAATGATGTTCCTCTTGAAGATCGCTGATTTGCATCGCCTCAAATGCCTTCAAGTCGTCAGTGTTGAGCTCCTCCTTGTGCTCATCGAGTAGGTTGTCAATGTCAGCCTCATCGACAACAAGCCCCAAAGACTTTGACAGAGAAATAATCTCCTCCAATGGAGCAGGATCATCCACAGCTTCTTCTTCAATAGGGATTTCGAAACCCTCAAAGTCTCGTTCCCAGAATTTCCTCCATACTGAGTTCAAGGTGCGCCTTGAGACCTCACCCCATGCCTTTTCTATGATTTTTAAGCAATGGACAATGTCGTGGTGACTCTTCTAAAACTCACGGAGTGTGAGTTGCGTGCTCTCTGTCATTTCGAAGCATCGTTTGAAAAGGTGCTTCGTGTAAAGCTTCTTAAAATTAGCAATGACTTGCTGGTCCATAGGCTGGAGGATGGAAGTGGTGTTCGGTGGCAGATAGAGCACTTTGATGAAGTCGAAGTCGGGATGTATCTGTTCTTCAAGGCCAGGAGGATGAGCAGGGGCATTGTCGAGCACAAGGAGGCATTTTAGAGAAAGACCATTCTCCTCTAAATATTTTTTCACTGCAGGTCCGAAGCAGCAATTAACCCACTCAACAAATAAAAGCATCGTGACCCAGGCTTTGGCGTTGGACCTCCAAAAGACGGCGAGCTTATCCTTCGACACATTATGTGCCTTGAAGGCACGAGGATTTTCTGAGTGGTATACCAGTAGGGGTTTTATTTTTAAATCCCCACTGGCATTCGCACATAGGGCAAGAGTAAGCCTATCCTTCATGGGTTTGTGTCCAGGAAGTTTCTTTTCTTCTTCTGTGATGTATGTACGACGGGGCATTTTCTTCCATTTTATTCGTATGGTGAATAAAGTTTATCACAAAATAATATTACGATCACACAATCACAAGAATATCGTATGAACTGTACGAATGCCACGCGGTCTCGAGAAGGAGAGAACGATATCACATCGACGCTTTGTGTGGACTCGGTATCCTACGATGCCGACCAATAGGAGAACAGGATTTATAGAGAAAGGAAAATGATGTTACGTCGACCAATAGCAGAACAGCTTGAATAGTGACGTATTGAGGCTTGCTTAGTGACGCGTGAGGTTTGCCCATAGCGCGCCAACTTCAAAACAATTTCAAGCGGGCAAGAGATATTGGGATCGTATCGCGAAAAACGTATCGTTTTGCGAGCACGAATATTTGCGATATTCCACTTCGTATCTTGAACACATCGTATCGTGAACCCATCATATCGCGAGGTACTACTGTACTGTATACTGTTCGTATGTAGGGTAAAGTACAGTAGGAGGCCTGCAGGATGCCTACTTCCTTTACGAGTTACTTTTACTCAATGCTTCATTACTGTACTCAGTTGCCTTTCTTTGGGTACATAAATGTACTGTACCAGGGTGTCTACCAGTTCCTTTAAGCAAAAATCAGGGACTTTTAGGGATAAAAATTACAAAAATATGGGACCTTGAATTTCTTCGACAATAGTGGCATTGTTCATAATATACAGTTCCTAGATTAAATACACTTCTAATTTATTTATTTATCTAAAAGCTTTCTTTTAGTTTTTCAACTTCACTTTCTTTTTTTTCTCTTCAGATCACCCTTTCTTCTAGATGATGAATTTCTGAACATCTGTTCCCCAACAGTGTAATGATGTGTGAGAAGTTACATAATAAGAGAGCAATAAAATTTCAGCTGTAGTCACACTATCACAAACTAAGAAGCTAGACATACATAATTTTATCACCAGTTGAAATAAAAGAATTCAACAAAATATTTCCACTGTTAGTACTAGGCCCAGAGGTAAGCCTACATGGCACCTCACTGAGCCAGGCCGATGGAATACTTAACCTTAAAATAAAATAACCTTAAAAGTAAGTTTTTTTGGAGCCTACTTGAATTTTTGGCTAATAGAGGCACATTCTACTACATACAAAACCGTAAACTTAATGGAACAGCCTAATCAAGTTAACTTAGTTCCAACGTTACATTGTGCTATAAGCAGTTCAGCTGTGTTGCACAGCAGTATACCCACCAGTTAGTGCCTGAAATAGTAACAGGCCTACTTTCATACACTACATAGAACAGGTTATTGTAATCATTATTTCCTTTACTAGGTTATTCTGTATATTAAATGTAGAAATAAGTTATAAACATACCTTATATTTATTAACGAGAACACTTAATTAATAAACTCTAGATATGTACACTATTTACATTTTCTACAAATAGTCTACTTTTTCAAAATACTATACACATTTTTTTAACTTTTTTCAATTTCTTCTCTCACTTCTTCTAATTTATTTGTTTATGTAAAAGATTTCTTTTAGTTTTTCAACTTCACTTTCTTTTTCTTCTCTTCAGATCATCCTTTCTTCTAGAGATGAATTTCTGAACATGTCCCCCACAGCATAATGACGCGAGAGAAGTCACATAATAAGAGCATTAAAATTTCGGTTGTAGTCACACTATCACTAACTAAAAAGCTAGACATACACAATTTCATCACCAGTTGAAATACAAGAATTCTACAAAATATTTCCACTGCTAGTACTAGGCCCAGAGGTAAGCCTACACGGTACCTCACGGAGCCAGGCCGACCATCACTACAACCACTAACAGTAAGCTTGGCGTAGGTCCGTCCAGATAGGTTTTCACCAATAAAACAATATATAGTTTGTTGTTTTCCTCTGCTCATTATTTTCAAGTTGTAAATGCTTTCTAACTTTTTCATGACAGGTCAATAATGAATAGACCGGAGAATATTAAATGTCAATTGATTTTTTGCATAAAATACGAAATGCAGAAAAAACATCTTTACTGCCGTAACTAACACTTCCTATTTGGAAATCATTTTCAATCCATGAATCTTGGAAACATTTTCCTCTACTATGCTTAGGTACTGTTCACTTGACACTGCATGAGGTAGGCTTCTATTTATAGTGTATGTCTTTTTTTTTAAATAGTGATGTTTTAATATTTTTTGTTACTGTTCACTTGACACTGTATGAGTATGAGGTAGGCCTCTATTTATACAGTGTATGTCGTTTTTTTTTTTAAATAGTAATGTTTTAATATTTTTTGTTACTGTTCACTTGACACTGTATGAGTATGAGGTAGGCCTCTATTTATACAGTGTATGTCTTTTTTTTAAATAGTGATGTTTTAATATTTTTTGTTACTGTTCACTTGACACTGTATGAGTATGAGGTAGGCCTCTATTTATACAGTGTATGTCTTTTTTTTAAATAGTGATGTTTTAATATTTTTTGTTACTGTTCACTTGACACTGTATGAGTATGAGGTAGGCCTCTATTTATACAGTGTATGTCTTTTTTTTAAATAGTGATGTTTTAATATTTTTTGTTACTGTTCACTTGACACTGTATGAGTATGAGGTAGGCCTCTATTTATACAGTGTATGTATTTTTTTTTTAAATAGTGATGTTTTAATATTTTTTGTTACTGTTCACTTGACACTGTATGAGTATGAGGTAGGCCTCTATTTATACAGTGTATGTCATTTTTTTTTAAATAGTGATGTTTTAATATTTTTTGTTACTGTTCACTTGACACTGTATGAGTATGAGGTAGGCCTCTATTTATACAGTGTATGTCGTTTTTTTTTTTAAATAGTGATGTTTTAATATTTTTTGTTACTGTTCACTTGACACTGTATGAGTATGAGGTAGGCCTCTATTTATACAGTGTATGTCTTTTTTTTAAATAGTGATGTTTTAATATTTTTTGTTACTGTTCACTTGACACTGTATGAGTATGAGGTAGGCCTCTATTTATAGTGTATGTCTTTTTTTTAAATAGTGATGTTTTAATATTTTTTGTTACTGTTCACTTGACACTGTATGAGTATGAGGTAGGCCTCTATTTATACAGTGTATGTCTTTTTTTTAAATAGTGATGTTTTAATATTTTTTGTTACTGTTCACTTGACACTGTATGAGTATGAGGTAGGCCTCTATTTATACAGTGTATGTCTTTTTTTTTAAATAGTGATGTTTTAATATTTTTTGTTACTGTTCACTTGACACTGTATGAGTATGAGGTAGGCCTCTATTTATACAGTGTATGTCTTTTTTTAAATAGTGATGTTTTAATATTTTTGTTACTGTTCACTTGACAGAGTATGAGGTGATGTTTTAGGCCTCTATTTATACAGTGTATGTAAATTTTTTAAATAGTGATGTTTTAATATTTTTGTTACTGTTCACTTGACACTGTATGAGTATGAGGTAGGCCTCTATTTATACAGTGTATGTTTTTTTTAAATAGTGATGTTTTAATATTTTTTGTTACTGTTCACTTGACACTGTATGAGTATGAGGTAGGCCTCTATTTATACAGTGTATGTCATTTTTTTTTTTAAATAGTGATGTTTTAATATTTTTTGTAAAGAATAATTTCATATATGGATTTACCGGTCGTGTGATGTTATTATTAACTACATGTACTTACTACTGTACACAAAAGGAAAAAAATACTTATAGCAATTATTTTATCAGTGAAAGTTCCAACAGTACAATTCCAGTTCAGTAATATGTTTCTTAAACCAGCTGAAAAATAACAGTTTTCCAATTCCAACCCTTTTAACACCCGGGATGTACTTGGTAGTTTGGTTCCATGGTACATAAAATGTCTAATATATATATATATATATATATATATATATATATATATATATATATTTATGTATATATGAGCAAAATGTCTAAAGTATTTCTTTATATTTTTTTGTAAGTTACTTCTTTTAAATAAAAATGTATGCTATTATGATATTAGTAATTTAAAACTACAAATAAATATTAGTAGTTATTTTCAATTTAGGGCATGAATAAATTAAATAAACATTCCCTTCTTTCTACTATTCTATTGCCACTAAACTACTTTAAAGGAAATTTTGTAAAATTGTACTTTTAAGATATTGATATTGTTTATTAGTAATGTGGAAGGTAACTTCTCAACTGTATAGAAGAAAGAAATACATTTTTTTACTCTTATTTTGAGGTAAAAACCATGGAGGAAAATAATGCACAGTGATATGACAAAATAATGCATGGAAGTGACACTATCATGCTGCAAAATAAATGTAATAATATTAATCATCTCATTTAGATTTTGCCATAATGAGAATGTATACACAGCATAAAACATAGCTTACCACATACAGTAGTTATAAAAACTTTTTTGTATGCAAATAAGTTTTGTTACCAAGAACTGTGAACACAATCTACAATGCTATGATCTACATTATATGTATGGTCGAAACACAAATAAAATGTAGACAAAATTTCCAATAAATGTTTGTTGGAGTAAAATATGAGGATACTATTGACATCTTTGTCAACAATAAAGTATACAGCTGTATGAATCCAAGGTGTCAGAATTCATTCATTGGTATTTTTGTGAAAAACCTATATTGATTTTAACCTGTAATACACAACTTTCTCAAATATGTTTTGAAATAACTAAAGCATTAAACATTGTTCAAATTTTCTCACATTTAATTAAATTTTTTAAAAATTGTTTAAATTCTGTAAAGCACTTTAGTAAAATTGGGGATGTGTAATAGCTTAGAGATTTATTAACTTAGAGAATCGTTTTTCCTTCGGTGGTACCGTGTTATAAGTGAGATCAACCTGTGTAATAAGATAGAGGTTCCGTACTGTGTATTAACTTAAAGTCTACAGTGCTGTCAAGTGTGTTGCACCATGTGTATATCTTGCCGACTCCGCTGCTTGCAGGCGCTTCAGTATCTTTACAGTTGAATATATTGTCAATACTATGGTCAACAACATATCCAAATGTTTATTTTTGACAATTATCTGTATAGAAAAATAGAAATATTGGTGTTTTATCGAAAAAAACAACATAAATTTATATGAATTCATTAATTTAGGGCTGTTTTCTTAATTCAATTCTGATGTGGTTTGAATAAAGCAGCCTTCAAACAATATTTTTATATTACTATTACTACTACTTATGTAAATTAGTATACATTTACAGCTTTACATATAAGCCTTTAAAATAAAACCTATCCAAATGAACTTTATATTTTAATAATATATATCTTTCTTTAACTAAGCGAATTCTACTTGTTAGATAAAAGATACTTAAGCGCCTGCAACATATACACACGGTGCAACACACTTGACGGAACTGTAGTCTCTAAGTTAATACACAGTACGGAACCTCTATCTTATTACACAGGTTGATCTCTAACTTATAACACGATACTGTCGAAGGAAAACTGAATCTCTAAGCTTTACCTTCCCGTAAAATTACAGGTCTCTAATTCCCAAACATATTTTTGTTTCTTTAATATGTTTGTTTGAAATAAATTGTGCATTAAATATTGTTGAAAAATTTTCTTACATTTAAATCATCGAAAAAGGTTCAAGTAAAACTTTTAACCATACAAAAGTCTCAACAAAAATTTCAATTTGACCCATGCCCACATAAAATTTAAGGAGTTATATTATTTTAAAAAATTTGGTTCATGGCCGCAAAAAAACTCCTGCCAAATAGACATAATTTCTCAAAATTGGTTCATAGTTATTGCTCAAACTTTGTCACAAATGAAGATTCTTTACTCAAATCATTATAGCAAATTTTAAATAAAAGAAATTTATAGTTTGGGAGAAAATCATAAAAACAAACAAAAGCTAAGTTGCTCATGGTTTATTTTCATGTTTTTTTCTTATTTACACCCAAACAAATATTTTTTAAATTACTCTTGTTTTATGTATACTTATTTGGGTAAATTATAAATGTGATAAAAAAATTGTTCAAATTTTCATTTTTAATTTATGGTTACACTTGAGTTATATCTAACTGCAGTAATAACTAATTTTGATCAATACAAATTTCTGTTCATTAATATGTATATATTGACAAAATATGAAGGCTTTTCCAATAACCACCAACGGCAATCTATGATTCCCGGTTGCATTTGCACAGACCATTGCAGTGATTCGATCTTTTGAATCTTAAAACCTGGGGCTGTTTTTTCTGAAAGCGATCTACGAGAGTCTTTGTGGTAAGGCTTTCCAATTGAGTCCAGTTTCGTCACAGTTGTAAACTTGTTCCCTCTTTAGTTTAAGCTCAGATATTTTTAACTTAAATTCTTCCTGGAAGTCAACTACAACTGCACTATTTGAACTAAGCTTTTCTCCACTAATATCAAGTTGTCGGATGCCGTGACAGAATTTAAACTTATCAAGCCATCCCATGCTAGCTTTGAAGTTTGGGTCACCATCTAGTTTTTTATGCATTTCAGCTGCCTTGGTCATTATAATGGGGCCTGAAAGTGGAATTCCTTGACTTGGGCTTGAATAAACCACTGATACATAGCGTTATCAAGTTCATCATATTTTGCAGGCTTCATGGTTTCTGACGTTTAACAGCTCTACAGTAGTACCTCGAAGTTACATCATAATTGTTTCCGCAGCTGGTAATGTAGGTCCAGAACACATATTTTTTCCTATTATATGTTATAATTGTATATCATTAATGTAATACTAAAATCAAGAATGAGGTTACAATCAGTTAATTTCTTAATATATAACAATTTTGAGTCATTTATTTTTATTTAAAGTATGCCTTAAAAAAATATTAACAACTGTTAACAATAATAACAAATTAAGTTAAAATCATACTTAAAACAAACTTTTCAAGAATAAAAAGAACACAAAAAAGCTACAAGCCAGCCAAAACTAAAATCTTTACAAAACAATTTCCTTAAATAAACCAGAGTAAACAAACTATAGGCCAAACTTAAAATCTTAACTAAAAAACAAAATTAAATTACAAAAGAAGGGATTTAATTATTGTATTATATATTATTTTACACCAATTATTATGAAGAAATTTGAATTTAAATGTACACAATACTGTATAAACGATTAAAATAAATACCACTATGCAATAATACAGTAAATAAAATACTGTTATAATAACACAAAGAAAATCAGCATACTCAGATAAGAGACTAAGTACAGACGAACAAACAACCCACTTAATGTAAAAATTGCCTATTATTTGTTTGTTTGCCTGAACACTTAAAGCGTAATCCTTTACATATACAGCTGCTGCAAGATACAGACATTGTGGTTGGTTATGCCACTGATTTTAGCTTTAAAACAAAAACAAGACTGTCATTTTTCCACTGGATGTTCATACCATCCAGATGTCCCCTTAAATAAGGTCCATATAATCCAGAACAATCATGCATACACACGCGCACAACACCCACCCAAACACCTACACACACATACCCATGCTCTCACAGAGTACTACTGAAGAACATTGTATTCATGTTAGAAATACTGTAGTCTATTTATTGGGCCCTGAAAAAATGTTGCTATCACCGTATATGTTAACAAAGAAGTTTACTTGAATGCTAAGTTGAAACAATGATGTAAAAAATTTCTAAAACGATCAGTTTTTTTACTTATTTTATTTATTTTTACTAGTGTTATCTTTGTAAAACAGTAATATGTCTTAAACTTAAATTGAAAAACTAAAATCACAAAATAACTCAGTCTTTGGAAATCAACTATTTACAGTATCTGTTCACTTCACCATCAACTGCAACTGTAACCTTAACAATTTGTTTTCTAAATTCAAATTTTCCATTTTTATTAAATGTGCCTTTCTTTTGTTTTCTCTTTCCATCTCTTCTTTCACCAACTGCGACTTATTTACCTCTATCTTTATATTCATTAGTTCTTCTTCTTTTCTAATCATACTTCTCAGGTGATACACTCTTAACCTTTGTTCCAAATCTAATAACTTTAGTTTCGCTGTAGACAAAGACTTCCTAAGAGGATGTGGTTGCGACGATTTGTCACGCTGCCTTGTTGGTGTTGGATTTATGTTACAAAAATCTGAAATGATTCAAAATTTTGCAATTAATTGGTTTATTTTATTTTTTTATTTACAGAACGTGTGACAAGTAGTACAAAATTTCTTTCATTTAATACATTTTTTAAAACTTTGTTTAAAAGGTATAATAAAAAAGCCCAAACCTAAACATGGTTTGCTGTCAATAATAAATTATTATTCAGATAAACACGTAAAATTATCATAAGCCTATGTATCAAAACTTTCTATGCTCAAGTTACTAAGTAGGCCTATGAAAATCGGTAGTCTAAGAGTAGATAAATTTCTTTGTTTTTTCACAAAGCAGTCAGAAATACATCATATACACATTATTAATTACATCGTAATTACTGTACGAACTGTATACCCCAAGCCCGCACAGTTGGCTACCTAATTTTGCCTTTCTTGCTTGTAAAAAAATATTTAAACCAGACAAATGGTAGACAAATTGGAGATTCCACGGTAGAGTACTGTCATTGCTATAACAAATGAATTTCTCAAGTTCTGGATTTATTCATTGTATGTAATTACAGTGTTTTGAAGAACCCTCCCTTCTTCTGTAATCAAAGAATCTATGATGTATGTCCAGAAAATAAGTTCTTATTTTGTCTTATGTTTGTATTTGTTGCTGCGGCAGCACATCAGTCGTAGTTGCTCTGAGCCAAGAAGATGATACCATTTTGACAGGACTGTTTGTTGTGTATGCTTTGTAGTGTTTATTTAGAATGGCAAAGTTGATTTATTCCTGCTGCTTGAGAGATTAGATCTGTAATTCGTTTTTTGGATGCAAAGAACACTAAACCAGTCATTGATAGATCTGCTAGGTTTACAGAGAAAATATGATTATTAATTAATTCAATGGAAAGGAGATAGATCCGACAATTCAATGAAGGACATGATCAAGATGATGAGCAAAATGAATGTCCATCTTCAGTTAGTGATGAACAGGTTTGTAAAATTAAGAAAAAGATTAAGCAAAAACATAAATTTAAAATTTCTCCCCCCCCCAGAAATTGCGAAGTTTCAAATTACTATAAATCTCAAAGGTTACTTCTTCCTGAAAATGTTTCTGTAAAACTGCATTTATGAAAACTTTATGCTCGCTAGGTGCCAAAAACTGTTTGAAGCAATAAAAAACACCGTCATGATAATGCACTCGACTTTTTGGGGCAGTACACCTGACTTTTTCCACTTGAGGGCTGTTTGCTGCCTGCAAATATATTGAGATGCAGCAAATATATTGACTGCATTTAAATTGTTAATCGAAGATCAAAATTTTCTAAATGATACAAGATACATCGTGTGATACAAGATACTTCAAATTACCTCAAAAGTTTGTCAGAGATATATTGCATTGATAACATAATAAAAGAGTGGTATAAATAATGTGTAAATTCATAATTTATTAACTAAATACTAGGAAAATATTCTTCAGCATTTATTCTAATACTTAAATTTTTTTATTTGTATTTTAGCAGTCGTATTTTTTGTTTTTTTAAGTATTTATTTTTACTGACACAAAGACAGTGATGATTTTTTTTAACCCCATAGTGACTGGGAATGATACCCCTGTGTTGTCCTCTACCCTGTACTATCCCTCTAAGACCGCACAAATGAACCTTTTTCACAAGACGTTAACTATAAGAATTACCACTAAGTTACCCCATCCTATGTGGTGTTGTATGTAGATCCAGATCCACTATTGATTGTAACCCAGCCTGTCCGCCTCCTCATTACTGCCAAACCCAAATGCCCTGGTACCCAGTGTAGAGTAACTCAAAGTCCTTCTAACATTCTCAGACCAGTTTAGACTTTATCACAAGTGCTTATATATTGCTGTAAGTTAAGCGAATTCTGGTTTTCTTAAAAGCATTCATTAATGACCATTACCTCTGCCTGGTGTACTATCCCAGAGTAACAACACAGTACACCCCTGGTCTCAGATCACACATCCCAGCACAAGTGCCCTCTTTTGTTTTCAAGTCATCTGTATATGTTACGGATTAGAAAATATTCACTTGAAATATCCAAGATGCTTGACAGAATAATACATAACAACGTAAGTTCTAATAAGCAGTACTTTCAGTTTAAAAAATAGTAAATATTTGTATCAAAAACAAAAGATATTTTCATAGTCTGGACTAACACTACTTTCATTATACATAATCAATTTATATACTAACATCCCCATACTAGAAATAATCTCCATATTTAATAATTATAATAAAATGAAATGGCTGTTTCTGTTTATGTGTGTGCAATGTACAGCGGCGATATACTGCACACAGAAACTGAAATTTCCAAAGTCAGACAACACTTCAAAGGCAGGTTTTACAATTTCTAATTAGATTTTTAAAAAATTAAATTATTAACTGAAAATTATGCATATTTCTACAGAACATTCATAGTGAAAACTTTTGAATTTCTCCGGCAATGCTACGGCTCAGTGTTGTGTTTTTACAGTATTTAATGTCCTTCTACACAGTCAGCATTCGGAACAGAACTACTAGAAATTCAACTAATTTCTTTGCATTTGCAGCTGTGAGGCAAGGGAGAAATATTCTGGGGGTGGCATATTTTTAAAGTTGCAAGGGCGAATATTCAACTAGTTACACCACTGTGTCTATATTTGAGTCCCAGTTCTGTTCTTTTCCTCTGGCTGTAATTGTTCCAACAAAGTCCAAAATTAAGAATGATTTCTAGATATTTGGCCTTTGCCTTGGTATTGAGTGCTGGATGATGAATCACCTTTTTGTCAAGTTCACATGCACAGATTTAAGCTCATTTAGTTTAATTTTCCAACATTGTGTACATCTCTGGAATGTAACATTAGAGCAAAGGACTCAACACACTTCTCTGTGGTACTGTACTTCCATTTTTTTCAGTTTTGTACACTCATCTTCTTGCTTCAGAATAATACATTAAGATATATATGAAGTGAGAAAGTGTAATAGCTTAGAGATTTATTAACTTAGTGATTCGGTTATCCTTCGAAGGTACCGTATTATAAGTTAGAGATCAACCTGTGTAATAAGATAGAGGTTCCTACTGTGTATTAACATAGAGACTACAGGTCCGTCAAGTGTGTTGCACTGCTTTTATATGTTACTAACGCCACTGCTTGCAGGCGCTTCAGTATCTTTTATCTTCAGTACGAAACCTCTATCTTATTACACAGGTCGATCTCTAACTTATAACACGGTACCTTCGAAGGAAAAACGAATCTCCAAGTTAATAAATCTCTAAGCTATTACACATCTCCGAAGTGAGTTTCATGAATTGTGCCTAATATTTTATTTAATTTGTGGATTAAGCCCATATGTCTGCCATGTCGTTGTTTTTCTTCCAAAGCTCTTTTGATTGTCTTACAACAGTTTAGGCCTAACTGATCTATTATGCAATATATCTGCCTAAAGCCAAACTGATATTCAGAAATTAATTTATTTTTATTAAAGTTGTCTACCCTTTTAAGAAGTAACTTTTCAAAAAGCTCTGATACATTTGGAGTAACATTATGATACTAAGCAAATTTTGTTGATTCACTGGCTTGCTTGGTTTCAAAAGTAAAGACCTCTGCCACGTCCAGATATTAGGGACTTGTTTTAAGCAAAGTGCTGCATTAAAAAGGTAGTTGAGCATGACTATACCCTCCTTCTTGGATAATTTGGGTTCTTATTGATTCTACTTCTTGTATGAACACATTCTTGATAGCTTCTAAACAACGTTGGAATGTATCTGACTGTTTTTGAAGATCTGCCAAGTGGCAGCAAATACCTTTTGCTTTTCATTTGTTGTCATGAGCCCATGTATCTTTTCTCAAAGGAGAGAATTTGTGTTTTAGGTAATTTATGCTTTTGGGTTGTTTTCTTTTCATAGCTTTCCATAGTGAAATGAAAGCTTTATAGCAATAAAGCGGTACTGTAATAATTTTTTGTTACTGATTCTTCTTTTGATTTTTGGCCTTTCTTTTTGTAATTTGGTTGTTCAAAACCATTTTACCTCTTCTTTAAGCCCTTTATTTTTCCTTAACAATTACTCTTGCTGATTCCTGAATTAGTCTAACAACTAATTTTTTGGCTTGCTATTCTCGCTCATTTGTAATTTAATGTTTAGATTAATATTATTTTGAAGAGCACTTCTAAAGCTTTCCCGGTCATTTTCTTTGTTAACTGACTTTGAACATGTTCTTTTCTTTATTATTTTCTTATCAGCATTATGTTGATCAGATAGAAGATTTTGATTCTCTTCCAAATCAACAAAATTGAACAACACCTTCTTCATTAATGCTACTTTGAAGATCACTTCTGAAGCTTTTTAAAACATTTTTGTTTGTTAACCAAGCATAAACATGTTCATTTCTTGATTATTTTTTTCTAAGCGTTAAGGTAATTGAAGTTTTAGCAGAATCACGATTTACATTATCTTCTATAACAACGAAGTTGGAAAACACCTTATGCAATATAAAGCAATCGACAAATCAGAAATCCTGCTTGGATCAGTTGTCCAATAAGTAAGCTTACCTGTAGGGTTGATAGTACATACTGTTTCTCTAAAACCTTGTCCAAGTTATCAGCCTTTGTCACTATTAACTGTGATCACCAGTTTATGCATCTGACATTAGGATCATCTCCCACGATAAATTTCCTACCTGGTATTTTTATGAATGATTTGCAATTGGTTTTTTGTATGTTATGTCTAAGCAGGCAATATATTACCCTTGACTTTTGGATTTTGTTTTTTTTTAACTGATCCTGTCTGGATCAATAATACAACAGGATCTGACTTGGATTCTTTGGCTACAACTGTGCTGCCACCTTTCGAATGATTATCAGGGTGTTTTGCACAGTATACTTTGTAGTCCCTTATTCTCAGAAAAGATTGATTAGTCAGTTGTGTTTCTACTATGTTAAGACGCTTACATTAACTGTATATTAAAGAATATCTTGAGCTAACTAATGCAGTGGGAGATTAGCATTCCAAGTAGCAATTTTTAGGTGTGTAAGCGATTAAATTAAAGCAGTAAATTATAAAAAATAAATGAAGGTCAAATCATATCCCTTGACATTCAAATTATAAAAAGTGAAATTGATTTTAACAAGCAAAGTGTCCCATTTTTTTATCTATGTGACACCAACATGTTTTATCTAAGTTTTATGCTTTACCTATGTTATATAGGCGCATATTTGTATGTAAGCACATTCCCCACAGGGGAGTGCAGACTAGCTGCACCGAGTGAGAGGGTTTAGATGTCCCTTGCGGAACCCGAGTCTAACACACAGTTACACTTACGACTTTAACACTTTACACTCACACTTACATTTAGGGAGGTGATAATAAGCCTCAATGTGCTTTTTGCCTTACATTAAAAAAAAAAAAAAAAAAAAAAAATGTATATAAGCACTTAAATAACTTACTAAATATGTTGTCAGTCAAAGTATTGTTAAGTTTCAAGTCCATCGTGTCAGCTGTCTCCAACAGGTCTGACAGTTCTCTGCTTTCAACGTCTTCTTCTGTTTCAGATATCACATGTGACTCTTCCGGTTCTCTGCTATCTGCATCTCTTCCATCCTCTTCATCATCATCTTCATTATTGTGACTAGTGGATGCAACATGGTCATTGCTATTGTGAAGTCGTCTCCGTTTACTGTCACGCACTTCACAGTATTCTGCCTCCAGTTGGTCAACATTATTGTAAGTATTCTGTAAACAGAATATTTTTGTAGATTGACATATATTTAGAAAACAAAAATAACAAACATTAAAACTAACGAACAATACTAAGTACCACAATCAACAGCCCAAATATACACACCTTTTAAAAAAAATTGGACCTAAAATATCTACTGTTCTTTACAGAAACAACTGGGCTACCTTACTAAAATTTTACATGTCGGTTAACTTATATTATGCTCTTAATTCAAGATATTTTTTTCCAATTTTTCAGTAACTAAAAATTCAGAAGTACCTACACTATGAAAGGAAAAATCAATAACTATATATATATATGGGTTCAGGAAAAGAATGTTCAGTCACATTTTTACAATTTTACATGTTTCTCCAGTGATAAAGATATGGAGGAAAATATTAAAAAATTGTGTTCCCCTATGGTCCCTCGGTGTTCGCCTATTTTTTTCAATGGCTCTAAAACTGGTCCTTATTCACTGACATATCTGATATTATAAGAAAAATTACATCTCTAAATTTAGCTACATTTTCATCTACACTTGGTCGATGTCTTTCAACTCTACTACAGTTATTAATCCAACAAGGTATGCATTAATTGCATCATTTGATCCTAGTGAAGTGATTCTTTTGATTATATCTATTTTATAATTATTAACCCGGTGAAAACACTTAAACCTACAATTACAATTTTTTTCCAGTTTCAAATGATTGAAACCCATATCAATCACTGGTTAAGTTCCATATTAACCTGTGATAGGCTACCAGTTATCTTTCACTTTTTAGTTGTACCTTGACTTGTACAGGTTGCAGTTTATTTTATTCGCTGTCTGTCTAATCCATTGTAAAAACTAAACATTCATCCTGGTAAAATACTGGTTCTATATAAGTTATACTAACAAAAACAAACACAGTATAACTTAACGTAATCACACAGGCAGCCACAAGAAAACATCGGTGCTAGCAACCTGGCCAGAACATGTTTTATCCCTGCAATGGATGGACTGAACATATTTTTTCTCAGTGTATAATATCTATATCTCTACATATTTTTAGACTGGACAGGTTTTCCCCTGTGTCATTAATTTGTGAAAAACGTACTTTATTGCTCTACTAAATGAATTCAAAACAGAAAATCACAAATTTTGGCCTGAACATGTTCTTTCCCTGTGCCCTTCATATATTATCTTTAAAAACCAACAACGGAGAAAATTAAAAAGGTCTAATTTCTTAAAATCAACAACATTCTGTTCATTCATGAGGATCCATAATTCATCAGTATTTTAAATTTGAAACTAGTAACATTTACAGAGAGGGGAAAATGGAAATAAATTGGGTTTTCCTTCTATTTAATTTAAAGTTGTAAATTTTGTCACAACAGGGCACAGGCCAACTTGTTTAAAGTAGTTATTTTACAGAATTGTAATTTGTTTTTGTTAGGCTAATGTAACAATGACATTCTGCTGTTTAACTGTAGTATTAAGCTACTTTAAAGTGCAATGGAAGATATTGTTTATTTAATATTACCTCAAATTCAAACCCAAGATTATTTTCAAAACTAGTCGGATCTATATCTAGCTCCTCTTTGATTATACTCGTGGTTGCAATCCCACTAGTGGACGGTTGATGTTGATATACCTGTAATAGTAAGTAATATTTTAACATAGTCTTGATAAAAAAAAAAAAAAATACTATTTTATCAATAGAATAAAATATAAATATATCAACACTTCAATATTACCTAGTAGAAAATTTTAATTAATACAACTCTTTCTAAAATTAAAATTCTATATTATAGGAACTTGTTAATTTGTAATGCCTTGAACCAGAGGTATGAGTTAATAGATTAGATGAAATAAAGAACACGCAAGGCAGAAAGGTTTATATATGTTACTGTTTCAACTTAAAGATTGATATAGGCTTTTGTTTTACTTAAAGGTTAATACAATTTAAAGGTAATGCACTGGTTAAACAGTTCCAACCAAAAGGTAATGGATACACATCCATACCTTAATACACTTGTTGTAATAATAATAACCTTACACTTGTATAATAATCAAGTGACAGTGTTGAATTGCTACAGTAATTTAAATATTAAAAAACATCAAATATACTTACAGACGTATACAACAAAGTAGATGGTGTGGTGGTCGTAGAAAATGTTGTAGTAGTGGATACAGTGGTAAGCGATGTGGTGGTGAAAGATGAAGTAGTTCCACACGTGGTGGTTGCGGAGGTTGTTACAGTGTATGTAATGGTTGAGGATGTCTCTCCAGATGACTTTGCTAGCCTAGACAAAAATAATAATGTCAATGTCAGTAGTAGGTGCTATGCACTGGTAAACACAACAGTAAAATCAACAAGAAAGAAATAGGGATTTCATAGAAAGGCTGTTAATATTATAATGTATACAACATACATTTCCACAAATTAAGCAGATTCATAATATTGTTTTATATTAATGTACAGTAGAATCTCAACCTCAACATAATGAATATCAAGGGGTCAAATTCTTTATATCAGAATATTTTTTAAAATGAGTTTCATTATTTTGATGTTACATGCAACCAGTATTCATTACAAAGGAGTTTCCTGAGAATTTCTATGTAATGAATACATCAGAGTTCAACCTCTCAACCATAGGTCCTAAATAAATAAATAAAAGGATATTTTTTTTCTTTTTCTCAGATTGTTTCAGCTAGTCATTGAATGTTTTGTTGGGAAGCAATCTTTGCTATTTTTGTCTCTATTTCAAGGATCCCCTTTAAATGTTAGCGTTTTGTCCAGCAAGCACCTGAAATGAAATCCAGTCTCGGCTGCATTGTAGACCTCTTCATAGTATTCATGGGTTACATCTGCACTCATGGGTTGTTTTTCCACTCTTCTATGGTAGCACTTTTGCCACACTTCTTGTTGCAACTTATTTCATGCCTTTTTTGGAATCGATATAACCAGCCATTACTGACTCGAAAGCTAATGTATTCTAATTGTTCTGTAAACTGTTGAGCTTTACCTTGAAGTACAGGAACTCGGATGGGCACATTTCTATTGCGACACTGTTTCAACCACTTTATAACAGCTTCTTCAACATCCTGTAGCACACCTTTCTTAACCTTTTTGCAAAGTTTAGGAAGTCCACTTTCATCCACACACTTATCTTTATTTTCAATGATCGTAACTAACGGAGATGGTAGTAATGTCAAATTCCTTAGCAATGTTTACTTTCTTTCTCTTTAAATTATCTTGAAAAACCTGTAACACATTAAAGTCCACTGTAATGAACTTCCTCGAATGTTTTCCTGCCATTACAAGCTCTCATAAAACACTCATTCACTGTTCAAATCACACTCAGCGATGTCATAAAACAGTATACTACCTCATAGACAACAATGAGTGTAGGTTGGAGGAGGGCAAGAAGGGGAACAGAAAGCAAGTGATGTTGTCTTCATGTCGAGATGTGCGCATGAGTCACTACAAGCTGTACTGTACTTTTGACAGGCCTATTCGTATTATGAGTTTCATGCTCTACCTCAAGTCAAAAAATTCATTATATCGAAGTTATAAGCATTCATTATATCGAAGGTATACTGTACTACTTAATACATTGGCGTTTTAACATTGAGCGTTTCGTAGTTTGAAGATTTTTAAAAATTCGTTATATCGAGGTTATAAGCCAAAATACTGTACTACTTAATACAGGGGTGTTTTAAAATTGAGCGTTTCGTGGTTTGAAGGACATTTTTTAAATTCGTTATATAGAGGTTGTAAGCCAAAATACTGTACTATTTAATATAGGGGTGTTTTAACATTGAGCGTTTCGTGGTTTGAAGGATATTTTTTTAAAAATCGTTATATCAAGGTTATAAGCCAAAATACTGTACTACTTAATATAGGGGTGTTCTAACATTGGACGTTTCGTGGTTTGAAGATTTTTTAAAATTTGTTATATCGAGGTTATAAGCCAAAATACTGTACTACTTAACATAAAGGTGTTTTAACATTGAGCGTTTCGTGGTTTGAAGGAGATTTTAAAAAATTCGTTTTATCGAGGTTATAAGCCAAAATACTGTACTACTTAATACATGGGTGTTTTAACATTGAGCGTTTCATGGTTTGAAGGAGATTTTATTAAATTCGTTATATCGAGGTTATAAGCAAAAATACTGTACTACTTAATACAGTGGTGTTTTAACATTGAGCATTTCGTGGTTTGAAGGAGATTTTTAAAAATTTGTTATATCGAGGTTATAAGCTAAAATACTGTAGGCCTACTACTTAATATAGGGGTGTTTTAACATTGAGCGTTTCGTGGTTAGAAAGAGATTTTTTAAAATTTGTTATATCGAGGTTCTAATTACTGTATCGGATTTTTTTATTACAGTCCCCTGATTTTGATACGTTGTTACAAGCAAACGAAAAATGTAATAAATATAATTACTCGGTTACCTTAGCTGTTTTATCCTGAACAATTTGTCTTCAGTTTTATATACAACCCTGTTGAGCGTAATAGAAATATGTTAAAAAAACATGGTTTTCTGTAGTCTTTATGCTGTTGTTAAACTTCATGATTTTATCAGCTCGAAATTTTTGGAATAAAAATTCGTTTGCAGCGAATGTTACTCATAATGTGATATACAAATGGAATTTTTCGTCTTTATTTTGATTTTATACAGTCAATTTTTTTTCTGATGTACTACTTATACCTCTTGTAATAAATAATGATATTTACATGTACATGATATCATTAGTATAAATATTTCACGAAAGAAAATACGGCATAATTATTTATTATTGAATGAGAACTGATACGCGGAGACAGTACAGTCTGGGCCCAGCAACAATGGATATGGACCAGGTCTTGGACTTGAAAAACGATTGCCGGTTGGATTTACATAAAAGCTGCTTTGAGATTTAAGAATATAACATGATTTTTGCGTGTTTTCGCAAATTACAGTGTAACAAATACACGGATATTTGAATTTAATAAGCCTACACTGTGGATTTCACTTGTAACCACTTAATATTCCACCGACACGTCAACACAGAGACTCCAGAAAAGATTCACAAAGCAAAATTTTTATAAGATCGACAAACACGAATACAGTGGTACCTCGCGATACGATCTTAATCCGTTCCTGGACCGGGATCGTATCGTAAAAAAATCATATAATGAACAATGTAATCTTATGTATCTTAATTTATTCATGCAACGCCCCATATATAAACACCAAAATCGTCTATACGTAATAATAATTAGTCACAAAATAGTATATTAAGTACCACATACACACAATAAACGTTATGTATCCCCGATCTCTTCTTGAATCGTTCAAACCACCCATGAGATGCTTTGAACGTTGGGGCCTCTTGTGTTGATGTCCCTTCGCATCTCTGGGCTTTTGCGAGGTCTTCAAAGATCGCAGTGGCTTTATGGCATATAGCAGCTTGTGTTATCGTACCACCAGCAATTTCCTTCTCTTTTATCCAAATAAGAAGAAGAGTCTCCATCTCGTCATTAAGGGCAGTTCTATTGTATGAGAAGGTGGTAACGCCCTTTGCAGACTTGCTGGCTTTAATGGCTTCTTTATTCTTTATAATGGTACTAATCGTCGATCGGTTTCGTCCATATTCATTAGCAATAGCCATGATGCGCATGCCACTTTCGTATTTTTTTATAATTTCTAACTTCACTTCCATGGTTATCGATGACTTTCTTTTCCCCTTATCACCACCAGCACTAGAAGCACATTTAGGACCCATGGCGAATAAAGTTTATCACAAAATAATATTACGATCACACAATCACAAGAATATCGTATGAACTGTACGAACGCCACGCGGTCTCGAGAAGGAGAGAACAATATCACATCGACGCTTTGTGTGGACTCAGTATCCTACGATGCCGTGATGCCGACCAATAGGAGAACAGGATTTATAGAGAAAGGAAGATGACGTCACGTCGACCAATAGCAGAACAGCTTGAATAGATGTATTGAGGCTTGCTGAGGCTTGCTTAGTGACGCGGAGGTTTGCCCCTAGCGCGCCAACTTCAAAACAATTTCAAGCGGGAAGAGATATTGGGATCGTATCGCGAAAAACGTATCGTTTCGCGAGCACGAATATTTGCGATATTCCACTTCGTATCTTGAACACATCGTATCGTGAACCCATCATATCGCGAGGTACTACTATACGAATAACTACAGCCTACATAAATACTGTATTTGAGAGTCACAATTGTTTATAAACCAAAATCTTGTACTGATACTGCAGTATACTAAAGAACTTGTCTTCCATTTCTTGGAAATCGGATTATGCCCAGTTTCATAGAACGATTCTAAACACAAACCCCAGACCACAGTCAGGTGTTTTGTTTTTTCATCATTTACTATCGATTCATAAATTTCTACCTTTTTCATATTTGTTACACAGCTTGATTTTCAAATCTTTACATATAAACAAAATTTCAATAAAATCTAATGCACCGATTCTGAGAAATTAAACAGATTTTCTAGTTTATTATCAATTACTTTCGAATCGATTTTTTTGTGAGAAAGTTTATGTTTTTTGTATCATTTATCATTTTACATTTAATGTAAACAAATAACGTACTGTATTTAACTATATAAATGCTCAAAACTGAGTCTTTTTGTTGTGGAAGACGGAAATGTCCATACAAATTTCTGAATAACTTTTTCCGAGATTATCTTACTTTTATAGCGAGGAAAACATATTTACTAGAGTCCACTTAATTATCAGCCCTGGCATTTCACAGAGATTTAGTAACAACAATTCATAACGGTGGACATACTACAATTGGGGTGTTGAGGACCGAGGTATATAGTATGAACATTGTTTCAAGAACATGTTTTCACATGCAGTACAAACAACTGAATATAGTACATACAGAAGGCTCCTCGGTAGTGGGGAGTTATTAACTGGGTACATAGTTCAAATTTAGAATAGAAGATCGCGCAGTGTACTTCTTATACAGATGTGTTACAGCAGTGTTACCAATTTGTGCGCGATAAGCTTCCTCTTCACTGTTAGCGGGTACGGATGGTGACGTGCACCATAGCACGTGGCTAGGCTACAGTGGCGCAGGTGTGCACTTTCTGTAGGCCTATATTCATTAAGGTCTATTCATTTGTCTGTGCCACCAGTTTTTGGACAATCTGTAAACAGCTTTACTTAAAAGCGGCTGCCTTAAAATAAGGAAAAGCTCAAATTACTGCTGCCAAGACCTTTATAATGGTTTACAATCGTAAAAAGAAAAATCTAAAAGCCACATACGCAAATTAAATTATTACACTAATTATTGAATAATTACTGTACTACAATTATTTTGCCGATAAAGTAACAGTAAGCGTACCTTAACTTATCTGTTTGTAAACAAAGCTTGCCCGGTTCTTTTTCTGTAAGCCTATCAACCTTTTTCATCAAATGAAATACTCTAGCACCATTAATGTGCGTGTCACTAGAAGAATGTTTCCTTACTTTAGCATGGAAATTTTTCAAGTCCGAAACACCAACAGTGGCCCACGCAGAATCGTACGTTCTCATAACCACACACGTGAAACAAAAGAAGGCATTTACAACTTCGCACCCGCACAGCCAATCAGCTGCGTTGTACATCGATCGATTGAATTTACGATTAAAACTGCTTTTAATTTTATAATTTTTCTGCACTTGTGTTATTTTAAGGTCCGGTCTTGGAGGTCCCAACTCTTTATACTTCAACCTTGTTTCAAAATCGTGCCTTTGCTTCAGCATGTTCTGGACGGAATTCATCGTTCAATGAAATTAATTTGTAAACAAAGTGTGAAATATTATTTGCATTACACTGAACACAATACCACAGCAAAGGAAACGTGTAATACTGCGCAAACAAGGCGGTAAGGCACTGGATGCGGCAGAACGTAGGCTAAACAGTCACAGAGCTTTATCACAAAAAAAAACAAAAATAACTGCTTCCCTCCAGCTCCCTGCCAACTACCACAAGCCTCACTCTCACTGAACTCGTCGTTTCAGTTGCAGGCAACGAAGGCCCGCCCTTTCATCGCCTATTCTACTCTCCATTCTGAAAGCATTAGTTCCCATTCAAACATACTGAATAACATTACGAATTGTACACTTTCCTTGCGGAAGTAACGGGTATATCAGTTCACAGTTCGGAAGGTTTGTTTTTACACGTAGGCCTACGTACTTCTGCAGTCCCTGCTTCACTTCTTTAACTTTTTTAAGTTCTTTGTTATAAGCTGAGCGTAGGCTATTAATTTTGGATTTTAATCGCCTTTGTAGCCTTTTTATCTTATTCCTGGTATTTCCTTAACAGTAGAGTGCAGGCAGGGATACTTCCCCAATGGTGAAGTTTTATAAATTTCAATGAACTCGACAAGAAAATCGTGACCCTTGGACAAGGCGATACACACTGAGCAAGATTTGATTACGTGAGGAACTGTTTACATTCAGGAATTGTAAAAGCTGAAATAAACAGGTCAGTCCTTCCCGTCAGTTCTCAGTCTCCGTTTCAATTCTCCTCCAGTGTTTTTACACGTAGGAAAAACTGACAGTTTGACCGAAACTGAACTGACGACTGATATGACCCTTATGAAACCCAATAATGAGTTTAGATTCTATAGGACTACAGATTTATAATTCAGTAAATTTTGTCAACTACTTCTTGTGGTTACCGGAAGTTTAATAAAGCAGGGCTGTAGACGTAGTAAATAACATTTTTCTTCTATGAATGTTATTTGTAGATAAACGCCTTATTGAATGCGTTTTCGATTTTTTTATCTACTGTACACATATCTGAAAATTCAAAACTTTATGGTAGCTTCATTCTATATATGAATGAATAGATCCTACTGTATTTCTTAACAAAAATATATCTTATAGAGTATCAAAAGAAAAGAGTAGCCTATAACAAAAACATCCATTCCGTATCCAAAAATTTGAAATAGTAATCCTAACATCTGCTTGCCGTTATTGATATGCAAGTTAAGCGTGTGTGGTCAGTAAAGTTACGACTAAACAAAGCTAATTCAAAAAGTTCTTGCTCCAGGTGGGCAAACGTGTTTTGGCAAAGCAGTTTAGTTGAAAGCAGCTATAAATGGGCAGCTATAAAAATATTTATTGTTTTTTACCTGCAACTGTCATTTAACAGTCATTATATTTTTGAAAGTCTTCATGTTAGACATTTTTTTTCTGAAACGTAACTAAATTCTCAACAGTTCTCCCATCGCAAATATAAGAAAGGACCTGATGATCCTAACTTCGCCCAATAATAAAAGATAAAGTACTCTCTACAAAAGGCAAACTGATCGCGCAACAAGAGTCTTAAGACCACGGAAGAAATTTAACACAAATTATTTACTTTTATGATCTTTACAGTTAATACGTAAGTAAATCATATATTTTAATTTCATTATTGCAACATAGCCACCGGACCATATTTAAATAATTAGGGTAATGACCTATTTTCTTATGTCACGTTATAAAGGCTACCGCGGTTTTGCAACCTGTTTCATCTTCAGCTCGTAATACAAAATGTCAAATCCCTCTGTGGAGGTCGTCACAAAGTTAAACAAAACATCGGAAACACACGTCACAAACACTAAACACAATTACACGATTCATACGTCCTGTCGTGGCAGTCCGGCATGTAACGACATACGAGTTGCGCGTAGTGTTTGGCCAAACCAAAATTTATCGTTGTGCGTTTTAATAAAAATCGTGTAATTGTGTTTAGTGTTTGTGACGTGTGTTTCGATGCTTTGTTTAACTTTGTGACGACCTTGACAAAAAGATTTGACATTTTGTATTACGGTCTGAAGATGAAACAATATGGTTTAAAAACCCAAAAATGGGGTGAGTAAAAAATACCACTAGACTGAAGAATATAAATCATAACCTAATTAATTATATATTTTAAACAGCATTTCAATCAACATTAGGGCAAATATTAACACATGTAATTTATTAAAAACAACAAAACGCCAGTCACAAGCAGATAACAAAATGCAATAAAACCTATTTGGAAACCTCTTTAAACTGCCACGTAAAATGAACGAAAATTTAAAATGCCGTATGAAATAATCGCGGTACGCAACTGTCTCGCTGATGTGATAGAAGCGAATTTACAACAGTGTTTTTATAAAGTACCCGTTTCCGAAAATCTGACTTTACCACCACAATCAGTATTAAAATCTGCATGTTAGCATTTAATGTTCCAATTAAAGTAGACTTACATTAAAAATTAAAATGCTAATTATTCAGAATTTACGTTAATTACTATAGTGATTTTTTTTTTTTTAACGTCCATACTTTGTGCTAGTTGGACTAATGAAGACGAGGGATCAGAGTTAACGGCAAGGAAAAAGCAATGGGAGCGACTGCGGTTATAATTAAGAACGTTAAGGTGCGCTGTTTAGAAACGAACAGAGTGCTTTAGCCACATCGTCCACCGAGTCCCAAATTTAAAAAAACGTCTACACACACACACACATACATATACATTAAAAATAATATGGTAAATCAGCCGTGGGTCGAATTAAAGGTTCCAAGACTCCTATCACATAATACAAATACTTAATATAGTACAAAACGTATTTGTTTCCATAACATATTCATAACAATGTTTTTAGGATATACAGTACAACCTTAGCCTACAGAGAGTCAGCCTTTGAAACGGTCTGAATAGCTTTAGGCGTGTGAGTCATTGGACGGTGGAGGGGAGCATGTTTTGGGCAGTTTAGCACAAGTCCGAGCAGTTGTTTCCGGTTTTATTAATAATCGGGTTGACTTTCACAGTGCTAGATGTATGTTTTGTTTGTTATATTTTTTATTTTTTTTTTTTTTTGTGTTTAACGTCCGACTATTGTGCACACTCATCGTGTGCAGACGACGGGATGATTTATAGCGTATAAATGCCATGTGTAATGCAAAAGAACGATTTTGAAAAGTTGAAATTAAATGAGACAGGGCCTGATAGACCGAAACTTAAAGAAAACAAGTTCAAAAACGTTTTAAAAATATTTTAAATCTAAATTTAAATAATTTTATTTATAACTTAGCCGATTAGGTGGTTACAAGTTTAAAAAAACCATCTTCTGTTTTACGTCATGAGATTACGTGACACGACGTGGACTGTACAAAAAATGCTTGTGCCTTTAAATACACTAGTAGCAGCCTCTGGCGGTTACCTTTCACGCCAATTTAACAGGTAACCGTAATATTTACAAAACGTGTTACAGGACCAACTTTATTGGAAATTTTATGCTCTTTCTCCAAGAGGCGGTCAAAATTATGATAGGTCTTGCCGTTCAGCCGGTATTACAGGAAATAACCAGCAAATAAACCCTCAACGTGAAATCAGAGCTCGCCGCCTAGAAACTGCAGTGAATGGGAAAAAATTTTACACATGCGTTGGTCGGGCTTTACACAAGGTACCTCTGTACCGAATTTCGAAACAATCGGTCACATGTGTTTGGCCAAAACTGCGTAACTAACAAAGAAAACACAAATCAAATCAACGCTTCGTTCGGTCGGTCAGTTACTGCAATGCAAACTAAACTTCGCCACGCTCCAACCATGGTAAATATTTACCTTGGCTCCAACTACGGTAAATAGAATACACGGTAGGGGCCACGGTGGGCATGCACAGTAGACTACCGCGCGCGTGACGTCACTGGATCAAACTCTTCACTGCTACTATATGTAGTTTCCCGCTAAACAATTCGATGTTCTGTAAATGTAGTTAAGAGATTCGATGTGTATATTTAATCTGTGTATATATATATATATATATATATATATATATATATATATATATATGTGTGTGTGTGTGTGTGTGTGTGTGTGTGTGTGAGAGAGAGAGAGAGAGAGAGAGAGAGAGAGAGAGAGAGAGAGAGAGAGAGAGAGACAGACAGAGAGAGATGCATGTTTTGAAACAAATTCTAAGAAATACGTATGTTTATTTTACTGTTTGCATAATACGTCTATGTGCTATTTATTTATTTACTACCAAATTCCTATTGTATATAAAAATATATACAAAAAAGGACCTAAAGGGGGCATAAAAGCCCATACATAGGTTGGTCCTTTGCAATTTCATTTATTGCTAATTTTTTATTCCAGATGTAAGTTTTTACAGTCAACAAAATAATTGTCAAGGAACATCATCAGATACCGTAATTCATAGTGTGATGTGCTTTTAACTTTCAAATAAAAAATAACTCTTGAATTTTTCAAGCTATGGACCTATAATTTACTTTAATATTATGTAATATTGCATAAAATAAAAAGTTTCCTTTTTGACAATGAGCGAATTCAGTAAGTAAAGTAATTAATAGCGTTATTACTGTTAGACAAAAAGAATTATTATTGTAATTACTATAATACGGTTACTAAAACTAAAATTATAATCTGTTTGCTACTAAACACCACGGTAAATAGAATACACGGTAGGGACCACGGTGGATATGCGCAATAGACTACCGCGCGCGTGACATCACTGGATCAAACTCTTCACTGCTACTATATGTAGTTTCCCGCTAAACAATTCGATGTTCTGTAAATGTAGTTGGAGATTCGGTGTGTTTATTTAATCTGTAGGTCTTGTGTTTTAAATAGCCTAAAAGGTGTCAACAACAATACTGCACGATAATTTTGTTTTGTGTTCGACGTTTAATATAAGAAAAGATTTAAGTATGTTTTGAATCCTAAAAAATACATAATGTATTTTGTTTAGTATTGTGTAAATGTGCATGCATAACAATGCCTGGTTGCGCTATTGCCAATTGCTATAATAATGATAACAATTGTAAAGGGAAAGTCATTACATTTCATAGAATTCCTAAAGATGAAGGCCTGAGAAAAGTGTGGATTCATGCGTGTAAACGAGCAGATCATTTTAATTTTGATAAAGTTAAAGTCTGTTCACTTCATTTTAATGACGATGATTTCGAAAAGGATTTTAAATCCTAATTATTAAATACAACACCTGTGAAATCTGGTGTCATTCCACGTTTTAACATTTCCACCGTTGAAAATAAATGTGTTGATTCTGAACGAGCGACAAGGATTAAAAAACGTGAAAACCAAGAAACATTATAATAACTTATTGACGAGTCCGATGGAAATCTATCAGAAAAATCACCTGTAAACTGAAATGAAGTTGGTGCAATTGTAACGTGTAATTCTGTAAATGAAACCCACTTTTCGTAGTCAGTAATTTTAATACAAATATCGTTGTAAATAATGCCTCTGTAGAAGAAATGAAACGTTTAAGAAATGAAAATTTACTTTTGAAGGAACAAATTCAACTTGCATTACAAGAACTTGCCTCGGTTAAAAATAAAAATGTGGTTTTACAAAGCAATGTTACTAAGTTTAAGAATATTTTTTTTCTGATAATCCGACGGAGAGGAGGAGCCTTAAATGACTTGCAAGCTAGTGAAGATGATGTGAAGTGTGATCTACAGGAGAACTCTGATCTACTGAAGATGATGGCTGGCTATATAGTGTATAGAGTCAAGGAAAAAAAATTGTCTCAACTTTTGTATACGGTCATCCAACAAACGAGTGCCATAATAATCAAAGGGATTGGCTGTCAACTTTGTCAATGTGCTATTTATTTATTTACTACCAAATTCCTATTATGTATAAAAATATATACAAAAAAGGACCTGAAGGGGGCATAAAAGCCTGTACATAGGTTGGTCCTTTGTAATTTAATTTATTGCTAATTTTTTATTCCAGATGTATGTTTCCACAGTCAACCAAATAATTGTCAAGGAACATCCTCAGATACGTAATTCATAGTGTGATGTGCTTTTAACTTTCAAATAAAAAATAACTCTTGAATTTTTCAAGCTATGGTCCTATAATTTACTTTAATATTATGTAATATTGTATAAAATAAAAAGTTTCTGTTTTGACAATGAGCGAATTCAGTAAGTAAAGTAATTAATAGCGTTAATAATGTTATACAAAAGGCATTATTATTGTAATTATTATAATACAGTTATTAAAACTAACATTATAAACTGTTTTATGCTAAACACTACGTCTGAGTTTGACCCGATGACGCGCCATAGCCGGCAAGTGGTGGGGAAGACATGCGTGTGGCCCATACCTTGTATTCTATTTACCTTGGCTCCAACTATCACACTCCGCAGTACTGCATCAGCACTTTCTTAATAGTTTGTTACTGAAACTTTAGTCTTTGAAAATAATCTGTATGGTACACAGATTAAAGCCCATTACTGATTAAGAAGTGAATACACTTTTGGGTCTGGCACTTTTTTGCATGAGGGAACTAAAATTTGTGCTTGTACAAAAAGCGCTACACTTGCCGTTCACAAATGATTAGTATTCTTGAAGTACGTTAGTCTACCAGTGAGCTGACTGTATATACGTTCATGGGAGAGTGCTGTGATTTCTGCTTGTTAATTTTAAACTATGTATATAAAAAAGTTTAATAATGAATATTTAAATTGTAATTAACGCCATTATACAACATTCCCGACCCATCTAACACGAATTTGTTTAGAGCGTTTACAGTTAAATAATGGTTATCTTGCACATTAAATACAAATACGTTCATTTATAAATATTTAAATTATTAACGAATGTCGTTGTACTACATGCCCAGTCCTCACAATTCAGCACGCATAACTGTTCCCGTCACAATTCAGCCCTCACAACTGTTCCTCTCACAATTCAATAGCTCTGATGGAGGGCAATTTTATTATTTTACATTATTATAGTAATTTTTGAACTACACATTTTCTAAAATTCATTTTTGAAACAAGTTTTTTGTGTTCATCTACCAAAACTCGAGGAACTCAACTGGCACGCTTTCTTCTGTAGCCCAAAATCACCACTAACAATTTCATAAATAAAGAACAGTTCTTGAAATTTCAGGAAAGATTTTTTTTTTTAAACGTCCGACTATTGTGCACACTTGGGCATATGCAAACGATGGGATGATTTATAGCGTATGAAAATGCCAAGCCCTGGCCGGGAATCGAACCCGGGTCCTCGGTTTGAAAGCCTAGTACGCTATCAACTAGGCCACCGAAACGGCTTTCAGGAAAGAAGGAACTCAGCGCGTCTATAGTGAAACACCCGTCCTGTTGAATTTTTTCCTTAATCCTTGTTCTGAGTTCTTCAGTCACAACTGAAGGTCGGTCCGCCATTAAACAGATGCACCACTTCCGGACCGATTCATCACGTTTCCGGCTATTTGTCTGTAAATTTCGATAGGGCGCACTCTTTTCGCGTTTTGTAACTACTATTGCTGGTAGTTACAACTACATGAGTTGATTATGTATTACAATCTTAAACAAGAAGTTTAAAAAATAATTAATAAGCTGAACAATGAAGAAGTACTAACAACGTGTAACGTAACTTAAAATTAAATTTCTATTTGAGCTAAATCTAGCACGCAATACATTGACAATGAGAAATGTAACGGTAAAATTATACATAAAAACATCAAAAATATATAAAAGGTAATTCAACAAATTACGTGATTATATTAATAGACTACTAAAGGGTTTCTCGCTCAAAGGGATGTAGTTTACTTTGGGAAGCTGATGGGTTTCCACACTGACATGATTGTGCAGTCTTCTTTTATGATGCATAGCGAATAGGCTAGGTTTTTTAATAATAATGTGATTAAACTCATATGGTGTATTCATACAGCTGTTCCATTAAGTCGGACGTTAGGACTAAAATGGTGGGGAAAGTGGGAAAGAACCATAAACAGTACTAGACAGTGTTACTATATTTTCAAACACCCAAGTCAGTAGAGATGATACTAATCTGTGAAATATTGTTACATGTAAAAACTGCTACTGCTACTTTTCAATATCTGTTTAATTAAACTGTGAACTGTGAAATAATGTCTTGGCTGATCTGTTATGTAGCTATTGCTTCTTCATATAGGCTAATGTAAATCAGAAAAAACAAAGAAACAAAATCAGGTATTTTATCTACACAAATTCACAATTCTTCTATACAATTATTCTTCTACACAACATTACTTGTGCAAAAAAAACATTCGCTATACTAAATAAATAATACCAACAACAAGCTAAATCTGGCAGGAAACAATTGCGTGCGCGCAGTTAGCAATGTCAATATTTATCTCTTCTCAGTAATTCCGCACTAAGTGTGAAGGGAAAATTTCACAGTTCACAGTTAGTGTGCAGATAGGTTTTTTTTTTTTTTTTTTGCAGATAGGTTTTTTTTTTTTTTTTTTTTAACGTCCGACTATTGTGCACACTTGGGCTAATGCAGACGATGGGATGATTTATAGCGTATAAAAATGCCAGCCCTCGCCGGGAATCGAACCCGGGTCCTCGGGGTGAAAGCTTAGTACGCTATCCACTAGACCACCTAGGCGGTCAGCAGATAGGTTGGACCAAACTGTAAACTCATTACGGTTGAACAGATTTCGGAGATTTCAGTTCATAGTTAGTAGCAGTTGAACTCAGCCATTCACTATTAGATAAACATGTGAAATTTGACTATCTGTGAAAAAGCAGCAGTTGTGTGACATCGTTACCATATCTAAAAGTCAGTTTCAATAAGCCTAACAGACAGGTAACGCTACTACGGGATACACTTTTTTCAGCGTTTTTGCTGACTGATGCTTAACAAACGGTGTATAGAATTTTGTACTCAAGCTAATTCGATACAAGTTAACAAATACAAATGAGTGTGTGCAGTATACCCATCATAATCGTGGTAAAACTAACAGCAGACCTCGCAGTAACAGCGTTCCGCGACAACGCCCCGATTCGCTTGTAGCCTAAGCTTTTCCGCCAACTTAACCGGTAACAATAACATTTACGAAAAATGTTACCGGACCAACTTTATTGGAAATTGTATGCCCTTTCTCTATGAAGCGGTCAAAGCTACGATAGGTCTTGCCGTTCAGCAAATCAGGGCTCGCATTCTTGAAATTTAAGTGAGTGAATGGGGAAAAATCTTACATATACGTCGTTCGTGATTTACACAAAGTACCTTGTTATCAGATTTTAAAACAATCGGTCTTTACGTTTAGCCAAAACTGCTAACACTTGTAAATTAGAGGCCGCCATCTTAAAACGGAAGTGAATGGGAAAAAATGTACATACATCATACAAAACATACATCGATCGGACTTTATACAAGGTATCTTCGTACCAATTTCAGAACAATCGGGCATTACGTTTGGTCAAAACTGCGTAGACCTACACTTGTCACTGTATCTCAAAGGCCGAAATTATGAAACGGAAATGAATTGAAAAATCTTAATACACATTTCATTCGGGCTTTATATAAAGTACCTTCGTACCAAAGTTCAAAACAATCTGTCAATACGTTTGGCCAAAACTGCAAAACAATCTGTCAATACGTTTGGCCAAAACTGCAAAACAATCTGTCAATACGTTTGGCCAAAACTGCAAAACAAACATACCAAATGCCTCGCTTCGCTCGGTCAGTGATGTTTAACATGTTTGAGCAGAAACGTTTCTGACTGATAAGCCGTTTTGTTAGATAAGAATGCACTCGTCTGCTAATCACGCGGCCTGCGCACATCTCAAATACGATACAAATACACACGTAATGTAGGCTACTATACCGGTGTATCCTGTATACATAATGTACACAATATTAAAATGTATTACTGTACTAGTAAAAGTGATTCAGTAACTGCGAGTCTCGAACTCAAGACCTTAGATATTAGTAACATACTGACCGACCACCGAGCTGCTAAAGACTGTGGCACTTGCATATTATCCTAGGTAAAATCGTTTACCACACTTTGTCTATGTAAACGTTCTATTTATAAAAGCGGGCTAATGTTTGTAAGTTCGGTAGTATAGCACAGTTTTAACCCTTTCTCAATACGGAAATGTTCTGCATTCATCGTTACAGTACACTTGCCGTAGGTTGTCAATATCCCAGATCCCAGACAGGCTTGCCGCCACACAGAACTCTCACGTGGAGAGCGAACATGTAGGCTATAATCCCCTCCCACCGTGCCAGCCAACATACAGTTATTACAATGTAACTTTTACACAAATAGCAGTGTACAATGTACACGAAACCTTGAAAATCAAATGAGAAATACAAAAATGTAGTTTAAACCACATTTTTAATTGTAATTAATGGCACGATTTTTGAAAATAAAATTTGATATTCCAATTTTTGTAGGACTATATATGGATTGAATTATAAATTTTTGTACCATACTTGAATTAAACTGGGCTAAAATTGGGAACGTGAGGTTTGTGAGTGCTAAAACACACGCACGCACCCGCGCGCACACACACTGGCATTTTTTAACGTCGATAAAGCCGACTTTAAAATCAATTTGTTTTTTTTATCGTTCATTAGATAACCGAAAAACACTGTTACTTTAAATAAACTTTAGATGGGCTCTCTTAGGATTTGAAAATTGGTACAGTATACAGTATTATATCCATCGAAATCTAAAATATACTTACTGTATTTAGGACCGCTTTGTATTGCGGATAAGTAAAAAAAACCTAAATAATGTTTTTTTTTTATTTTTAAAATTTCAAACAACCATTACAGTTATGAATACAATAGGCCTGCTGAAGGTTCAGAAAAATCTTAGCCTATAAATTTGATTTTAAAGGCTCCTGTGTGTACTTAAGAGCTATATTTGATATCAAAAGTTAATTTTTTAAAAGTTATTTTGCATTAATTTTTGAAGATTTTAAACCATTCGTTTGAATCAGGACACTGGCAAATTGAAATTGAAATTCTATCAATTAAAATCGATTTTCCTACACTGTCACCAGCATCATCACTATACTCTTTGTAGGCCTAAGAATGAAGTGCAGAAAAAGTGAAATGAAGATACATCTAGCGGGAAACGTCTATGCCTACACTAAAAAATAGCCTATTCTTTAAAACGTTAGTATAATGATAACAGCGAAATGAAGTTCCAGAAAGAGATAACGTGTTGCATGTTACAGTTGCTGAACAGATGTTGGCAGCACTGTCTCTGTTTACAATTGAAATATTTAAATAAATACAATTTTAACGATATCTGTTCTATAAATGATAAAAAATTATATAAATGTAAAATTGAAAATGGCGGCTCCACAATACGCACCTACTGCCAGTAGCTCCCGGACCCTGGAAGGCAATCCCGTGCCTCGCTTTCCACCTGGACAGCCACCCAGTACTAGCACAGAACGCTGGGTTCCCTCCGAGTTCCTTGTTCAACTCCAAAGCTTTCGCTTGCAATACGGGCCCCGACACATACCCGGTGCCGCGCTCCACCGTGTACCAATTGTACAAAGCGTAATCCAAAAACTTATCGTTGGCCTGTTTGGCTGTCACCCGACTGGCCAGACAGTCTTTGGAAACCATTTTGGCGCAGAAATTTTCAATATCTTTTCGGTTCCGCTTCCAATCTGACACTGTGGATGTGCCCACGTTATACTCCGCGGCGATTCTCCGTAGAGGCTCTCCTTTGTCCATCCGAGAGATGGCTTCCAGCCGGGTTCGCATGGTGACGACCGTCTTTTTCCGTTTTGTTTCCGTGACTGCTGGGCAGTCCATGACTAAACTATCCTAACAGTAGCGCGTTTCAAGGTTAATTTACGTGTAATTGTTCACTAACGCTGTTCGTATCGATCGGGCAATTGGCGAACTATTTATAACTGATCGCAATATTGCACACTGTCCACGTAGGCTATTTACTGTATATCACCGAAAGCAAGCAAGCAAACAATACGTTTAACTATGGCACAGTGGGTTTAAAACAACACAGAACGTATAAACCGTCTCTCGGATAAACGAGTATTCACTGCGGAAGAATGACGTAATCCGTTGTCATGGTAACGCCCTCTATCTCCCCTCCAGTCCCCTCTTCTACTTCCACTTCAGCTGTTGATATTTCGACAACGTAACAGCTTAGTACAGTAAATTCCAAGCCCTAACTAATACTTAGCTTATGTGTTTGGAATTACCAACAGCAAGTTACTCGATTCATTAACAAGCTAAACACAACCGAAAAAGTTATATTTGTTGTAAACATAAAAAAATATTTTTTTAAATATATATACTTAACATCAGTATTTTTAACTATTATTCATAGCTTAGAATAATGCCCAAATCCATGAAACGTACATAAATCCTAGAACAAAACTTGTACTATCTGCTGCCCTCCGAGTTGGTTCAAAATTTTAAAGCGTTCCTAAAACTTCCCTCAATAAGTTCTGGAATAAGGATAGCTGCTGTAAAATCACTGTTTACGTACGTATATATTTTCTTTTTTGTAACAATTACATAGCACATTTCATTAAAATCTGCAATATGTTGTGTCCAGATGAACACACATGGCAAGTAAAACCACTTTGAAAACAGACCCATCCGTTAAAATTTCGTACAGATTTTCGCCGCAATCACCATACTTTGTTTAATGAAAAAATATAGTAACAATAGACTCACTTCCACTTGTAACAACAGAGATAAAATGTCACCACAACAGAAATCCACATTTTGTTAATGCATATTATAATTTTAGTTCTAATATGCAAGTAATATAAATGTAAAATAAAGTATGTCACGAATACGTAAAATAAAGTATGTCACGAATACGTAAAATAAAGTATGTCACGAATACGTGCGCCATGCCTCTTTATTGATGCGACATCCCTAACAGTTATGCAACAGACCTAATTTATAAGTACAATATATTTATTAAATAATGACATATTTTTTCCTATAACGTAACCACAATATTGTCGAAGGGATGAAGTTATTTTAAGACAATTATTATTAACATTTGCCAAAGAAATTCAAAGATGCATTTGTAAATTTATGAAATAATTATATTAGACCTACTAAATATTATATAGTAGTATTTTTAATCTGAATATATTTTAACATTTTAAAATAAATTTTCACTATTTACACTGTGCTGTTGGTTGTACGGAATGCAGTTCTTGGAGTATGAATAACTTTGTCATTTATATTTGTTTTAGTTGGAGTTATCAATAGATTTTGCATTTACTTAGGCTAGAAATTGTTCAGAAATTTGAGACTAAAAGTGACGTGAAATTTAAAATGTTGGCTTTGAATTTAAATTTCACATGACCTCCCCCCTCCCGATATTGTTTAGTGTCCGTACTTTAACCACAGTGAAAATATGGCAACTATGTAGCTTGGAAGAACGGGCAACATTTCGCACAAAAAAACATTAAATTTGACTAACGATAAATCCACAAACTTAAATAATGTTTACTTACTTACACTTAACGATGCCGTGCCTTTTTTTAAACTTATCCAACCAACCTTCGCTTGCTTGAAACTCGTGATGGCCCAAACCAGCAGCGATCTCCAGAGCCTTTTCTCGAATTAACAGTCCAGACAAGGGAAGATTCTTTTCGCGCATGTGCATTATCCACTTCACAAGAGTTTCGTCGATGCCTAAGTAGGTGCACATTTTAATTCTCATTCTATTTACATCGTAGTCATTACCGCGTTTTAAAATAAGATCGCGTTTTTTCAAAATAGTAGACAACGAACTGGGCGTTATAGCGAATTTTTTAGCCAATTCTTTCTTCTTTACACCTTTATCTATTTCCTGAATAAGGTGCATTTTTTCCGAAATACTCAGACATTTTCGTTTCGACATGGTGTGACAGTAAAGCAGGTGCGGTCTATTTTCAAAACCTCTCACTAGCGACCAGCCTATAAAATATCTCGACTACTGCGACTATCGTATAACCTAAAATTCGCGAAAATATTTTGTTACGACTGTTAATAGCTTAGAAAAAAACAATCTTTTCCGAATGTTTATAAGCTACACGTTTCTTTACAGTACGGTATATAGGTTAACACTGAACAACACAATGACAGTTTGAGAAATGCAACACCCCTTCGTTCGTAAATAGACTCTTCCACATTCCGTAACCCCCTCCTTTAGAACTGCAGCCTGATTGGTCGCCTAATCCCTCTCTAATCACGTAGAAGCACTGACTCAGGTGAACTAAATTCAACTGGAAATTTCGTAGTACAGAAATAAATGTACAAACAGTACTTAGTGAAACAAAAATAAATTCACTGACACTACAACGTCTATTAATAATTACTCAATCGCCATATTTGGGGTTAGCTATAAAAGTAAATGAATATTAATATGCCTACAGTTATCACAGCGGCCGTCTTTATAGAAGTTGAATCTGTTATCTAGGTAAGAAATACGCTGGCTCGCGTGATGTCATTATGAATTCGGCGGCGCAACTAGGTCATGACTTTTCAACCTCTCCAATACCCGAGTGCACTTCACATTTTTACGGTAATTTGGTATTCCACCTAAATACCGGGGAGAAGTAGGCCTTTAGAATTTTTGCCCAAAACAATAACAGTAGAGCGGGTAGACCCGAAAACTGGGTGCTAAATGACAAGTATTAACGTAATTTGTGCTTTGTTTGGCAATGTAAATACGTAGTATACACAGAAAACTTCACAATTTTAAACTGAAATAAAATTTAAGCCATTACAAAATTTTGTTGTTACAAGGAGGCAGTGGTCCTAATGCAGTAGCGAAGTGAAATAAGGCAAAATGAATAACATCATGTGTATCGAGAATGCTTTTGTGCTTATATTCGAAAAATAATTAAAAATACTATTTCGTAACTTAAGACATTTTTTACACCTGAACCGTATTTGCGCACCTCCAGTGGGAAACCGTGAACTAAGCATACTGCATGTGTATTATTGTTTAAATTTACAGTAGTGAATTGTTAGTATAAGGATAATAGCAGTACGGAAAATGTTTCGTTGACATATCGGAAGCGATTTCGAAAGAAAGATCTTAGTTTTTCGAAAATCAAATTTATCAAAAATCAAATTAACTTACAAATTACGTTAATAATGTACTTTGGCCGCCATTAAAATCAATTTCGTAATTAAAAATTTTATACAGGTTTCAACTTTAATTACGATGGTGAAATGTAACATTTTTTTGAAACTGTTGAAATGATTTTGCTGGGGAACAAACTTATCTGGGTCTTATGGACTACAATTGAACAAGAGCCGCCTCGGTGGTCTAGTGGATAGCGTACTAGGCTTTCACCCTGAGGATCCGGGTTCGATTCCCGGCGAGGGCTTGGCATTTTCATACGCTATAAATCATCCCACCGTCTGCATTAGCCCAAGTGTGCACAATAGTCGGACGTTAAAAAAAAAACATTTGAACAAAATCGATCCGATTGTTAACAGTTTCTTGACAAAGTACATTGTTAAAAATTTTTTTAAAATAGTTCCGATATACAAACAAATCATGTGAAATTAATAGAAAGCAGACAAAATTAGTTTATCTCCAGCATGTGGCAGACACACAGACTGCCAAGGAAAGATCCATTAAAATATCAAGATTTTTTTCGATCAGGTGCTTCGTATAGTATGAAAGTTAATAACACATTCGTAAGTATAACTTTGATACGATCGATTGAATTTAATATTTAAATATTGTTGTGGTATAAATCGTCAAATAGAATGTTAATAATTTTTAAGCACAAAATAGCAATAACTGATACAAAATGCCACAAAGATTTCAAAGTTCAAAGTATTTCTGGTCTACTTTACTCAAACTATGATTAGCTACCTTAAGTTATTAGCGTGTTGAATAAGGCCATTCGTATTTCCTCGTTCTCTGTCTACTTGTTGTCTAGTATCTACCTTACTGAGCATGATATATTCGAAACAGGCACCTATGTGTTTCATGCTCTGTTTGTGTTTTTTCACTTTTTCAGCGAAATGTTTCAAGTCCGCCACACCCTCCACAGTCCACGCCGTGTCACTGACACTCATGACCAAGCATATGTAACAAAAAAATTTATTTCTTACTTGGCATCCACACAGCCAGTCTGCGTGGTTGTACATGGAACAGTTAAATCTTCTTTTGAAAGCGTTTTTGCCTTTGCAAGCATTTTGTAGCTGGACTATGCACATATCTGGCCTCGGAGGCCCGAGCTTTTTCAGTTCTATTCTGTTTTCGAAAGTAAGATTAACACAACCGGTCGTTAGAATATTATTGACAGAGTTCGTCATGTTTTTAGCGTCGGATTGTCAAGAACAAAACCACCACACACACAAACGCACCGCGGTATCACAAACTGGCAAAGTAACAACTATAAACTAGCAGCAATGTAGAGGTCAGCGCCCAGCGGACGCCGCCCTATATGTTCCCCTCCTCCTCTCCCTTCCACTACTATCTGCCAATCTTTACATTGCGGGCGGACGAGCTGGAGCCCAGCGTAAAGACTATTCTGAAAACATACAGCTCTGTATTATTCGGTCGATACACAGATTTCCGTCCACAGCGGCGCTCAAGTATATATTTATAAATTTACACAATAAAATCGTTTTTTTTTTAAGAGAGCTCCAACTAGCCTTAACGGAGTTGCAAAGTTTTACTTTGTACTTTATTACGCCTACTACAACGCCCCCCCCCCGCTGACCTCACTCTTGTCCGTGGGACGCCTAAATGGCCCGTCTGGAAAAGTGCACTGTTTTAATATCAAACAAAAATGTATTTAATGAGTGTGTAGCACATAATAATTAGGCCTACGATCAAAGTTTTCTTTTCGTAACAACGTCGTAAGATTTTGGCCGAAATCGGAACCGATCGGATACTTCCGCATTTTCAGTTTATAATTTTGATTTACGTTACATCCTTAAGCTGCAAAAAAGCATGCAATTTTGTCATAAATAAATATATATATATATATATATATATATATATATATATATATATATATAAGTTATTGTTTTAATATACATTTTATTGTTATGAAACACGAAAGTGTATTGAGATTGTGATGTGGTATGCTTATGTGCAATGTTAAACGTTACAATAGTTGTGAAAGCTTTTAATAACCTTTAAAATGAAACTTTTTTTTAAATTGTATACACGTTATCTTTTTGCTTACCTGGCCGTACTTCAAGGCGAGTTCCGCTTTGGAGCGGACAGACAATATCCGATCATGTAATATATGAACAAGTACACAACTTTAACTTCAAATATCTTTAATTATGGATTTTATTCGTTTTAAAATTTTTTATCCACCTATGAAAAAGCTGTCTACGAGAGTATAGCGGGCAGTTGGCTAGGCCTCACTCCTATACGCAGGTTCGAATCTTGTTAGTACTAGTAGACTAACTGACAAAAAATAAAGACTTTAAAATCAAAACATCTATCATCTATTTAGAGTGGCTCAATGGCACTATTAGATTTACCTTGATTCAACAGGTTGGTTCCTATCGAAAATTTCCAGGTTGATTCCTTCAGCAACACTGCTTGAAGTGGTCGATTCCAAAGCGATTTTTAAAGCTTTCTTTCTTGCAGCAACTTTTCTTGCAATTATTGACCTCTTTGTACGTTTAAACGGTCTCCGTTTGGGTGGCATTTCGACCGATCACAAAATTAAAAAAAAACTCGTTTATTCCAATTAATCAACGGAAACAAATGCACCGCACCACTAAAATCTCTTACTGACCTAACCAAGAAAACACTTCAATTTCTATTCCCGCGAATATAGGAGTGCGCGCAACTACTGGTGGGGGGCAGATGACGCGACCAGCGAGCACAGCACTGCTACAGCACGGAGACAAAGGCAACTAAAGATGTTAGTGGCTAGAGAAAGGGCCAGCCAGTGGCCACTAGGGATGGGCACTTCTGCTATTTTTACAATTATCAACGAACTGTTTGTTGAAAAAAAAACTGTTTGGAAAAACAGTTTGAAAAAACAGGTTTAGAAAAATGAAACTCGAAGTTGTATTAGCAGCTAAAACATAAGCACAAACGTTCAGTTTTCTAAGACTACTTTTTCATTCCCATTACCACCATGTCCTTAACTGTTTTTGGGTGTAAAACATTTAAAAAAAAAATAATCCTTATAAGTGTAGTAATAATTAAATTACATTCTCAAAACGTAATATATATGTATGCCATTTTATATTTACAAAATGCAATGAATTTCTAATAGAAGCATTATTTTTTTTTACTTAAAAATTAAATAGCCTTTGCATATTTACTGAAATGCAAACAATTTAGAATATTTTTAGTTGATTAAAAAATACTGATGATTGATAATAAATATAAAAAATATGTTTAAATAAAATTAGGTTATGTATTTACAAAATGTGAGATGTTACTGTCATATTTTTATTTGGGAGAAAGTAGGTTTTCATTTTTCAACACTGAAAAAAGTAACCTTAATAAGTAAAATATAGTAATAAGAACATAGGCCAAATATGTTTAAATAAAATTGGCTCTATATAGTTACAAAATTATAGGTTATTAACATTAGGTAATTATAGGTTAATGATAGGTTATTAACATTAGCATTAGCAAAAAAATAAGTTTTCCATTTTACAACACAGAAAAAATATAAAGTTTATTGTAATAACATATTTAACAAAACAAATGTTTTTAAAGAAAATTAGGCTCCGGATAAAAATAAAATGTAAGACGTTTGTAATATTTCCCATCACAAAAACAGGTTTTTCACTTTTAAACACTGAAAAAAACACTAAAAAGTCCACACATCCAATAAATAATTAAAAACTATGCACTTAATTCTAAAAACTTAAAAAAAGTAAAAGAAAACTTTCAAAAGTGTCCACTAAATATTTTTAAATTTCTAAACACAAAGTAAACTGCGGAGAAAAACTAATATAAAACACAATTATGGCTGTTTTTACAGTTTGAAAAACAAATTTAACATTTAAAACTTTCAAACAACTCGCAACAAAATAAAGATAATCTTTGACAACGCCCAAACAGTTCTTACTTCACTACGTTGCAACTAGAAACTTTAAAATAGAGGGAAAAAGTATAGCAGGTTAAAGAAAAGGTGTTTGCACTGTTTGCTGGAAAACAGTTTAGCAGGAAAATAGCAGTAAAATTAGTTTTAGCGCTTGCGGCAACGTTCGAATAGAACGTAGGTGTTGGGGAAGTCCAAACTGCTGTTCCTTGTTTAACAAATCACGATCCAGTCCAATTCAAACTGCTTGTTTCCGTTTGGAAAAGCAGTTTGTTTTTCGTATATAGAAAAACAGTTTGTTTTAACAGTTTGGTGTTTTCTTACCCATCTCTACCAGCCAGTGGCCACTGCCCGGACGAGTGCGGAACAGTTAGTTGTACTTCCTTAGGCCGAAAGTAATCGTTACTAAAAGCTGAATATTACTGACTACAGCTACTTGAGTACTTTGTTACTAACGCACTGCAAGTAGCGGTTTATGTATAGGTATAAATATAAACTACTCCAGTCCAAGTGCAATAAATCAGTACGGCATAGCAGCGCGTTTGGCTACAATATTTGCCTTTAGTAAACAATTATTGTACATCATTAATAACGTTGAAGCTGCAACAATATTCAACTCCTAACATTACTTCAGCTATAAAGAATTAAATGTCGTGGTTTTGTGTCGATGTGTTTTGTTTTGTTATTTATAAACTTTGACGAGTTTTGAAAATAATGCAGAGATCATTTCATTGGTTTGACAATACCTAAAAATAGGCGACACGATCGTCACCGAATAAAAGGTTATAAACATGACTATGAGCAGCACAAAATAAGGCATTTATATTTCATAAGTATTTGTTAAAATTTAATTATAATCAATATTTTTCTAAAGATATAGTATCGTAATTATTATTAATCATATGAAGTTTAATTAAATACATTCTGTAGTCATTTACTGTATTACAGAATCAAAAACCAAAGTAATCACGAGTACTTAAAATCAGATTTGTAACTAGTACTTTTGTGTACCTGGAATCGTGTATCATTTAACGGTTTTAACCCACCACTACTGCAAGTACCATTGTTGCCGGTTGCCGGAGGTGGAAGTGTCACTCATGCGGTAGGCCTATACAGTATGACCAAACATTCAAGAAACGAAGAAAAATTCCACAGAAATTATTAACGCAACTATAATACCATTGCTAAACATACAAAGTTACAAGTGCTACACATTGTTAAAAATTAGCGCTCACATTAAAATGATCCAGAAAACTCAAAGAAACCACTTGCCTAAAACAAATTTACTATTAATACAGTGTTTTTGACTTCCGTAAAATAAAATAGCACACTTAAAGAAGTTTATTAGCTGTTAAAATTTTACCCTAACAAGAGAGCAGGAAGTCGCTACATCTTTAATAAACCCGCTTTGCGAACTACCGGAAAACTGGAAAATGTGCGTAATATTTCAAAATCGGTTAATCAGATTTTGTTCAAATTTTATAGTACATAAAATCAAAACTCACACCATTGCAGTTTCGTAGAGATAATGTCATTTTTAATCATTATAATTCATTCAAAGCAATATTGTTTACTTTACAACAATCTGTATGACAGAAGGGAACATGAGGTTTTTTATTGTACAACTTCCAAGTTATAGTTATACTTTTTACTTATCATCTTTAATCTTACAAAGGTTTAGTACCTCCAGCCTATAAATAAATAAATAATTATTAGCAAATTCCTATTGGAAAATGAGCTGTTGGATACTATTTTTTTCCCACTGCTGACATATTTCAAATGTCTGTAATAGTTTCAAAGAACTTACAACGTAATCTAAGTTTATACAATTTAATTATCAAATACGTTAATTCAAACAAAATTAATAAAATAATTAATTATTTTGTTTTTATTCCTCATAATTAAAAACACAATTATTTTAATACAAATAATTTATTTATATTAATCGTTAATAATGCAATAAATATAATCTCAGTTTAAATAATATCATTGACGTAACAGCTGTGCTACAATCAGCTGTTATGAATATATCTTCAAAAGTAAACAAATTTCCGTTATAATTTAGACTTTATGTTTTCATATTTAGTGTGTGAATCGTCTGCATTAGCCCAAGTGTGCACAACAGTCGGACGTTAAACACAAAAAAAAAATTTAGTGTGTGTGTTCGAGATAAAGAAAAATAAATGAGTACCTTTTCAATGCATTGGCAGTTATTGCTTTTTGTAAACCGCTGTTTGTCTTAACCTTTCTACTCTTCCTTCTTGCCGACAATGTCAATCCTGATTTCTGTCTGCAACGCTGCCCTGGCATTTTAATAACAAAACAAAACTCGTAATGCACCATAAACATTCACTGCTGCCAACTGACAATGCCTCTAATCTAATTCTATGTCAACGGGCGGAGAGAAGAGAACTGTCAGTTTAGTTTCATTTTTGCGACGATAGAATGCGACACAATATGCTTGCTGTAAGCGGACGTTTACAATTTTACTGCCAGAGAATTTATTTTTAATTTTAGCTTTTTTACAACAGCAAATGTTACATGAAATCCAGTATAAAATTTGTATTTTAGGAAAAGTACATCAAACATAATTTTAGGTATATTTAGTGAGTTCATTAGAGCAGAAAAACTAATAAAACTAATTTAATACTTCTGTTAGCAAGCGATTTTTAATTTCAAAAAGCAAATTGTCACTTTGTTTAATAGAGCAAGATATTCTTGTTCTTTCTTTAATACAGTATTCTCTAACTGCTCTATTTTTCCTACGTTTGCGTTTGCACTTTCCCACTTAAGATAACTGTGTTTCAAAATTGTTTGACTTAATGTTGAGGAGCTAGAGATGTATTACAGAGAGAATTGAGGAAGTCAGATGCTAATTCACATTATTATTACTTAAACTTGTGCAATCAAAAAACCTTGACAAAATTTTGGCTTAAAACAATTCACTTTTGTTTATTAAGGTACTATTTTCATATAGAATTAAAAAATAAATTTTCTAAACAATTTGGTGGTTTATGGAGATAAATGGCTGTACACACACATACACACACACACACACACACACACACACACACACACACACACAACGCGCACGCACACACACACACACACACACACACACACACACATTCAAACAAATAAAGCGATTTGAATCAAACTTTGGTTTTACTTGCTACAAACTGTATTAAACCCTCTAATGTTCTTCATTTTATAATATCAAACATTAAACAAATTCGGAAAAATTATAAAAAATATTTTTTTACTGAATTCATACATCATAACAAGGTGCAGATAAATTTAAATGTTATTTTACAAAAAATTCTACTTAAGATAAAGGCCTTGGGAATAGTTAAAAAATTTGGCTTACTCCTGTAACTGAAGCTAAGCAACTCGAAACCTTCTTTCTTAACAGTCGCTGCGCACACACACACACACACACACACACACTCTCACTCTCTCTCTCTCTCATCCACCAGCTTATCAATTTCCCACTACTACCCTCAAAATCTCTAATGATTTAGTCAAAGTGTACAGTTTTAGTCAACTCATCCTTAGTTAATTGCTAACATTAACAAAACAATAATTTTCTGTCCAACATAGTTGATTTTGTAAAATTTTTGTCAATTTAATTTACTGAACGAACATTAAACTAAAACAAACTGTCAGTAAAGAGACAAAAATAATCTTATACTGATAAACGTCAGGAAACACTCCTTCCATTTGAAGGTATTGTACGAGTGTACAATTCAACAACTTATTATTAAAAAAAAAACAAACTTAGAGACCTTAGATTCTAAGCATTCTTTGAATGTACCTTAGGACTTTTTTAAATAAATTAGTATTAGGTCTATGTCTTACATTTTTTATTCTATTTCTCAAATTTGATTTTCTTAGCCTGTTGATTGAGTCCTCTACAAATGGTCCCTTTCTCTTTCCTCCTTGTTTATCACTTACAAAGTCACAATCCTCTTACCCAGTTACTCACTCTATCTACTTCCTATAGTATTTATACCACTCACAACCAATAAACTTTCTCATGAATTTAATCATTTATTTAATTACTTGATCACTTTCTTGATCATGTTTCTCACTCCCTTTGACACTCTTTCTGAAGTTCGTAACACATTCTGTCTCTTGCTTTCTCCTTTTCTGCATTACTAGTTTCTCCAATTTATTTTTCTTACCCTGACTACTGTAAAAAAAAATCATAACTTCTTCCACCATAAGTTTCTTCGAAAATATAATTTGATCTTTGTAATCAACGTTAAAATGTACATACTTTTTCAAATTTCAATGTCCCTACTTTATTTTGAAATTTCAAATTATAATGAAATTAAATTTTCTGACATTCTCATTATTCTCTCAGTAACTTGTTTTGGAATCATTCTCTAAACACAGTTTTGGGTTCAAAACACTTGTAGAAAGACAGGATGACAAAGGCTAGTATAGCTAGTATAGCACCAATACTCAACACTTCCCTATAGCGACAATGGAGGACAGGATAACGGCCAGGCAGGACATGAAAACCATCACTCTACTGTGGAGCATACATACGAATCATCACCTCTCCTGCTCAGGTAAGGATTGGACACAGAAAGTGTCTTCCAGTTGTCGTGAGGTGTGAGATGTAGAAGATGAGACACGAAGTCACTTTTTTCTAGAATTCAGGGCTTTGGTACAGTCAGAGGAATTGTGGTAAGAAGAAGAAAGTCTGGAAACAATCCAGAGGAATTACAACAGATGATGGTTGCTGGTGGCTGCGCTGTCTGTGAGTGAACTCTGGATGCTAAGCTCTAGACACTGGCGAATGTGTCTATGGGAAGAAGTGAGGTCCGCCATCTTGTTGGTGATAGTGAATTATAATTGAGTATGTGCCTGTAAATGTTGGCCCTTTGGGCGCTGACTTGGGTATTGGGCCGAGAAAGGGGCCAAATGGCGTTTGGGGGAACTATTGGCATTTGGTTTTTGGTAATAAAAGTTAGTGCAGTGACCCTTCTGAATAAATTGTAGAGTTATCCTATTTTACCTTCATTTCATATCACGCAGTCAGTAGTGTTGTAATTGTGTTTGTTATGTTAATTAGGTTAGCTAAGTGCTCATCATAAGCTGGGTCCCAAGTCTATGTGTGAGTGGCTGACCTGGGGGGATTCAGGGTAACTTAAGATCCACCACCTTGTTACCGAGCATCCCATAATATGCACCCTTTACGTTTCATGGCCAAGGAACATTATAGACATCGGACTGCACATTAAATTTGGATACATGCAAGAAGAAATAAGAAGTTTTTCTCTAAGAATGTTTTTAATTGAGGTTGTTCAAAATGAAATCTTTGGAGTCTTTTTGACATAGTCAGTCTTCAGTATAACTTTATTTTCTTACATAAATACACAAATATTTACTGCTGCTAATTCTGCTTCATCATAATATACATCTTAGATATTTGGTAAATAATTTCCACATTTGGGAAAACCTTGTGGTATTGGTCCAAGATCTTTCTCATCTCCAACTTGAATCACTAATAACATTCCATTTTCTACATGATAAAGAAAATGACAATGTAGCAACCAGTAGCCTAAAACAAAAGTTTTCAATAATTATTAATAAACATTCAAATATTACATTTTAATATACATTAAAAGTTTTATGTATACTAGCAAAAAGTGTAACACCTCTTGGGCAACCCTACCATGCCAACTGTATGCCCCCAAGCCTATTGTCTACTTTCCTTGACTAGATTTTATAAAAAACTTGCAGTTTGCATATATGCAGGAGCAAAAAATAAAAAAAAAGATATTAAATTCAAGAAAAATATTATCATTAATATATTTATGTCATAGGGTTTTCAAAAATCAGTGTTAAATCAATAAGAAAGTAGGCTTTTTTACTCACATCACAAGTTTAGTCCTCATATAGATGGCTGACAAATAACAAAATAGTGTAGTGTTGTCACAGGCCGTGACACAGCAGTAGCCTTGAACATGTTAAGATAGCCTTGTATGGGGTGTTTGTTTTAATAAATATAAACACTTTCTGAATAATTAACTTTATTATTGTTAGTTAATAAATACTTTAAACTACCAGCAAACAATGAACACATTGCTCTCACTATATGATTTGTAGAAATTGTGCTTTATTTATCAGAAATTATTTATATGTAACATTATGTGAGACTTTACTGCCAAAAGCATAACATTTTATTTGGCCAGTTCTGCTAGCCATCCACACATTCTAGGGATTTTAACTTTGCCAGTAGTACTGACCTTATCTGAGAGGAACATAACTTTCACAACAATACTGGCCTGTCAAGGAAATGGCTGCAGCCATCCTACCGCTGAAGACATATTTTAAAAACTATACTTGTGTGCAAAGGATAATGTACCAAAAGAATGTACTCAAAATTTTAGCAAATAAATTCGAAAAAGTAACTGTAATAACAGATGTTTTGTTACAAAATTCTAAAGTCTTGTATACATTTAGATTAATAAATTATGCATGTACCTGGATTATCAAATATAACTCTGAACACAGTGTAACCCATAGCTGGAACAGCTATGCTGTCCTTCACAGGTAATTTGTCATGCAGAAAAACGCCGGAATCCAGCTGTTTGTATAAGTCTTGCAAAGTAGCGTTCCAATCTGGTCCCCATTTACCTTGAGTTATAGTGTAGAAAGAATGTCCATGTAGATGAAATGGATGTGATAAGGGGAAAAAGTCTGACAAATTCAAACAAAAACAAGTGTAAACATTCTTACTGAAGAAAAAACCTTTTAAAAACTGTAATAAAATTAATGTTTATCGATAAAATATATTAAATAACTATTACATTCATTAACTATACTAGTGGAAAAGTTATTGTATATCATTAGTTATGTTTGCTTTAATTGTGTTTTGTAATATTTTACTTGTAATTTCTCAGTAATACTGTAAGGCCATACAATGGACTGTAGTAATGAGCTAAATTAAATACCCTACAATTTTAATATGTACCTGTTACTTTTTTGTTTAATGTGCATACTATATGCCAGTTAGACTAACGAGGTCGAGGGATCAGAAAGCATTGGGAGCAGATACACAAGATAGAGTACAAAGTTTTCTGTAACTGGGAGACATACACAATGTCATCATAAAAGAATGCCATTCTACATTTTCACACTCGCCCAAACATTTGTACAGTTGTTTAAAACACTCAGAAAACCTTTAAATTCCTTTAAAATCACAAAGTTTCCTCAATTGTTTCGTAACATTTTGCTTCAAAGAATGTATAGTCTCCACAACTTGGCTAATTTTATAGTTTTTTATAGGTAGCTGCTGAACTGAATGTTTTTGATATAGCAACCCATAGATTTTGTACAAATGTTTATGAACTAGATTTGTACTGTTTTTAAATAGTATAATTTGAATATGAAAATAATATTGCAATAATTTGTTAGACTTAGATATTAGACATTTTCAATTTTATTTTCCCCTTTGTTTAAATTTATGCAAAAGTACATTAGGTTCTGAAAGTTAAATTAATATTGGTTTCACTGTGGGTAGCATAAGTCTGGAATACTTATTCGCACACATTATATTTATGTTAATGTACAGCTAAAATCAAGAGTGTGGTGCCAAATAGTTAGTTTCCTATTAAAATAACATACTGAGTCATTTATTTTAATTTAAAACATAACTTCACATACATTGTTAATTGAAATTGTTGCTAAAACAAACTTTTTAATAGTAAACAGAATATAAAAGAAACTATAAAAAGCCAAAACTAAAATATTTGCTAAAATAAACCAAAACAGATTAAAAAGTTGAAGGTCAAAATTAAAATCTTAAATATTATAAACAGTTAAAATAAAATAAAAATAACAATAAAAAATTAAATTTATGAAAAAAGGATTTAATTACTGAATTATATATTATTTCACATCAACACCTACAAAGGCATTTAAATGTACACAACAAAAACACATAGAATGAGGAGCACTATGCAGTAATAAAGTAAATAAAACTTTTTATTATACAGAAGGAAAAAATTAAACACACTCAATGGAAATTCACAGTATGTAGACCGCACACAAACAACTAGCAAAAAACTGGCATATTTATATTTTTATTTGTACTTTTTCAACTGAAAAGAGGGGACAGTGCAACCATTAATGCCTTGTTTGCTGGGTGGTGGAAACAGATTTTCTACCACCTTACTAACATCACAAAAACGATAAACATACAAATGAATGATATATGTCTGAAACAATGTTGTAGCGACGTAAATTGAGAGAATGTAAACCAAGATACAATTGTGCTTAGAATTGGGAGAACAAGAAATGAAAACATATGGAAACAGAAAGGACAGCACAAAGATATTTTAATTTTAAACTTAAGAGCTATGAATTTATAACAGTACTGCAGTACAAACAGAGGTGCATGAGAATTATAAAAATAAATTTGTTATAAAAATTTCAGTTATATGATGTTAATTGGATTGAATTGCAATTAACCTTTACTGTTCTATTGGGGTAGCGGCCTGTGTGAAATGCACACTGAATTAATAATATCAACAGAAGAATAACCACCTAATTTCTCTTGCACAAGATTGTTACAAAAAAAAAGAAGGAAGAAAGAAATTTAACATATAAGTTTTTAGATATGATTTTTCTACACTCATTATACTTTATTACCAAGAAATAAAGCCAAAAGATGTAAATAGTTAATGAAGTGTTTAACAGGAAACAGCACTAATCAGGGCAACCATTTTAAAATGGCTATAGCATATGAAATTGAGAAGTGAAAACATTTATTTATGAACAAAAGACTATTTAACAACTGCAGAACATAAATAAACAAATAGTTATGAAAACGTTGATGTAAAGAAAAAGGCATAAGTATTCAGTTAGTTATTAAAAAAATAAAATAGTTATAAGACTGAAAATAAATTGTTATATTACTTACCCATATCAGCGATAACAATTTCAACAACAGAGTCCTTCTGTACTTTTACTAAATTTAAACATTCACATGGGTCTATTGTTTCTTGGCACTGCCGGGTACAAAAAATGTTCTTTGGAACATCCTTGAATTGCGTTAGCAAAGGCGAAGGTGGCGCGGTAAAGGTAATGTTGTTCATCATTGCCACAATATGTTCACTGGTGTCTGGCACTGAAACAAGCATTTTTGGGTTCAGATTTGTTTAGAAATTGACTTGAGAGAAATTGATTGGCAAATATTTAAAGCCAAAATGGGCAATATGGGAAGGGTTTTTTAGTCTTCTAAATTTACTAATGCTAGTAAAGAAATGTTCATCTAATTTAGGACCCTTGGATTTTCTCATTTTATGGATGGAAACATTTATCACTTAATAATTTAAGTATAAGACATTTTTCAATGAAGGTAAAATTATCCAGTTTTTTATATTTCCATAAACAGAATTTTAAATGTTTAGTGACCAAATGTTTTAGTAAAATGTTTGAAAACTGCATTTAAGCATTTATAGTTGTATCATTATATTTGTAGACTTTTTTAATAACATTTACATTAAAACATAAACATTAAAACCTCAAACTGAAAATACAGTGAATTTTGATTCTCATTCTTTTAACTTCCAGTTTCCGTTCTCCACTGTTCATTATTTAAAGTTAATCATAGTAATAAATAAATGTTATTGTACTGTAGATCTGTTTATACAAAGTTTTTAAAGAAATAATAAAATCAATGAATAAATAAAAATTTAGACATTAATTAATTATTAGTACAATTAACACTTCTCCCAATATGCATCCAGATTGCAGTGAAAAATAGTTTTTGCTTTACAGCTGAGCAGCGCAAACACCAAAATAAGGTACATTTTTGATTTTTGATGAGTCAGCCACATTTTGGTCACCTACTATAATCTTTCACTAATGTTGTCAATTACAGACGTTGCAGTTGTGGCTGAATGAATGTCTGGTGTTGTTTATGTTAGTTATCACATAGCAAGTAGTGGCCTAGCTGTTTCAGCATTCGATTAGAACAATATAAGTGTATTAGTGATAGCAGCACATATATATTATTTTAATTCAAAATGTATATCCAGTCATAATCATGCATTTTTTAAATATTTTGTTCATTTGCAATGAACAAGGCAAGTTGCACACCTAATAAATAATGTGGTTTTAGCATATAATTATTTTATCTTAATTTTTTCTAATTTAACAAATAATTTAATAAGTGCAAAATTACCATAAAACGGTAGATAATCCTTGGAGTGAAACAGGTGTTGCACATTATACACAAAGAATTTAAATGTGAAAGTCAATCGTAAATCGGGTTTGACTTTCAAAACAGCAGCTGGTGTTTTTTGGAGGCTTTTCATCTTGCTGATACATCTACCTATGGGCTCAACGGAAGTGCAGTTGATTTCGTTAGGGTTTAAAACCTATTAAAAATTAATAAATTAACCAATTAACCAATTAGGAAAAGGCAGTCTAAAAAAACAAAACACAGATAATCTTAATACAAAATAAAATTAAGAGTTGTTTAAAATTTTTGATTTTTAATTACAGCATTGACCATGGGTTACAAAAAATACATCCATTGAAAATCAAACTCCCTGTATTTATTTCAAGCACATCACAATAAACTCATCCAATTATTTCATACAGGCCTATTACATACTTTATAATAGTATGGTAGGCGGCATATAGATCAGGGAACGTGAGTACAGGGCAGGATGTTCAGAAAAATCCATGTGTTTTCAAAAACAATGATGTGGAATACCACACGAAGCTTGCAACTAATGCATGATTAATTGCTTTTGATGTTATAAACATCAATGTCCATATTTATCATATCAGAAGACTTATGATTTTGTGCTTGATTAGTATTAAATCATGGCTGTAGGTTATACACTTAACTACAAACTGTCTACTGTAGGTTACTGTATTGTAAAGTGTTTAGTTTAAAAACAGTACTTTTTTTAATTATATAATTGTGTTGTTTTATTGAATTTTTCATAATAAATGACATATGTTTGAATTTTTCTACTTATTTTTAAAATTTTGTACATAATTAACAATTGATGTAATTTTATTCATTTGTTCACACTGTCATTTATTCTAAATGTTAAATAAAGTTTGTAATTTTGTAATTTTGTAGCTTCATTGATCATCATGCCCTTGATAGAGTACTATATATATAAAAGGAAAAAACATCATTGTGTATACTGGTCAAAAGTAACTTTTCATTTGACCAACACTGAATGATTAGGGTAAACTGGTTGAGATAGGGGCACATGTTATTTCTTCTCTCTCTCAATGAACCCTCTCCAGAAATGTCCCTAAAGAGTTATATTTAAACTACGTGCTAGAAAGAGTTTAAATATATCATAAATATTTAGTACTTATATATATATATATATATATATATATATATATATATATATATATATGTATAGTACTCTATCAAGGGCATAGTCATTGAAGATGCTAAGACACTTGTCAGTTTGCTGTTTCGTTAAGTTTGTAACTCAAGTTCATGGGTTCATTTCACAGTTAGTATTGTCACTTTATATATATTGCTGATCCTAGTATATATATATATATATATATATATATAGAAAATCTTTAACCCCTCAGATAGAATAAGAACCTGAACCAATTATTCTTTCCTATTTTCAAAGCCCACAAAACTTTGGGGACCAGGCATGACAAATCTAATGACAAACTCCATGAAACCTCAAAACAGTGAATCAAGACTTGGAGAGGGCCAGGCATGACAAACTGTACCCAAGACTTAGAGGGCCAGGAGCTTCTACTGAAAGATTTTCTTTTATAGACTCTGGGTTATAACCTTGTGTAGAGAGTAACTCAGAAAAACCATGCAACTTATTACGGGGCATAGTGGTTTGAAGGTGCATTTGAACAGGGTAGAAAGTTAATATGGAGAAACTACGAGTAGGCTAAGTGAGATGGATGAGGAACTGCATGTCATGTAATCTACAAGGATCGGTAGGCAAGTAACTAATGAAAGTTCCCCCCACCTCCATTGCACCACTACAATCATCTACTTAACCTTTAACATATAATCTACAAGCACACACTAGTGTTCACAATTTTTGTGCAAATTTATTCAAACTTAGCACAAAAATATATTTTGATAATATTTTGGACAAGTTTGTTAGCCAGCAAAATCTGTTCAATAGTTTCAAAATGGCACCTATTATAAATCTTCATAACTTTTTAATTGTAAAAAAAAAAGTATTCACTGACATAATCAGTATAAAAATCTGTATAAATTATTATATAATTTTTAAAATTTTTATAGAAAATAAAGGGATTCTATAGTGATTACATTAATTTCAAATAAAATATTATTTCAAAAATTTATGATATTAATATATTCAGATTTTAATCCTGGATATGATTGTAAAATCATATTTTCAAAAAAGTTCGATAAAAAAATGATTGTCAGAAATTAGCTTCCATGTTGTCAGTGAGATTATGATAACTACGTGTTATCATCTATCTCTATCAACACTTATCTAACACTTATCTCTATCATCTATCATTATCTAACACTTTTACAGACCACTGCTTTTGGATTTGTAGCTGTAAGAGGAAATATTGGATGCACTGCAGGCGCCGCTTCAGGATATGATTTATTTGTCACATACGTAAGAGCAGCTATTTGGAAAACACCTTTAGCACAGCTATCTAGACCTCGAACTATTATCCAGTAAGTACGGGGCTTCATGTTTGCTTTAATTACTACCTCATATCGCTCACCTGTAAATTGAAACATAAAATCTTCATTTACTTATTCTAGTTCCTGACATGAAAATATATTGGTATGTTTTATTTATAAACTGGCAATAATAATTATAAAATACATAGTTAACTAATATGGATAGTAATAATTAATTAGAAAAAGCCTGGATTATCCAATATATTAAGAGGAGAAGGAAGACCAAAGAGAAACACAAAAACATAATTAAACCATTTTAGTAAAGGTTTAACAAACATTAATTGACATTAACAAACAAAAGTAGCCCAATGAAAACACCTAGTTTTAATAAAACAAAAATCAATTTGTAGCATTATAAGTAACAAAAACCCCTGGGAAAGTAATAAAAATGGACCTTAGGAATGAATAGCACAGAGATGGAGAGAACTGGTGTTGTACCTGACACTGTGGGACCCACAAGCAGCGAATTGCAGCATACTATGGGAATGCAGAAAAACATGCTAACTTGCAAAGGAAGAATGAGATCAAAATTTTTTTAATCAGTAATGCCTGTCAATTGTTTGTTAGAAGTGTAGAAGTGCAGACTGAGAATAGAGGAGTTGGTAGCAAAGGGGCTTGTAATAATATCTAGAATAAAAGTTGAATTAGGGTTCAACTTTTTCCTGGGAGTGAGAAATAAAAACTTTAAATGGAAAATATCTTATATCATTGACGGCCAAAATTGATAGACATCTGATAAAAGTACTCCAGATTGCAAAAGTACTCCAGGCAAAGGAAAAACATCATTGTGTATACTGGTCAAAAGTAACTTTTCATGTGACCAGCACTAAATGATTAGGGTTAAACTGGTTGAGATAGGGGCAAATGTTGTTTCTTCTCTCTCAATGAACCCTCTCCATAAATGTCACCTTCTTTTTTAGCTATTAAAATTTCACCATTTTAAAATTTAAAATAATTCATTTTTAATTAGGGGTAGTCAAAACGGCTTTTTTCTACATTAGTTTATCAATTTATTGCTATTTAACTGATAGGTATGCTATTTAAATACAGTGAAAGCTCAATATTTCATCGCTCAAACATTTGAATTATGATCCATCAAGTTCTGTGGAAAATATACTTGTGCATACAAAATATTTGACTGTTAAAAACCAATCCAGTTAAGTCATGGTTAATTAATCCCAATCTGTGGTCTAATTGAAACAGTCCTTGCTCAACATGATGAAAGAAGTAGTGTAGAAAATATTTTCTTAAAAATAAATTGTGTATCACTTTTTTGTAAGGAAAAGTGTTGTTAAGATAACACAACCTTTTTTATGTTCCGACCAAGGTCGTGATACCATTAATGACGGATAAGTGGAGTTTTATTGCACTCATTAAAACAGTAAATTATCTACAAAGTTTGAATGTAGGCAAGGTTGAAAAGTATTTATATTCCAATTAAAATATTGATATGCACTTTGTTTGTGTTGTACTGAGTTTTACTTTATAGCTTTCATAACAATATTAATGAAAAAAGTATAACAATAAATTCAGAAGTGGGACTTTAGTCTTCCATTAAACAATCATATAACAGTGACAATACATTTTCTGAAGAGTTATAGCATCCAAAAACGTTAATCAGTTATTTTTTCAAGAGGTTTTCTTGTAACTGTAATTAGTTTTAGGCAGTCACTAGTAGTAATCCCTCAGATACTTATATAAAGTTATAAATATAAATATATATATATATATATATATATATATATATATATATATATATATATATATATATATATATATATACCTTTTCTTAAAATCATGTATGACATAATTGTAATTAGAAATAAACAAATTTATGGAATTACTACTGCGTATAGTATGTACTATTTTTATGTTAAATAACAAAGGATTACATATGATTATTCTTTGAATCAATGAAGTTTTTACGTAAATTATGTTTTGATTTTGAAATTAACAATTAACATAATATACTTCTTACCTGAACCTATAAGGATTTTATCAAAAACAAGTGGTTCCAAGTCCCTCTCATCAGATGAAATTACTGTCATAGGATGAGACTCAAAGCTTATTTCAAATGAGCATGACAGGCAAGTGTTACCAATTATCCTGAAACGATAATTTTTACCTGGAAATATTCTGAACTCAGTAATTGGTGTGTTCAAAGAAAGTGCTTCCCAAATGTTTGTCTGAAATATTAGTAAATTGTCAGCACTATGTACAAAGAGTGATTCACAATAATGGAGTGAATGTATGACAAACAAATAGAGTTTAATTAAACATTAATTAATTAAAACACAATTAATTAATCAATTACAATAAATGTTTCAATTATTTGCATTGTTCATGATCAATCATATAAATCCTATTATATTAAACAAGCAATCCTTTTGTATTTATATCCTTTTTCCTCTGAAACAGTTCTAATAATTTCAAAATACTGTTGGAATATACCATTTTTGGGCTCAAAAAATCTATTTTGATGAGAATCATCTTCAGGAAAATTTGTTTTAATTAGAAAATCATGTTTAACACAAGATAAATGAGTATCTGCCTAAAAATATAGTGATAATGATAAAAATAATGCAAATGGAAATAATACATTGAACAAATGAATACTGTTCAATATGCTGATACTTAACTGTTGTTTTTGTTTAATCAGCTGGTATTATGAAATAATGGATTATTGGTTTGATTATAATTCTAATTACCAATTAAGTTTCTAAAAATTGAATTTTTGTTATTAAAAGAAATTTATTTCTTTATTTAATAAGATTGTCAAAATAATATATTGTGCAATGAAATAAAAACAAGAAAACTATATATATATAAATGTCTATTTTTTTTAGAAATCGTTAGAAAAATTATAATATAATTTAAAAAAACAATGTTTCCAGACTAAAAAAATGATATTAGTAGGTTTCATCATTGGGAAAATTGGTTTTAATTAGAAAAACACAATAACACAGGCCACATGAGTGTTTTTCTAAAAATATAATATAAAATTTCAAAGTAAAGGTTGGCATGAGTAGGATATTCTTGAATGGGTGCTGAATATGAAAGTCGCGCCTTTTGACCAAAACTCCATCTCGTGTTAGTCATGATTAATTTTAAACCTTAAAATTAGCCTACTTAAGAATACTATAAAGATTCTGTATTACTATATACGAGGTTTGTCCAATAAATACGCGAACTAAGGTCATAAAAACTTTATTTTACAAAATTTCATCTACATTGATTTTGTCCCCTTCAAAATACTCTCCATTCACTGTTATGCACTTATCCCATCTTCTTTTCCACTCTTCAAAGCACCCTTGGAAGTCCTCGGAAGTCAGGCTTTTCAGTCTCCTCGTCGTTTCTTGTTTTATTGTGTCCACATCTTCCCAATGCTGTCCCCTCATCACATTTTTGCATTTAGGGAATAGAAAAAGTTACAGGGGGCGAGGTCCGTGAATAAGGGGATGATCAAGGATAGTGATTGAATTTTTAGCCAGAAACTGGCGAACAATCAAAGCCGAATGTCGGGTGCATTGTCTTGATGAAGAATCCATCCATCGTTTTGAGTCAAATGTGGTCGCACACGACGCACTCGATCTCTCAAACGCTTGAGAGCGTTAAGGTAGAACTCAGAATTTACCGTTTTTCCTCAGGAAGGAATTTATGATGAACAACACCTTTGATATCAAAGAAAACCAGGAGCATGACTTTGATTTTTGATCGGCTTTTCCTTGATTTTTTTGTTCGAGCTTCACCTGTTGCTTTCCACTCCATGCTTTGCGATTTCGATTCGGGGTCATACTCGAAAAACCACGATTCATCACCAGTGATAACCCTATTTAAGAATCCAATATCATTTTCCATGGAATTTTTCCAGTCAGTAACACATTCAACTCTTCTCAACTTTTGATGTGGAGTCAGCAGTTTTGGCACGATTTTCAGCACAAACCTTTCTTAAGCCCAAATGCTCGGTTAAGATTGTGTGCACTGTTGATTTTCCTAAATTTAGTTCTTCAGCTATCATTTGGACAGTTTTTCGGCGATCAGTAAGGACAAGACGCGCGCACACGATCAATGTTTTCATGCACACAAGAGGTTGAAGGTCGTCCAATTCTTGCATCATCCGTGGTGTCTTCTCGACCTTCTTTAAAGCGCTTAATCCACTTGAAAATGGCTGTTTTCTTCATAGCATTATCACCATAAACAACTCTCAACATTTCAGCAATTTCTTGGTAATTTTTACCAAGCTTTACCAAAAACTTGATGTTAATTCGTTGTTCAGTGTCAATTTCCATATCGACGAACAAAAAAATAATGCAAAACTAAAAATAACTCTACTCGCAAGATCCGCACAGCATAACGTTCTGCCAAGCACTGACGGCTCATTGGGTCCCAGACAACACGTGAGGCCAGTGGCCGTGGCTTAACTCTCCTAATGGCCACCATATTCGACCAGTTCGCGTATTTATTGGACAAACCTCGTATATAGCAATATATAAGGTGTTTGAAAGGTTGGTACCTTGTTATGAATGAGTGAATGGTATGTGTTCTGAATGTACCTGAATTCTGAACCAATGAAAGGTTGTTTGGAATTCTTTAATTACAGGTTGTTTGGAATCAAGGTCTAGTTATGTAATTGGAACCAAGAGACTTTCAAACGGTTTTGCAACATTATTGACAGAAGTTTTGATTTTATAATACTGTACTAAGATTAAAATGTTTCTCTAACAAGTGCAGCATGTAACCAGAATTATAGTAAATTTTGCAGTGAGATATTTAAAATAGAAACATCAACCCTCTGTTGTGCTTGGAAATCTATTCCAAACAATTGGGAGAATTTGAAGCAGTCAATTTTGTTTTATTGTTTTTTGTTTTTACAATTGTTACTTCTGCCTTTATCTCTGAAGGGTCTGGACTTTGGGAAGACACTTGAAATCATCTGGAAGCAACTGTTAATTACCTAAACCTAGAGTCATAATTTTCTCTGTCTGTAACAAAATTATTTTTTTGCTTCTTGGTCAAAGTGATCATCTGTCCAATAAAATGGGTTATGATTTCTTTCAAGTTAATATTAGAATCATTTGGTATGAATCTAATACTGAGGTAGGTTAATTAAACTTTAGTAACCAGAGAACTTAGCCATCACAACAGTGTTAATTTATCTTTTATGATTTTTTCAAATTATAAATAGTTTGATAAGTACCCAATTTCAGCATCTGTTTGACAACACATCTGTGCACATGCTTATGGTCACCAAGTACTATTTCCATATTGACAAACAATAATGTTTTATTTATTATTTTTAACAATAGGAAATAGTTTTGCATTTAGCATACATTAACTAAGTTGAAATAATATTATTAGAAGAACAGCTGTGGTATTAAATCAGCTGGTTAGGAATTTCTAAAAGTCACATTTTATTTTGAATTTTTTTGTTACAAAATGATATATAAATCTTAATATTTATTTTATACTTTATCCAATTTCTTAATTTTTTTATCATGAATACAATTAATTCTATATTTTAATTTTATAAATTTGTCCTGTTATTTGTACAATATACTAATAACATTGACTATATTCTACAGACTTTTCAAAAATATAATTATAATTAGTGTATTATAAAAATAAAATAAAATAAATCCTTGCATTTTTATGAGGGCAGTTTGATAAGTCAGTGACTTTTTTAATTTACCACGCAGTTACTCTAAATGCAACAGTGCTGCCATCAACTGTAATCTATCAGTGGGCAACTTTCTAATTTTGAGCAAGCTACATCATGGAGTTGGTTCACAGCAGACAACCTCGTGAATTTTTATGAAAATGGAAAAAAGTAAATTTCGTGTGCTGATTAAGCATTACTCTTACGTAAATAATCCATCACTGAAACTAAGGAAAGACTTGATAAATACTACGGGGACTTGGCACCATCAATTTTAATGGTTAAGAAGTGGTTTACAGAGTTCCGTTGTGGTCGTACCAGCACTAGTGACGCCGAATGTTCAGGTCGCCCAAAAGAAGTGATCACGCCAGAAATCGTCGATAAAATCCATGAAATGATATTGGATGATCGGAGAATGAAAGTGCGTGAGTTGGCTCATGCTGTAGATATCTCAACTGAATGGGTACATCATAGTTTACACAAATATTTGGACATGAAAAAACTCCCCACGAGATGGGTGCCGCGATTGCTCACACTCGACCATAAGCGCAATTATGTGACCACATCAAAAGAGTGTTTAGCGATGTTCAGCTGTAATCCGAACGAATTTTTTTGCCGTAACTGTGGAATTTTGTTACAGTGGACGAAACATGGATACATCACAACACGCCAGATACCAAGGAACAATTGAAACAGTGGGTTGCTAGGGGTGAACGTGGACCAAAGAAGGCCAAACAGTCTGTCAGCCAACAAGGTCATGGCCACAGTTTTTTGGGATGCACGCAGTGTCATTGACATCGATTACCTCGAGAAAGGTAAAACGATCACCGGCGAATATTATTCAAAGCTTTTGAACAGATTCGACGATCATTTGAAGCAAAAATGGCCGCATTTGGCGAAGAAGAAAGTGCTGTTCCATCAAGACAATTGTCTTGATTGTGTGCTGTGCACACTTGTCTAGTCACGATGGCCAAAATCCACGAATTGGGATATGAACTGCTACCCCATCCAGCATATTCTCCAGATTTAGCCCCCTGCGACTATTTTCTGTTTTCAAACCTAAAGAAATGGCTGGGCGGTAAGAGATTTGAGTCGAATGAAGAAGTCATTACCGAAACAAACGCGTATTTTTAGAGCTTTGAGGAAACTTATTATTTGGAGGGAAGAAAAAAATTAGAAAAACGCTGGACTGAATGTATCGAGCTAAAAGGTGATTATGTAGAAAAATAAAATGTTTATTTGCCGAAAAAAATTTGTTTTATTCAAAAAGTCACTGACTTATCAAACCACCCTCATATTATTCAGTTTTAAAATTACTGTAGAAGCCTTGGTAACCAACACATTGGAATAAGTGACTATGAATGTTTGACTGTCCAAAGCCATTCATCTTTTGATCACTGCTAAATATTTTATTTTGATGTCAAAAGCAGCTAAATATGTTCTGACAGTGATATTGTTTAAACACAGTGTAGTATACATTTAAGATAATAAAAATTTTGAGATCAATACTGTCCATAGATAATCGGGATGGATAATTATTAGGTTAACTCAATAGATCCTATATTGAGTTTCCATCTAATACTGGTCAACAAAGTGTGCTTATCAGCTTTGTTTTGGAACCAATAAATGATTTATGCTGCAACTACATGGAAAACATGGCTTGTATATATAGTCTTTGAAGCACTTCCTGAGATACAGCAGATATTATAATGTTCTTTTTAGAATTATTGTTTTTTTATATGCCATATAACACATCCTGTATTTTACTGAACAGTACCATAAACATACGCTACATTTTATTCTAAAATTATTGTAAAATTAGTGTTAAGGGATATTATTTTTTTGTTACTGTAAACAGGTTTTTCACTTCTTGGATTATCGACCATGGCCTGGTCTCTGGTGATAGTTTTGAAAAGTTCTACTGTACTGAAATTTTGTCACAGTTCAATGTAAATTTAAAAATAAACAATATTCAAAACTGTCTAAAAATACTCATAAATACAGTTACCATGTATGCAAATTACTTACAGAAAATACTCCCCTGCCGTTGATAAGGTACGAAGCAGGCTTTTGCCCAGGTTTCTGAATTAAACTAGGTTGTTTGTCATCAGCAGAAGTATGCATCCAATCTTGAACCACCACTACATGCGAAGGTAGGTCGTAGTCATACATGTACCTTTGAGGGTCCTGTCTTTTTGGCATACGTATTATTAAACTGCCGCTATCCCATCAACCTTTTGAAGACCTGATTGTGAAAAGAAAATATCACCAAGAACATGATTTTTAAAGCACGTAGAAACCATGTTGACATCTTGTTTCAAATATTAAACTATGTACTAATAAAAATAGATCAGCTGACTTCCATGACACTGCCGTGATGTGAACTCTATTGTTTGTAGCATATAATTTAAATGATATTTTTAAAATGGGTTTAATGTCCAAACATAAAAATGATTTTTGTGTCATATTTCTACTTTTACCTAAACTAGTAAATGGTTGAGAAATGTAAACAAAAATTTTAAAAGTTGTCTGTGAATTTTTCAAGACTTTTTGTTGGGTCCATGAATACAAAAATATGTAGAATATCAAAAATCCTGAAAAAAATTGTATTTAGGTTGAAACTAAGTATATATTTTTTTAACTAGTTATATAAAACTGGAGTTTTTGAGTTTTTTTGACCAAACACATTGAATTTAGAAGGAAGCACATGAAGAACTCTGATAACTCTATATAGATAGTACTTTCAAATAATACCCACAATAGATAATACTTACTTTCAAATAATATAGTACTTTCAAATAATACCCACAATAGATAATTAAAAAAAATTACCCTTCAGATTTTACACATTAATTACTCTTATATATATATATATATATTTTTTTTTTTGAACCTCTGTATGTTTTCTGTGTTTGGCCTGTTACAAAGATTTTTTTACAATTTTACAGTGATCAATCAGATTGTTCAAGTGTAACATGCATGTTACCAACAGACAGATATGCATGCAAATTTATAACAACAATATTTATTGATTTTAAAAAATCTTCTTTTAAAAAAACATTATATTTCATTAGTTAGAGCTACTAATAAATTATAATTGTAATTTATTGTAACTGATTAAAATAGTTACAGTTTTATCAGTTTTGTGCTACTAAAGATGACAACATTTTCACAATAATATTAGAGGCTTAACAAAAAATTAACAAAAAGCACAGTTTGCATAAAATTGTCAATGCTTATTTTGGTCACATTTATTTTAGTATTCAAACAAAATGTTTGTGTCAATATAGCACCAAAAATAGAAAATAAAAGCACATACAGATCAGGTAATTAAATATTTTAGGTTTGCTCATAATTAATATAATTATAACCAAGAATGTTCCACAAAGAGTTTAATATTTTTGATTTTTTGTTCAAACAGGGTTACTGCAATTCCTTAATCATTTAAATTCTGAGCAAAACATGCACTGTGTTCTTACCAAAGTTCCTTAAAGATATCCTTTAATTTAAGATATTTTTAATTCACTTATTGTGTTAAATGTAACCAGTGTTCTTAAAAATTTGGTTTTAATAAAACTAAAGAAAATAAGTTTTTATTGTGTAGTTTATATTTATGTCACCTGAATGTGAATGATAAAAGTAAGTGCCTGGCCGATCAGCTAAGAACTTATACCGGAATTCTTGACCTTCTAAAATAGGACACTGTGTAACCATAGGAACGCCGTCCATGTAAGGAGTTTTCCTCTGATGGATGCCATGCCAGTGAATAGTGGTGCTCCTACCCTTCAGTTTATTTACTATGTCCACAACAATTGTATCACCAACACACACCTGATAAGATTTTATTAACAATTAAACAGCAATTATAAAATAAAACAAATATAATAAGAAATTAATTAAAGGTATACCTGGATCGATGGACCTGGGATTCTTCGGTTTATTGTCATGATTGGTCTTGGTACTCCATCAGCAGTGACACATTGTTCGCTATTACAATCGTGTTTGTTTTGTGTACAATTTTTACATGCCCTGTACAAAAGAATTTATCTTCAATGAAATTTTTTTAAGATTAATAAAAAAGTAATAAAGTGAAATAAGCAATTCAATATGAGTTAGACTTATACTTTTTTATAAACATATTATCCAAAATTGTTGGAAATAAAAAATATACAAATGATACAATTACAATGATAATTATACAATTAGATCTACACAGTTATAATTTTAAGAAACATATTGTGAGGATTTAGACACGCTCACGCAGAGTCTAACACAAACTGACACTTACAACACTTGCGACTTACACACTTGCAACCTTAACACTTTACACTCACACTTCCATTTAGCGAGGCTCAAAGTGCATCAATAGCCCCAATGTGCTTTTCGCCTTAAAATAAGAAGAACAAAAATAAGAAAAATTTAATTAATAGTACAATTATAAAATTTATTATTATTTGTTTTAAAAATATCAACAAAATAACATATAATCAACAATTTAAATATTTGTAACTAAAATTATTTTGTCTATGTGGTGTAAAGTATCGTAGCTGGAAATGAAACAGCTATAAAACTACAGAGTCATAAGAAAAGATTATGGAATATTTTTAAAGACTTAACTCATTTTGTTTCATAGTTTGTGGAACATTGATACCTCATCCTCATTAGTTTAAACTAATGAGCACAATTAGTCTAGACTGCACATTAGCTCATTAGTTTAGACTGGCACAATGTATAAGCAAAAAAAAAAAAAAAATTAGTGCCTTTCCTTCAATTTCATGCAACAAACTTCGTGTTTTCCAATGCCACCTAATTTTACTTATATTTGGATTGAAAATTTTAAAGTATAATTGCAGTAACCGATTTTCTTTCAAGTAAAATTCACATGTTAGCCTCTATAAGCAAGTAATCTGTTGTATTGTATAGTCTCTGATAATTTGATTTTAAACTTTGGAAAGTACTCACGCTCCCAGCACAGTGTAGGGTTCTAAAGTAAACTTGTAGTAACAGATTTTAGGAGGTGCTCCTTGAACACAAGTCCTTGTACAAACGTAAGAGATATTGTGGTCCAAATTGTCAAAGGATCCATCCTGGATATCATCTGGCTGTTGTACTAAACATACAAACACTCATACATTTAATGTATATTGATTTTGGTATTAAATATATAAAAAATATAAATTTAAAGTATTGTGATCATATAAAAAATGTAATTTTAATGTCATTATTACAATATAGCCACTAAACCATATATTTAAATAATTAGGCTTATGACCGAATTTCTTTTCCCTAATGGCATCTTAACTAACCTTATAAATACTACAGTGATTTCAAAACTTCACTGTTTCATCTTAAGGTCATAATAGAAAAGGCCAAATCCTTCTAAACCTTTATTTAATAAAAGGTTAAATACAGTATAATCATACTTGTTAGCCTTTTTACTGTTTATTAATATCCAAGTAGTTCCATGATTTTTTCAACTAATTAGCCATAACACATATTTTTGATTATTGGTTTATTTTACTTATATTTACTTTAATATTATATCTTACAATGCAAACAAATTATTATTTTTAAATATTTCCATTTTCTACATATAAAGCATGATTTTAAACCATATACATATGGCAATTTAAAAAAAAATATATTTATTATTACAAAATAGCCACTGGACCACATATTTAGGTAATTAGGATTATGACATATTTTCTTCCATCTACTGTCTTTTAAGTCACATTGTAAAGGTTACCACAGTTTTGAAACTTCACTGTTTCATCTTCAGGCTGTAGTACAAATGGTCAATCCCTCTAGTAAAGTTATCACAAATTTAACAAAATACTGAAAACACATGTTACAACACAACAAAATTACATGATTTTTATTAAAACACACAATTATAGAATTTGGTTGAGTCAAACACTATGTTTTACATTACGTACAGACTGCAGTGTTTGGCCAAACTAAATTTTACCATTGTGTGTTTTAATAAATACCATGTGTTTAATGTTGTAAAGTGTGTATTCAATGTTTTGTTAACTTTGGATGATCTAGAGGGAGGGTTTTTATCTTTTATATTATGGCCTGAAGATGAAACAGTGAAGTTTTGAAACCACTGTAGCCTGTATGAGGTGAGTTAAGAGGCCATTAGGGAAAAGAAATTAGGTCATAATCCTAATTATATTGATTTTAATGGATTTATCCTCTTTTCAGATTGCCTGAGTAAAAAGTGTTTAACTAAATGTGTATGTCTGTGTACAAGAGAGACTAAACACACTGACCAATTCAATAAAATTTGCATGTACCTATAATTTGATATTTTAAAACTAAGAGTATATTTTTTAATATTTCATAATTTCAAATCAAATTTAAAAATTCTACTTGATTTAGAAATGTATTTAAAAATATTTCAAAATAAAAACAGAATGTTTTTAACAGTTGTTGTAGAGATTGAAAACAGGACAAAAGATCAATGAATGCCTCAATGAAAGGGAATTATTACAAATTATAATTTTATAAACACACTTTTGACAAATTTAAATTAGTATGTTGAAGTTTTTTGATTTAATAATTACAACCAATATGTGTGAGATCTTATTTTAATACAATTGTATGTTTGTATGTAAAACTATAAAACCAAATGACTTTAAAGTTTCTATATAAAATTTGTGAATTACATACACTTTATTTGAAACATGTTAATTTAGTCTGGTATGAAAAATAAATGCTGTTTCAATAAGAACCCCAGTTTTAAATTTAAGCTATTGTTGCATTGGCAACATTTTATTTATATTTTTGTTAATCGGTATTTTTGGGGTTAGTTATCATGGCACATTTTACAATGGAACAACGGATATTAATTGTGAAAACACATTACAAATATGATGAGTTGTTAAGCAGAAACTGAGCGTAAGCTTTGTACCTCACGAGTGAGCAGATTATAGGCTAACGGATTCGATGAGACATCAAAACTCTAGTGTTCCAGCCAGTTTGATCAGAACATCGCAATGTGCAACGGTGTTGCTGCAAGACCAAAAAAGTCAATGTGCCATTGTTCGCAACAGTTGGGCATCTCGAAAAACTTCCTTAAAGAATTCTCAAAAAGGATCTGCATATGCAAGCCTACAAAATTCAGTTAACAACTGAAACTATCTGACATTAGCAATGGAGACATTTTGTTGAGTGGATTTTGGAGATAAAACATGCAGGCTTAGTTATGGAAAGATCTTCTCTGATAAGGCTCATTTTCATATAAACAAACGGCTGTTTGATGAACAGAAAAGTCACATTTGGGGGGGTGCAGAAAATCCTTGTGTAACCCATTTCAAAGTATTGTATCCACCAGGAGTGACTTTTTTTGTGGATTTTGTGATAGTAGTGTCATCGGAACTTATTTTTTTGAAGAAGAGGATGGAAATGCCATGACAGTGAATGCACAAAGGAATATGGTTGAAACATACTTAATAGCGTGAATATCAAGGATTTATGGTTAGAATAGGATGGTGCTACCTGCCACAACTCACACGATATGATAACCTTTTGAAGAATAAATTTTTTACCCAAGTCCTTTCACAAAATGGCAATCATAACAGGCCAGCAAGGACATTGCTCTAATTCCCTGTGACTTCTTCCTTTGGGGGATTTGAAAATTACAAATTTATCAAAATAATCCCCGAACACCACAACTAAAGGAAAAGATTCACAATGTGATTGCCCAAACTGAAAGAACATCTGTCTGAAGGTTAAAACAAATTTCATTGATCCAAGTTGTAAATGCAGAGCAAGCCATGAAGAGCATACACCAGATGTAATTTTTCATATTATTCGGCAACATGTATCGTTTGTATTGTTGCTGAAATATAGAATATTTTATTCAACATTTAAAAACTAGTGTTCCTTTTTAATTACTCCTTATGTGTCTAATTCATGTTATGTAAAATGTAATTTTTTTAGATAGGCAACCAATTTATTTGACAAAATTTAATCATTTATAGGAAAAGTCTTTATCATGTAGTAATATTAAATCTGTAATACATTTTCCAATAAATGTGCATATTTATGATTCTTAAATTTAAAATTATAACAATTATGTAATACTGGGTCTGTGTTTGTGCCTTTGTGAAATTTTTGAGGGTTTTCTCAGTGAACTTCATTCATTCTTTCTTACATTTGCTATTTGTTAGTATAGTAAACCCACAGTTTAATAGACTATGTAGAATGGGAGTTAGTTTCATTAAAGCTGATTGTACATTAAGTACGTTAAAAGCAGAATCGGTCAGTATCCTGATTAGTAACTATAATTGCTTAATCTGTTTAGTATTGTGTTCTCGTTAGTTGTATGTAACAGAATAAAATGATTTGTTAAACAGCTGGATATCATAGAACTCTGTACAATACTTTGAAGAATGGATTTCTTTTACACATATTCGATTATCTATGAAGTGGAAATACCATCTCAAAATTATGTACTGTATATGTACCAAAACTGTAAAACATGTTTTAAAAAATTTTGATACAAAATATTACGATCTACTTCCAAATTTGAAACAGAATAATTTTGATTTTTGTTGTTCATTAAATCAAAAGTCCATTAATTTGCACTCTGTAAAACTGATGGTTTACTGAAACTGGACATTAAGAAATAAGAAAAACAATGACAATGACTTATTTTCACAGTAGGCAATTTTTTAAAACTGTTTATTATCTGCATTCATCATATTTTTTAGCTAATTTCTCTCTATTCCTTAAAAAAAATACAATCAAGATTCCTCTTTTTTTCCAGAATGGTTCTCCCCTTCTTAGTATGACTAAAACATTCCCCTCCAATCCTGCATCACTACCCAGAAACTTTGTAACAGGATTACTTACATATTTGTGCACATGATACTGTGGCTAACCAGAGGCCAAGAACTTGCAAGAATAATGCTAACATTACCTGCAGAATTCTGAAATAAACAAAATAATTAAAAACATAATTTTTCAGGACATTACAGTTTAATGAATAAAAGGAACAAAAAAGTCAGGGAATCTAAAAGAGGAAACATTCTGAAATTAGATAGTACTATGGTATAACTAATATTTTATATGTCTGAAAGATTTTACAAGACTTGTAAATTTTAAGATTATTACTTTGAAAGTACAGTAAATAAGTTTTATTGTTAGTTCAGAGTAGAGGTAAACAATAAAATAATAAAAAATATTTTGCAATCATCACTGACATAGCAAAGAAGGGCCCTAAAAATTGATTAAAAGAATTCATAACCACTCCCACTGGGCTGGGGCTATTCTATACTGCAGAACACCCCCCCTTAATTTGAATCTTCGCCATGTCACTAGGAATAATAAATAGTTTTTTACTATTTCAAAAAAATATATATATTGTAACTGATGAAAATATAAATTAAAATTAAGTTATTTTAATTTAAAAATATTTTTTATAAACAAAACATATTTGTTACAATACCAAAACAGACTTAATCTTGAATTTAAAGACAATATTTTTGTAAAAATTATTTTCAATTAGGCTTTATTACACAAAAATTTTAGTCTTCAATTACTTTGTCATTTACTTAAAATAAATAACATTTACTTAAAATAAATTGAGTTTTAAAAATATTTAATATTTTAACCAAATGTTTTCCAACTAATAACTTGTAAATTAGGTCTTATTTAATAAATCACAAGATTGATTTTCTAGTGTAGGCACTCCAAAAACAGAACCACTAGTACAACTAGAGTTAACTAGTATTATCAGTCCCTGGACTATTAACTAGACAGGTATTTTACTACCTTAGTTTTCAGAAAGGCTATACTGATAATACTGGATTAGTGAACATGTAATATTAATTTAGTAACCAGCCTAAATGCTTTTTAAAAAGAGATCCATACAGTGCCTGCTAATTATAAACATTTACTATGTAATAGTAATCAACTGAATTAGTAGACATACATTAATGACTATTGGTGGAACAATAGGCAACCTTAGCAAAATAAATTTTAATTTCTAATCTACAAACATAAATAACTACTCTTGGCTCTAAAATTATTGTTTGAAAATTTAATTCAGTAGAGGTCAGAGACAAAGACACTGATGAGAGTGTAGCAAAAACAGTCTACACCAATTTGATTAAATTTAGCTAAATGTTGTACTTAATGACCACCAACAATATATAAATAGGCTGTTCTAAATAATAGACAACAATATATAAATAGATTGTTCTAAATAACAATTGCATAAAACTTAGTTGGAATTTTAAATGTTGGTACAGTATTGAAATGTATATAAAAGTATGTTTACCACAATTTTCAATTAAGAAAATATAGTGTAAAGCTGTAAACATTTTTAAGTGTATTATGCAGTATTGTATTCAAATAATTTCCTGAATGCCGTTATATTTATAATTAATTATTGTAGTCATTTAACCAAATGAGGCCTGTTCATCATAAAAAATGCAAATAGAAGCTTTTAGCACTTACTTGTAAAGAATTAGCAGAAGTGGTTTTCTTTTTAAATCTCAATACACTTTATGAAAACATTTCTGAACATTCTACTTTAAATATAAAACGAATTTTACAAGCTTAAAGTTTATGTAAAGATTAAAAATACAATATATAAATATAAACATTACATTCATAAATTAAAAAAAATGTAGATATAATTTCTAAACCAATAAGGAAAATCTGTGCTGTAAATTAAAATTATTTTTGCTTTCAGATAAGATTGTTAACAGTTTACATTGTTTCTTGAGGCAAGCAATGGGACTTTTACCAAAAGAGCTTTATGTATTAACAGTCCTAAAAATTGTAATGCCTTAGAAAACATTTTTATTTTACTTATTTACTGTATGAACTTAACATATTTCAATTGATTCTTCTTGATGCAGATAAACCTCCTCCACACCTTTTTGTTCACAACCAATTTGGTGTCTGCATCCAGTCAATCTGAATTCTTTATTTCTTGGTCAAACTGAGTGGGATGTTATAATACGATACATATCCTAAGGAGGTCACACATTGTAAGTACAAGTTTGACAATTTCGAGGTGCCCTAGCTGAATTTATGCTTCCTTCATTTATTAGCATTTGGGTTAGATCCCTTCATCTCAAGCACATGACAAATTCTTTATCATTTTTACTGAAACCCCGGTCTCACAGGCCCACGGGAATTTTCGAGATCTTTTATTAGCAACACTGTTCTGAAGGAAAAAGTTCATCTCCCCCCCCAATACCTTCCCCCTTCTTCTTACTCTAGACAATAAGCAACTATTTGCTTAATTTTTGTGAGGCAGGTGTTTTTGAAATTTTTTTTGTTGAAAACATGCTGGTATGATAAGCCGAAGGTTTTGGTTAATAGTATTAAATACGTAGTCTCCCAGACTCATGGTTTTGGTTAATAGCATAAGCGATTTCTGTATTGTATTTTTGTTTTGTTTTATTCAGTTTTATAATATATATACATAACTGCATGTTGAATTTTCATTTCATTTTATTCATCTATAAATATATACATGCTCTTAGAAATTGTATATAGGCAATATGGAGAGTCAAAATGAACTAAATAGATCAAGTTGAAAATGTTAGAATTTGAATCCTAAAGACCCTGAATTTAGTGATAGAATACACGAACTGTTTCTTGATAATAATGATTGGAACAGTGATGGAAGTGTTGTTGATGACTCAGATAATGATCCTGATTTTGTTGTACCACATCAGGTGCAATATGGCGACAACAAGCCAATTGAATCTAGCTCAGAAGAAGATCTACTTTGCATCAAAACCATTGTAGAATATATTATTCATCAAATATATACAGCAACACAAATTTCTGAGTAAAATTTGAAATTCTTGTAATTTGCCTTAGGTTCGATGATGCAGCAACACGTGTTGAAAGAAAAAACAACAACAAAGCAGCGATATCAGTGAAATATTTAAGCAGTTCATATCTAATAGTAAACTAACAGTTCAATTTGCCTGAAGTCACAATTGACGAAATGTTAGTTCCATTTAGAGGACACTGCAGTTTTAAGTTTTTATGCCAAAGAAACCTAAAAATATGGAATAAAAATTATGTGATTGTGTGATTTGAAGATCACCTTTTACCTCTTAAATCCCTATATCTATATTGGGAAAGGTAGTGATTCAGATATAATATAATATCTGATTATAGTAACCTTTTTTGCATATGGTGGTCTCTCAGGCCCAGGGTTTCGGTTAGTGTTATAAAGATAGGGTTTCAGTAAAAGTGTTAATCTAGCCTTACTTATGCATGCAGGGCTCTGTAGATATTTTATTTTCCTATCTACTAGATGGAAACAAAGCCATAAAAACCTGAGGAACTGTCAAAACAAAGACCTGGGGTGTGAAAATAGCATGGAAGTGGAGGAAACTGTACCTAACCCCATAAAATCCACAAGTATTGAATTTCTTCAGACTTTGGGAATGTTATGCAGGACTACCCAAACTGTAATGAAAAAAGTGAGAGATAGGATCAAACATTTCAATCAGTAAAACTGTCTACAAACATCTAAAGTGAACGCTAAATTGTAAACTGAGAAAAGTTGAGGCAATGCCAAAAGGGTTTCCCATTAAATCTAGAAGCAGGTTTTCCTTAGTTTAAACTTTGGGGGTGAGACATTCAACCCTTATAGGGCTAAGATGATCAAGGCCGATGGGAACCATACTCTAAGACTGGAGAACTGTCAACCAGGAGTATTACACCATGGATGTAATGTTCATAGGCTATATAGAACGGATAAGGAAATTTCAAATGTCAGCAGGAGGCAAAGGGTGTTTGGCTTCCATGAACCTGAGGACCTCTAACAGAATGAGCTAGTCAACGGACTGTTAAAATTCATTGATTGCTGAACTATTCATTCTAGCTTACTGAACTAGAATTTAAGAGGCTTAGTGACACAGGTCTTGATCATGATGCCAGTGGCCACCAAACACCATAATCTCTAGGAAATAATTAATCAATACAAAACATGATCTCTCCACTTAATCTCAAAAGCTATCTTTTGTTTTTATTGGAGATGTCATGTCAGGATCCTGAAGTAGTGACTGTAGTTTCTAATGTTTCATATTCTTCTCTTTTTTTATAGCCAAGTATTTTTTTGTTTAATGACTTGTTTTCAAATACAATCAACCATTTTTAATTTTGTTAATGACAAGATCCATATTTTACACCCAAACAACTGAACAAGGCATATTATAGTATCATAAAATTATACTGTAGATTATTTAAAAGTTTAGCATGAATGTCAATAATTTTGCTTCAATTTCTTCATAATTTAAAACCATGTTGAGACTTTTTTATAGCCTCTAAAATTGTAGTTAATGTAAATGTGATCTGCATTTCATGACTAAAAATAATAATTTAGTCAAATAAAACTAACAGTCAAATAAAACTAACTTGTAATCCAGAATAGAAACCATTTTATTTGATTTAGGTGTTTCAAATTATATAGGATTTTTGTAAAGTTGGCTCAGAAAAATCAGATATTCAAAACAGGTATGAACTCCAAGTTTCAGAGAATCTAAATCTAAAATTTTATGTTTAGACTTCTGGTATGTAACATACTCAATATTATAACTCCTTAATGTATAAGATGCAGTTATTCATTTGACAACTGTGTTTCTCATATATAAACACTGAACATATGTTGAATAACAGAAAAAAATATTTACAATCATATTTATCTAATTATGCAACAATGGTTAATAAAACAGTGACTATAAATTTGTGGATTTTATCAGTTTTCAAATACTCCTTGAATCTTGATCGAAATTTATGTGCTATTATATATTGTACTATTTTTACAGAAATCTTATTTCTTTGAAAAAAATAGGTCATGTTTTTTAACAAAGAAATAAGATAGTTAATTTGGTGTACATTAGATATTGTGTTTGTTTTACTGTAAAGGTATTTAAAAATTTAATAAAGTGTTACCTAACACTTTAACTAAGTGTTAAAAATTTTCTATAGTTCTTGTAAGAGTACAGAGCAATACCGTGATTGTAATTCATTTCTAACCTTGTATTCCTAGTGTATTTGTATAGACACAAGCCATACCAGTGCTTAACCCTTTCAATGCCAATGACTTTTTTACATGAACAAAGATTTAATGTTTTTAAAAATTGTTCAATATATTTTAAGAAAAATGTATATAGAGTATATAGTAAGAAAAAGTAGAAAAACTCTTCGTCAGCTATGCAACTCATGTAGAATTCACTGTACCTTCAGCTTCCACCTGAACTGTCCACCGTGTATTTAAGATGAGCTTCTCCTCTCCCTCTATCACATGTAGGCAAACTTCAAGTGAATTGCACAACAAAATCAAATGATGATGTGGAATTCAGTGTTTTATGGCTAACACTCTATACTGGCCAGGTATAGCGATATAGACCTCTGGGCAGTCTGAATTGTTTCATTTAACAAGTCTTATATGTCATTGGTTATTGTATTATTATTGTTTAGTTATGTTAAATAACTTATTGTTTAATGTTTGATATTTTTTAAATTATTTTTGTAAACACATTATCAGAGTTAATGAATGCTGAGATTAGATTTATAAAAAACAGACATCCGGTAAAACTGGATGTTGGGACTGAATCACTACCTACAGCAATTACATTGAAGTAATGGAAGCAAATTTTCAAAAATAACTTTTATATCTCACACTTTTTAAAAATCTGATCCTTCGTCATAATTAGCATAACAGTTTAAGGAGTACCACAGCTCTGGAATGTCTTAATATGCAATGGCCAAACTAGTAACCATTAAGATACTAAAAGTAGTCAAAAGATGTAAGAAAAATATTTTTAAAAGTTTTCAAATAAAACTATTTTATATTATTATTCATAATAATAAAACAAATAAGTACAAAAAACGAATGAACATAAAACATTAACAGATTAATATGTTTTTTTGTTTAATGGTATTCTTCAATGTAAGGTAATTTGTATACAAAGTCCTAGTTTATATTCATTAGGTTAAAATGTACTCTTTCCATTTTTTTTTTGTATTGTCAGTATTTTTGCCCCAACAAAACCTCTTTTTTGTAATTTCCTCTCTTTCCGTCGGTTGTGGAAAGTGATGCACTGTCATTCGCAGAAGGTTATGGTTGGTGATTAATTGTACTGATAAAAATGGATTACACAGAGGTAACCTTATTCTCAAGTGAGTAAAACACAAGAATACTACAAGGCAAAGTTTTTGCACAAGTATTGTGATTGAGATGACATACGAACACCCAAACCACCTTCACTCCAGACAGACTTTCCTTGATTTCCAGAACTAACTGTTCACACATTGCTATTCTTATATTTCCTGTCATACAATTTTTTTCTAGAATTACATCGTTATATTTTATGGTACCCAAAACAGAGAGAGCTAAGGAAGCATTTTTTTTTATTTAGTTGTATACATAAAACATTCTGGAATGGCAGTACTTTTTTAAGTACTTTATAATACGAACATTCATGAATGGCAGAACTTCTTAGCAATATTTAGCTTTACTCATTAAAGCATTAAAATCTGCACATATTAACATTTCAACTTTTTATATTACACTGAAAATTAGAAAATGAAAGCTAAAAGTCAACATGATCATTTTAATATTTTCAAAATTTTAAAATGCTAATTTATGCAGAATTTAATGTTGATTACAATGTTGAAATCAGATTTTTTTTTTAAATTGTAAGGTAAATCAAATTATATATATATATATATATATATATATATATATATATATATATATATAGAGAGAGAGAGAGAGAGAGAGAGAGAGAGAGAGAGAGAGAGAGAGAGAGAGAGAGAGAGAGAGAGAAAGAGAGAGAGAATTATTACCATTTTGCGAACAGATTTTTCTAGATAACAAATTTGTTCAAGTTATTATTAAAATACATTTTTGAACCAAGTATGTATTAAATCAGTATAAATTAGAATTTAAAAATTTTGAAGTACATTCATTAAACAAAGATGAATCAGAATCACTGTCATATCAATTTCTATACTTTCACTAGAATTTGAAATTATAATTATAATTGAGTTATAATTTAACATTGATTATGATGGGAAAATTGCATTCTCAAAAAAGTACAGAATTAAAACGTTATAATTTTTTAAAAGATTTTAAATGATCACTATTTTGAAACTGTTATTTTTGCTGCTTATCTAACTTATTCAAGCCATTACAAAACTGATTTCTGTGTACCAAGTTTAAATTTAAATCAGATCAGACCAAAATTAAGAACACTCAAACAGTTTACAGTTTGTTAAATAAAAATAAAAAAAAAAAAAAAAATCTAACTCAAGCCATTACAAAACACACACACACACACACACACACACACACACACACACACAATTTTGGTATTAGCTTGGACAAGTTTGTCACCTATTAAATATGTTTAATTGTTTCAAGATGGCAATCATTTTAAAGTCATAAAAATTCATAATAATTATAATTTATTCATAAAATTTGAGAATTTAAAATGCTAATTTGTATAGACTCTAATGGTGATTTTGATGAAAACTTATAAATTTTATGGCAGTCAAAATATAATTTTTTTGTATTAAAAATATGTTTGAATATTAAAATGTTTGACTATGTGATGTGATATTGTTACTTTTTGGAAATTTGCTAGACAGATTTGTGCCAAAATTATTATTTAATGGATATGAATATGAGTACAAAGTGTTGAACTTTTCAAGCTAGTTTTTCATTTACTCATTTTCAGCTATGAACAAATATAGACATTCCCATTTTGTTACAAGAAAAATATTTTTTTATTATTTCAAGGCACAGTTTAAAGTATTTTAGACCTCAAAAAATGAACTATCATTAAAATGGTAAATTATAGAAAAACATATCATTAAAAAAATTAAATTTGTGAAAAGTTAGTTGGGTAATTTTACTGTTAAATTAAGAAAAATAAGGACTCGGATATACATATACATATATATATATATATATATATATATATATATATATATATATATATAATATTAATATTAATATTTAATTATATATATATATATATATATATATATATATATATATATATATATATATATATTTAGGAATTTTCATAACTGATGATTTTAATTTTTAAGTATGTACTTACTTTCATTAAGTTAATGTTTACAGTTTTTAATATTTCAACAATCACAGCTAAATACACAAGTCTAGAATAAAACTTTTGTTCTAAATTACCAGAACCTGTGTGAGGATTAGTCTACTGTTAATTTAGGAACACCACATAAAGTGCACTCTAGTGCTATTAATTATCAGAAAACATTTGAAACATTGTATTTGTCTCTAAAGGCAGAACTAGGAGAATGGTTTATCAAAACATAAGTGTTCTTAACTGTGACTTAAAACAATTGTGAACTGCAAAACAAGGTCACAACAGTGATTTTATTAAAGCTACAAATAAAATAATGTTTATTTACATTGTGATTTTTAGAACAATTATGAATTCTCAACTCTTAAAAAAAATGAAACACTTTTTTACTTCAGTACTTTCTATCAAGAAATCAAGGTGAGAGGGAAAAGGGGAGAGAGAAAAGGACAGATGGAGGGGGAGGGAGAAACATCAATTTCATAATTCTTAAAGCTAAGTACTTTTGGTAACATCAAAGGTGTTTGACAGGGATGAAGAAGTTTAGATAACATGGGACAATAACTCATCACTCATTGAATGAATAGATAAAATATAGGGAGCAAAGACAAGTATTAGATCAGTTGGTTATGATTCCCATTTATATTCTTGGAATGACAAAAATACTGCACAACAAATTTTTTCTTAGCTTATATATATATATATATATAAGACTTGTGTACATGTCTTTGATCAACACTCTAAAATTTTTATAATTTTAAGTACCATAGTTCTTTAGTTACTGCCTATAGGTGTCTTTAACACATTGAATGCACTATTTAATTAGACATTTTAAGAGGTTAAACAAATAACTTTCATTTTAAATTTATCTCTATCCTATTATTTACAATTCCTAGCTTATTCATTACAGAAACATAAAATGTAATGGGATTATAAATTGGTGAAATGTTTATAATGTAACAATTCATAATCCAAATAGTAGGACAAACAGCTCAAATAGAAAGAATGTATGACCCTAGGCTATAAATTCTTTTTATATTCTTTTTCTTTTTTGTTAACACAGCTAGGCTATAAACGTAAACAAACACAAGTGATGAACAGGCATCAGGCCTATCTTGGCATCAGTCATCGTGGAATCAGGCCTATCTTAAGCATATTTTATTTTATTTAAATAATCACTTAATCGAAGGCAACAACTAAATTATATTAGCAAACCAACATTTAGGAACCAACTTTATGAACAAAAACACATTGTTATAAGCGTCGATTGTCCAAAAATAAAACTAAGACATGAATATGCTGTAAATTATTGGACAAGGGAAGACATACTTGACCGCCATTATTACCAGGAAGAAATCCGAGCATATACACGGAATGTCGAACTACATTAACCAATTTTGGTACAAAACAAGAGAAATAGAGACAGGCAACGCATTCTAATAACAATTTTAATTATGCAAAAGAAATGAAAAATTAACTCCTTAAAATCATAAAATAATTAAATAAATCAGTCTGAGAAATAATAGTCCAAAATCACATCATAAAGTAAATTTCACACAAATACGAAACACAGGACATCTGGAATAACCATGCCTCAATTTCCAATAACATAACATCCCCAGAAGCACACATTGTTGGCCCAATGTTGGGAAATGGTTAGTTAATATGCCAATGAATTATCTTTAATGGGCCAAGGAGCTGTTTGTTTGCTAGGCCAACTGTTACATTCATGAAAACCTCTGCTGTTGGCCCAACATTAATTCTTAGTTGGCAGAAAATATAAAAATATTTCGTAAATTAAATAGGGTATAATTATTCCGAAAGTTTAAAAATAGTGTATTATTTGTTAGGTATAATAGTATTTTATCCATGTAAAATTTACTGCCAAGTGCAAGTGCACATGATGATTACACAGAATTGCCAACAACAGAACAATTTTTTTGTTTAGCATAATTGTGAACAGAATAATATTATATCTTTAATTACTATACTAACAACAGTGTTACAATGATTAAAAATTTAAAAAAATCTAATTTTATTTCTGCTTAACTATAGTCATATACTGTGGATGATTTTATGATGTACTTATTATTTGAAATATTGCCAGCACTGTGGAAAAGTGAAAGTATGTCCCTTACTGGTTTACTTCTTTGTTGTCATACCTAGTTGCATTATCTTATGTGTACAGTACAGTTATAGTTTTAATTTGGTGCTATAGTGGTACTATAGTGCAAGTATAGTGCAAATATAGTTTTTTGATTTGGCTTTTCACAATTGTCATTTAAATAAATTTTGTTTGTGTGAATTTTGTCTCTTTTTGTAAAACAACCTTGTTTCAGTAAGGAAATATGCTATGTTGGTTACTCAACTAACTTTCAATAGTAGGCCTAACTCTACTAATTACCAATATGTTTAAAAAATGATATATTTTACTTAATTGATTAGTGGACTTAATAGTAATCATAACTTCTCTACATTCGCGAACAGGTTTGAATACCTTTTTTTTATCAAATTCAATATGTATTCTTACTCAAAATAATATGTACATTATAATATACAATTAAAAAGCTAAATATTATATATTACTGTGAGTAAGAATATTCTACATTTAATAATAAAAGGTATTCAAATATGTTCACGAATGTATAGAGAAGTTATGATTACTATTAAGTTCACTAATCAATTGAATAGAAATATACTTTAAACATGTTGGTAATTAGTAGGGTTACCATTGAAAGTTAGTTGGGAACTGTTGGGAGTAAGTTGGGCCAACAATTTCTTTTTTTGGTTTTTGGTGATGTTTAATTGTTGGCCCAATGTTGGGATTTGGTTTGTTATTAATTGGTAGGCATTTGTGCCAATTAAACCGTTGCCCAACCGTGTGTGAAAACAAAATACCAAGAATGGGCCAACAGAAAATGCTATTTGGGGATGTGACCCTAGAAAAACGGAACTTGTTAGAGAAAGCAGGAAAGATTTTTCTATAACAAGTATAACAAGAAAAGAAAGCCTGTAGTGGAGTGTAAGAGAGAGTGAGTGGTGTGGTGTCAGAGAAGCGAGACGGACGTGTGTTTCATCAGTCACTAACAAAGTGTTGAAAATTGTGATTCGAAATGATAATTTACTAAGTTCTGTTACAATATCAGATAATATTAGCTATGACGATATATTTCTAGTGATAGTGAGTGTGATTCAAGATAACTTTCAACAATTGTTTTTAGAAACAATTAAAGTAAGATCTGACTTAATTATTTTCCATGTGGATTTCGAGTTTTGATTTTAATTTAACTCAGCCTAAGACAAAGCTAACAGATTTTTAGTCTCATTACCTCATTAAAACTATTATACTTATAACAAAACTTAGATAATACAAAATTTGAATAAAAATACATAAGTGAACATTTTCAATATTGGACTATAAAATTTTAAAATCAATAATAGAGTTTTTATAAATTTCAATAAACATGAATGAGACCAGCACTTTAAGCCTGTCCCAGAGATTATTAAATTAATAAAATATTGCAAAAGATTAAAGATCCTTTTGTGTGTGTGTGTGTGTGTGTGTGTGTGTGTGTGTGTGTGTGTGTGTGTGTGTGTGTGTGTGTGTGTGTGTGTATGTGTGTGTGTAGGACTCTGTAAGTCTATATATCATACATAAGACCATGCTTAACTTTTGGAGGGGAAATTCTAGCAACTGCCAGGGAGATATGCAAAAAATAAATTGGAGATAAGTCAGAACAACTGTCTATATCTTACTGCTGGCACAGTATGGACAACTCTAATACATGCTCTGCAGGCTTTCACCAAAAACATTCCATTGAAGACGACTTCCACATAAGAGCTGTATTTTGTATTAAAAGCTGATACAAAAAGAAAATGATAACCCAAGGATAATGGGACCTCCTCCAAAGCAAACACTAAAAACTCAGACCAGCTTTTAACAATTAATCATTTCTAACAGAATAAACTAAGTGAAAGCAGAACTATTTACTCAGGTAATGGACCTGATGGACTTCATAAATTTTAACATTTTCTTGGATCTGTTTGAACCAGTGAGGAAGACGTCTAATACACTAACGAAAGTATCTCAAATAGCTTTGGAAACCTTGAACCAGATACATTTCAGACTCCTGGATACTTTTATACTGATCGATCTACAAAAGAAGGGAGAAACAGGAGCTGGAATATATTGTAGCCACTTCTCACACTACTTTGCTTTAATAGCAAATCTACAGCTTTTGGCAGATTTGGTTGCATTAATGAAGCTCTTGAACATCTGATTGTAAGGCCACTGCTAAACACAAATATAGTCTTAGTTTACTCCAAATCATTCCTACAAGCAATAGCCAATAATGACAATCAAAAAAGCACAGAAAAAGTTACAAAATTGTAAAAAATAATGTTAACAATATCACAGTGTAGTGGGTTCCTGCTCATGTTGTTCTGCGGGGGAACAAGGCTGCAGATGACTTGGCGAAGAGAGGAACAAAAATTATCCAAAATCAAACAGGTGCTCTGATGTTGCAGGCAATTATACAAAAATTAAGAATAATCTCACAACAAAAACTTGTTGATGAGATAAAGGATAAAATGCAGGGTAAGGCTTATGACGTGTTTGAACTTTTTTTAAAAAAATAGGATGCTTTCACGTAATACATTTGTAGCAAATTTCCGACTAACTACCGGCCACAATTGTCTTGCCAAACATCTCTACAAAATAAAGTTACTAACCTCTGATGAGTGCACAATTTGTTCACAAAATGGATGTGTTTTGAACAAAGATCACCTACTGATTTGCAGGGGTATGGATAGAAAAAGCAATAACAAAGAGACTTTCCTGGACTTTATTAATACATCAGTTTACAAGTAACGTAATTATTTCCTAAAGTATTATTTTTAGAATACAAATATTAACTAAAAATAAGTACAAAAACATCCAAACATTTATTAGAAACATCTGTATCATTTAATTCTTTCTCTTGCCATCTAGGGGTGTGATATTTCCAAGGTAATAGCACTTTTCCAAGGAACACCGTATCAGTTTTAATTTTTTTTTTTGTAAAGCTCACACCATATTTTTGAGTTTATTCCCTTACAACCTAAATGACATTCTTTCCCTCTCCACCGTCCAAACCTTTCTCATTATAGAAAATACTGTTTTTACTGGTAATGATGTACCAGGTAAGCACATCAGAACACCACCAATTTGATCATGGATGTTGCAGTTTAATATTGAACCAAAGACTTCCATCCACCTCGAGTGCTGAGCTTTTTTTTTCAAGTAGGTGGCAGGTCTTCCCACTTTGGCTTCAATTTTACCAAATATTGTTTAGCTGTAGCATAACAGTGAAAGTTCTTGGCCGCCCGCTCTTTCACACATGAACGCATGCACGCACACACATACATCCTGAAAATCCCACACTGTCTGGGCTAATCCTGGATGTATGGTAAAATACACACAAGTTTATTGGTTTTTTGTTTATACTCGGTCAAGTGTAATGATGTGCGATTCCGAGATGTTTTTACAATCAAGACAATCAACCATCATACAACAAAACAATCGAGTCAACCATTGAATACCAGTATGGTTGAACAATCAAGATATTTGACAATTGTTGACTCGATTTTTCCATTTGTTAGGGTGATGGTTCCAGACTGCTGATTGCTGACTTGGCTTTTAGAGAAAAAAAAGCCACTACAGTTGGAAAAAATTTTCCTTGCCAAGAACTGGACATTGGAATTTACTATTAAGTGTAGTTAACTGCACTGTAATTTTTTTTTACTGTATTATATTTTTCTCATTACCTTTTATTTTAAAGTTTTTTACGACTTGCTAAGTAATAATTTTAATAATAAAACAGTACTATACTCTGGCCTAACAAAACAAAAACAAACTCTACAAACTTAAAAACATAATTAAGGTAAGGTGCCCAAATATCGTCCCCCTAAGTAAAATTGGTAATTTTGAAAATTTAGGTAGAGTTAAAAATAACTTAAACATTAATTTCAGTAGTTTTGGTCAATACCAACAAAATGTAGTATCATAATTGTACATAATCAATTGCCCTTACCACTTAAAGAACACAAAAAAAGAACACAAATCTAATGTAGTTAGAAACATTTGGAATGAAACAGTTAACCAAAAAACATTTTTTTTTATAATGTCATACTTACAGACATATATACTAACTAATTATATTCATTATTGTGTGCTATACATATAATGTAACTAAAATTATGCGTCGATACACCAATCGCATACGAAAATCTTATTTTCTGGTTAAGATTTACACATTTCATGACACCATTTGGAGCATTTGGTGCACTTAACCCATTTTTGTCTTGCTTGTCCTGAGAAAATCGTTTCTCAAATAAAACACAACACATCATATTCATTGAAACTGTCATCGTCATCGGTCAACACGAATGGAACTTGACTTTCAACCTCACTGTCACTTGAACTTGAAACACACTTCTTTCTTGGTTTTTTCTTGGGTGGTTTTGAAAATGCTCTTCCCGGCTGGTTATTAGATTCGAGGATGTCGTTTCTTATTTGCTGTTTTTCTTCTGACGATTTTCAAATTGCTGTTTTTTCCCTTGTAAAGCTTTTAGTGACTCCTTATGTGGAGTTCCTGTCACTAAAAATGAGAGGCTAGATCTAGCAGAGGTGGATGTGTGGATTGTAGGAACTTCCCTGATTTCTCTTGGACTAATATTAATTTTTGGTGTGCCCTTCGAGTTAATCTCAGTTATTTTTTTCGTTAGTAGCCTCCTCTTCCTCTTACTCTTCAAGTGTTTTAGCCACAAAATCATGTTTTTGAAACATATTAGGGTTAAACGGGTGAATCCCAGTTTTTTAAAATCCGTTTATGGCTGTTTCACTTGTAGGAGCACGATGGTAGGCTTCGGAAAACAAATTGGAAACCTGGAGTTTTCTCACAACTCGGTTAGGATTATTGAACAACCATTTTTCAATTGCCTTTGCATACAGAGTTTTCAGTGGAAACATAAACACCACATCTAATGGTTGAAGTTTGTCTGTTGAGTGAGGAGGCAAGCATACGATGGACACTCCAACTTCTCTTACTCGGTCAATAAGCTCTAGGTTTTTGGTGTGAGAATAGTGACCATCAAAAATGAGAACCACTGGTTTTTCTTTTGTGGGCTTTATAATGGAAATGAATTGTTCAAACCACCTAAAAAATAAGGGCCCAGTAACCTATCCGGAATCTGAGCAACCCTCTATCTATCCTAGTGGAGCTCCATCTAGGAGTTCTATCTGCCACTTTATCTGTGTATTAGTAGAGGAGGGACATATTGGCCTGCAGCTGACATGTAGGTTATTACTGTAATAGTTGTCCCACACTCAACAGATGAGATTTTGTGGACTTGCTTTTTCCTTTTGCTAGTAATCACTTGGGCAGCCTTGTACTGGACTACAGTTATGCCTGTTTCGTCTACGTTAAGTATCTTCGATGGATCAAAGTTTATTTTTTCAAGTTCTATCTTAAAAAGAGACAAAAACCTTTTCAGTATTTTTTTTAGTGAACTCTTTTGCTCTAGCCATTGAAAGGCTTTGGGATCTTCTTAGGGAAAGTTCTGGATGGCGTTTAAAAAATAATCTAACCCACTTTTTTCCAGCTGTTTTTGCTTCACTTGAAAAAGGATTAGGAACTTGGTTCTTAATAGCCAATTGGTAAGTCATCCTCCTAAGGTCAGATGTCATCAGTCCATAATATTGTTGCTCCATGTCTACACAGTATTCCACAAGACTTTTTTCAAGATGAGCAGAAAAAACTGGTTTTCTTCCAAATTTTGAATTTACACATTCAAGTGCGGGGAGTTCAGAGTTAACATAGTCTTATAATGTTGCTCTTGACACACTGGATACTTTGGTGGCTGCTTTATATCCCATTTCCTTCTCTCTCACAGCCATAATAGCCTTTATCATAGAATCAGCATCCCAAGATTTCCGGGGAGCCATCTGTGGAAAAATAAAAATAGTAAATACAAAATGAAATAATTCACATTATCACATTAATTTAATTAAAATCACTTTTTAATTTTTGGGTGTGGCATCTGTAATATTTACCTTATAATAAATAAGTATAGACTAATAAAGAAAATCAAAATAATAAATAAAAAATGTAATATACAAACTTTATAATTCACATTGTCTTTATTTTATTAAAATCACTTTTTTAATTTTTGAGCATGGAATCTCTAGCATTATTCTAACTTTTTAGTTTGAGATCCTAAATCCATCCCTGGGACGGATATGGGAATTTTCAAGGAATTTAGGACTCGAATTATGACAAACATGGCGGTCACTCCTGACCTAACGATGAAACTCATAAGCTTTGAAGAGTTAGAACATGAAAATATTATTCTAAGCTACACGTAATTATCATAAAATTAAAAATACTTACATTGAGATACTAAAATAGCTTTCTGAAGTCGAATTATAACTACAACCAGCTTCTTCTCAAACTGTTATTGAAAAATACTTAATTAAAACACAATACTCTCCACGATCTAACTGCTAATGGTCCACTGGGCAGTACCAAAGTGTTTCATGTTTCATGAGCTTTCCAATAGTTAGCAGCACTATCCATGATAAATATCAAGGGGGACGGATTTAGGCGAAGGTACAGTATTTGGGCACCTTACCTTACTAACAATTTTACAAAATAAAAATATAAATAAATAAAACTATTACACATACTGCTTCGTATAATTTGAGTGATGACAGCAAAATTATAAATTTTTACTTACACAAATAATATAAATAATAATAGTTGCTAATTTAGAATTAAATTAAAAACAATTTATTTTGTGATGTGATAGAAGCGAATTTCCAAAAGTATTTTATCTTACTTTTTTTGAAATTCTGATCTCTCTATCAAGCAGCATTAAAATTTGCATTTGCATATACTAACACTAACAAATTACATTGAAAATAAAAAAATGAACCCTGATCGATGTCAAAAACATTTCTCAATTTCAACGGATTTTAAAAATTCAAATTGGCAATTTGTGTAGTTTTTAACGCTGATAATGATGGCTAAATCGGATTTTCAAGAACGTTTAAGAGAAAAAAGTTATGGATATGTAAAAATTTGAAATTACCGCCATTTTAAAACTGCTAACGAATTTTTCTGATTCGTTGGGAACTTACCCAAGCTATTATAACAATCGATTTTTGTGCCAAGTTCGAATCATATTGGATCAAAATTACAAATTTAAGCGTGCTAAAAAAAATTATGTATTCATTTACATAAATGTATGTAAATACAAGAAAAATACATACATTTACACATAGAGTTGTCAAACTTAACTGAAAGGTTTCTCATATTCGTCTCTAATAAAAAAAAAGGAATAGGACTTAGCCATTTAACTGAACTATTCATTAAACATTTCCGGCAACATCAGCTCCGATTGCAAGTTAACGATACATTCGATTGTTTTGTCCGATGATTTAGGCCTACAGTAATGCAAGCAGCAACACAAAACTGGAGGACTCGAAGAGAAAAACAAATGTCAAGTGTCGACTGACGAGACCAATACAATCGAGAAGCATCGAGATGTTTTTACAATCGAATAAAACATCTCGTAATCGCGCATCGCTAGTCGTGCTAAAATTTGAAATAGGAAATGAAAAATATGATTACAATGACACTTATTTAGAAGTCAGCTGTTTTATTCCTTTATCTATGATCAGCTGATAACAGGGTTGCTCCAGTTTTTCAAAATAACCTTTACACATGCGTGTATACAGGTATATATCTATTTCCTTAAATTACTTCAGTTAAAAGTAAATATTTATACCTGAAGTAAAAATTCGTATATATATAAGTAAGTACAACTATTTTTTCTGTTGATTTGTTTTCAAATAAAATTTAACTTCGAAAGTGCATGGAAATTCTTGTTTAGGCCTAAGTATATTTTGAGGTTAACCCTTACAAACTATTATGTGTACAGTAACATTTCTTTATACTTTTATGTAATTGCAAGTATATATTATTTGATATACTTTTACTTAGAAAATCATTAGGGTAAAACTGACTTTTTGGGACTGTTATAAGTTTTGGTAATTTTCACACCAAAACGCTTTATTTCATGCCCAATATTAATTCTGGTAAAACTGAATTTTCGAGACTTTTGTCAATTTGTGCACTGAAACGGATTATTAATATTATATGCCCAATATTAATAATCCAAATATAAAAGTACAGAAATAAGGAAAAGTTACAAAAAAGTGAAAATAAAAGTGACAAACATAACCTCAAAATGACTACCACTAAAGTAGGAAAAGTGTTTTTAATCATGAAAACGATACATTAAATGCTTGTTATTTGTTAATTTATGCACTGTAGGTTGTTTTTTCAGATATTTAAAAAAATTATTTTTTTTATTATATACGTTATTATTCAATTAACACATTCACCCGTAGAAAATGTATTTTTTTTAAAGATTGCTTATGATTTTAGGCTTTATGTTACAGAACTATATTGTGATGTTATTGCTACCTTGCATGAAACATACTAGACGTCCTTACACTGACTTACTGCTCATATACGTCATCATTTACTACACAGACTTACTACTCATATATGTTATCACTTTCTAATAAAAATTACTTAATACAAATTATTTTGTTTGTTCTTGTAGTGAAAATGTTGCTAAGATGATGTCCACTTAATTAAATAGGTTTCTTACCCAAAAACTGTGTCAATTAGGTTCTTATAACAACCATGTAAGTTAGTATTTTTATATATCGTATTAGTATTATACAGTATTTTTTAAATATCGTTTTAGCAATCAAAAACATGTTACCTACATTCATGCAGTAGTAATTTTGAGGCTATGCGAGTCACTTTTATTTTCGATTTTTATCGTACCTCTCGTACTTTTATATTTTGGATTATTGCTTTGGAGCATATAATCCAACTCATAAAAGCATTTTAGTGAAAAAAATACTGAAAAATTAAAAACATTTTCACTGCATGTTTACTGTTACTAATAATGAAAATAATATAATTTTTTTTTTTTTTTTAAAAGAACTTATAACCTAATTCAACTCAGTTATTAGGTGTTTAACCTAACTTGATTCGGCTCTTGGGTGTTTAACCTAGCTCAACTTGGCTGTTGGGTGTTTAACCAAACTCGACTCAGCTGTTGGGTATGTAACTAGTAATTCGTAAAACATGAATACAATTCTTTAAACATGTGATTATAGGAAAATCAACAACACTACCATAATTCTAACCTAAACTGACAAATCACAAGGTTTACAAATAACAGCAGCCATTTTTTTAACAATATGTTTTCACAACAAGAATTTTCAACATAATAAATGATTTATTATAGTGATAACGCAAGCATGAGCAGTACCTCAATTAGTGGCTTTCGCGTATTAATCTAATGTAGTAAATTTAGCATGCTCTGTGCAAGGTAAACATCAATGACGTTAAAATATAGTTCAGTATAAATGGCAAAAAATTGTATTTATGGTAATAAATTTAATCTTCCATGGGAATATCTTTCATTGAAATAATGTATCACATAATAAAAGCAAAAAATTGTTAAAATCACGACTTTTGTAAAAGTTTTGAAAGTCAGAAATACCTAATAATCAAAAATATAAAAGTGGAAACAATGGGAAGTTACAAAAGTGAAAATAAAAGACAAACATAGCCTTCAAATGATTACTGTGCTAAAGTAGGAAACATGTTTTTCATCGCAAAAACGATTAATTAAATGCATGTTACTAATAATAAAAGAGTATAATTTTTTTTTAAAAAGAATTTCAGACCGAACTCGACTTGGTTGTGGGGGTTGTTGCAAACATGTTTTTCATCTCAAAAACATTATTATTATTAAAAACGTATTATTAATAATAGAAAGAGTATAAACTTTTTTAAAAAAAAGACATTTAGAACTAATTTGTCTAATTTGTTGGGTGTTAACTTAAAAGAAGCAAATTGCAAAGATCACAAATAATGGCAGCAATTTTTTTAAATGATGTTTTCATAGAAAGAACTGTCAAGATAATATAAATGATTTATTTTAAAGTGATAACATGTATGAGGTAAAATACCTCGATGGGTTACTTTCGTGTAGTAATCTAATGTAGTAAATTTGGCGTGTAGTAAGCATCAATGACGTCAAATTATAGTTCTGTAGCAAACGGTTAAAAATCATAATTTATCATATAATAAACTTCCATGGGTTAATATCTCTCAGTAAAATAATAAAGTACATAATAAAACCTACAAATTGTTAAAATCATTACTTTTGTAAATGTCTTAAAAAGTCAGAAATAATATGATTAGAAACTATTATTTAGGCAAACATATTTTTTAGGTTAAGCTTGTCAACACTCACCTTATAATAAATTGTTCTGTTACTTATAATAAATTATAAGGTTTTTGTTGTACAGTATTTGTCTATGCACATGTTTCTTCATGGAAAACTTTCTACATGTAAATGTTTCTGTATTGCCTGGTAAAACTCTAAAATAGTATGACCAATGATGTTTTATAATTTTCTCTAAAAGTACTCTTTTTTCTGAGTGAAAAGGGAAAAAATGGTTGATATTCTCAAAAACTGACAGTGATTATTGAAAACTGAGATTTGCATTCTAATAGAAGCTTAATTCAATTGACCTTTAAATAATATATACTTTAACACTTTAATTAATTAAACACACTAGAATTTGTTATCCCTTTACCTAATGAAATAAGTAAAAATAAACCTTACAAGTTATTGACAGTCAAGGATGTGGAACAAGTTGAATAAATTCATAGATTCATTCACGAGACAAGGTACCTGATAAATTAACAAGATATATATTAGTGCATTAAACTGTACACAAGTGGATTCATGGAAATAAGATATTTTTTATCTAAACTCTAATTTAAGTAAACATGGATCTGTTAGGAGATATACATGGTACAAACCAGCTAGTTATACCAACTGTATCATAGTGCCGTGTGTATACACAAAACATTTTGAGCTCAAGCAAAAAATTTGATTTGAAGGTTGCACTTCCATCAAATAGTTTAAACAATCGGTTTAATGGCAAATGGACTGGAGCATGTGTATGGTCACATTAGTTCAAACCTTCCAATCAAACTCCTGTGCATGCTGAGCTGCCATCAGCAGTGCATCTGACTGATGTCAATGCTGTGGATTATCATCCTCATGCTGTTTGTTTTCTTTGTGTTATAATTGTTTGTTTAAATGCATTCAATTTCAAGTCCTCCAGAAATCTCCCTGTAGCAATATTGAAATTGTAGTAAGTCTCATGAGGATAACTCCCATATCTGGTATATTGTGTGTTTGTGTCCTGTTTCTTAATAAAAGGAGAAACAAGTGAGAGCAGTTAAAAATAAGTGTCTTGGTCTCTATCATCAGATAGTAGTACGAGTATTTGTCTCTTTTTGCCAACCCGTCCTTAATCCACACCTTTTTATTATTTTATTTGACTTCTTTGTTTTCAAAACACAGGCCAGTTGATAGCACAGTAACATTTCATCTGAAATCATTTTCACTTGAAAACATTTAGCAACAAAACAACTTATATGAATGCGCAAAACTAGTTTGTTACACTGATTGTACCATGTGTATGCACAAAACGATTTAAGCTCAAGAAAATACATTTGATTTGAAGGAACGCTCTAGAGAAACCTCTAGCACATTTTAGCCTGCTTTAACACATGATTAAAAAATTGTGAACTATATATTATATTCAGTGCCAAAAGAAATGGTCAAGTCGATCTGACAACAGTTTTAGTGTATGTAGGTGAGGTTGGACTGAAATTGATTGGACAAAACCAATTTGATCAAACCGATTGTACCGTGTATATATTTATTTCATATAAAGGTGTCTATGCCCCTTTATATAAAATAAATATGATAAATGAACAACGTGTAAGTGATCAACAAGGTACAAGTTAATATAACCAAACTCAGTGTGGACTTGCAAATGTAGATTTACAAAGCAAACAAGAGTATACAATACATTAAAGGATACTCAGAAGTGCATGCACATTACATATATTTATATGCTGTACTAATAAATTTGTAAATAAATGTAATTAAAATAATGTAACAAAAATGTGAAGTAAAGATGCAGGACAGTCTATAATAAAAGTGTATTGTGTGTGGAGTAGTGTAAAAGTGTGAATTAAAATTGTGAACATGCAATTGTTTAAATTATTTTTTTAAAGAAAACCATTCTTATGCACTAATTAAATGTGGTTCTTTATACATTCTGTTTCCAAACAAATCTCAATTTCAAACAGTTACTATGGTGTCAAATTTTGAGAGCATCAACTAAAATTAAATATCATTTTATTCAGAAAAACAAATAGGCCTACTTCAGGAAAAAGTAATAAACATACAATATCATTGGTCATGCTGTTTTAGAGTAACACATAAAGCCTGATTTGATTTGATTATTGTTTTTTCAAGAAGTTATACACAACCTGTGTGTTTTTCAGGTGCTGGTGTATTATTTGCACATGTGCTTTGGTAATACCTTAAATGTTAAAAGAATTAAAGAATATTTCATTCAGTATTGTCAACTATTACAAGAAAACTGGATATCGAAGTACGCAGTGCATTATAAACAGGTAAGATTTATTGTTATATTAATGAGGTGTTAACTCAGTGCAGAATTACTATGGATAGAGGACAAAATTCCCTGTAGTTACTTTTACATCGTCTGATAAAACTTTAAAATAGTTTCAAACAATCACTAGTACAACATACTTAATTATAACAAGAGGTATTTCTGCTGTTTAACTTATCACTAAAGCAATGATTCTTAAATATTGTTTTCTTTTATTATGTAATTCAATATTCAAATAAGAGATATTCACCTGCGGAAGGTTAAATTGGTTGATAAGTTATGATTTTATTCAATTCTTAATGAAACTCTATTGTGACATCATTGCTGTTTATATTTCATGGAGCAACTATACCAAGTATGAAGTCATAACTGTTGTCACCTGATTACGTGTTATTGCAATATAATAACCATGTTAGGTTCTTAAGTCTCTTTTTTTTCAAAAAAAGTTTCTATTGTCTTCATTATTAATAACATGGATTTAGTTAATCATTTTTGCAATGAAAAACATGTTACCTATTTTCACATGGAAATGATTTTATGGTTAGGCAGGTACTTTTATTTTCAATTTTTTTCAAACTTCCTGCAGTTTCCGCACTTTTATATATTGTGTTATTACTTTTGGGCATGTAATAAATTTGTTTTGGGGAAAAAATTATGAAAAAAGCCAAATAAGTTAAACTGTATATTTACCATAACAAAGTATATACCTAATGAAATTTAAGATTTACTTAAAATAGATCCACTAACTTTAGGTGTACTATGTTTCATGCTATGCATTTCATTTTTTGTATAACATAAGATAATACAAACAATATGTTACAGATATGCATCAACAGATGAGAATCAAGGATCAGCCAATAATCAAAACAAAGATAAATCTAAACCTGAAAAAAATAAATTACATTTGGAAGACATACCTTTAAAGAACACAAGAAATTTTAGCATAATTGCCCATGTAGATCATGGGAAGAGCACTTTGGCTGATAGGCTGCTGGAAATAACGGGAACGCTTACTGTTGGACCAGGAAATCAGCAAATACTTGATAGGTATGTTTGGCTGAAATAATTGTTTAATTTTAACCTAAAGCTAAAAGTGGTAATAAAATTATTAGTATGCCCCAATACAAGTATTGGACTGGATTTTATTTAACATAATTTTAAGTTTCAAGATGTTGAAAGAAAATGTTAACTTTGTTATTACTGCTGCAAGAAAAGGGAAACTGTTCGTAAAAGGTAGATTGAGGTAAGAAACTTTAAGCTGTAAGCATAGCAAGCCAAGGACAAATTTGGACTGCAGGTGATTTTGCCAGAGTTGAACTGGTGTGCAAAGGCTCTGTTAAACAGAAAGCTACTTACCCACATTGGTGAACCACGTTGATGCCTAACGCATTCATGAATGCCAAACAGAATGTGAGGAGTAGAACACATATTTGAAGTGTCTGAAGTGTCTTGTTGACTGAAGTTGATCATGTAAATCGGTTTGCAGATATGTTTATAATTAATTATTATCTGTATAGTTATTTACCTATCGCCATATAGTTATTTACCTACTTTACAATATTATAAATAGATATGTCCTGAAGTTCAGACAAAAAAATAAATAAAAGTATTTATGTATAGAATGCGAAAACTGTTTTAATTTTTAATTATTTTATTTTTTTGTTAATAATTTACACATTTAATGACCATTTACAGCTGTCATTTCATTTTATATGTTATTTCTTATTTATTTTCGTTAGGTAATGTTTATAAGTTAGAGATAGAAGAACCAGTTTAAAAGCATACAAGAAAAGAAATACATAATTTACCACAAACTGTTTTATTAGAAGGAAATAATAAAATACATTTTTGGAGTACCTACTCAAATAAAAACAAATGAAAATTGTTTAAGGCATTCATTTGGCTAATTGACCCTGAATCACCCAAACTATGATGCATTTTCTTAAAAATCTCTCATTACTACTTCAAGGACAGTATAAGTGGTATCACTTTCTGTTAATGTTGTCACTGAAATCTTTGAGAAAAATTACATCAAAACTGACTGCTGCGATCTGGATCATTTTGTCAAATGTGTCTACAATGACAATATGCAGTGTCTACCAGAATGGTGCGATCTGCCTATGTGTGCTGGTTGCGTTCTGTTTGAAGGAGCCTTAAATAGTCTATAAGATTAACAAAGTATAATCTTTTAGATTTAGATTTTAGTTTTACTTATAATTTTACCAAACATCTGAAGTTTTTAAAAATCAGATTACAGGTAGAAAGAGAAAGAGGCATCACAGTAAAAGCTGTGACTGTCTCTCTCTTGTACACTTACAAAGGGGAAGAGTATCTGTTAAATCTGATCGACACACCTGGACATGTGGATTTCTCCAATGAGGTTGCTCGTTCACTCGCAGCTTGCCAAGGAGTCATATTGCTTGTAGACGCTAACCAAGGCGTACAGGCTCAAACTGTTGCCAACTTTTACCTAGCTTTTACCAAGGAACTGACAATTATTCCAGTCTTAAATAAAGTGGATTTAAAGAATGCTGATCCTCAGGCTGCAACAGCGCAATTGGAAAACCTCTTCGGCATCGATCCAAAGGATGTTCTTAGAGTGAGTCTTCTCTTTTTAAAAAGCATACCAACAAATATCAATTTTCTAATTTTATGTTAAATTATATATTTATTTTTTATGAAACCTGTGTATAAGATTTTTATACATTTTACTCCATGTTGTTTTAACTCAAGGTTAAATTCCAGTCTTGAATAAAAAAAAAAATTTGTTAAATTTTTTTATGTACTATGATTGAACAGCTGATTTTATACAATCACTGAAATTTACATTAAGGCATTCTTTACTAAACAATGGTAATAATCCCTTTATCTGATATTATGTTTTAATCAACACGAATTTTTATTATTTGAAAATTACTATTTATATTTAAAATAAATATATGACCAGCATAGTCAACACACAGTGTTGTTTAATATTTTAAAGTAATTTAAAGTCAGACAAGCCTACAGTTATTTATGATTCTGTGTCAATCACATCGCAGTCGCAGTATGTACGAATACTGGTATAATTTGTTAAAATACTCGTACAGACAATTTATTAAAAAAAAATAGAACAGATAGAGAAAGCCGCCAGCACCTAGTGCTACTTATGTGAAGAGACATTGCAGCTAAATAACGGGAACATTAAAAAAAGCAATAATTAGTTATAAACTCTTTGAAAAAATTAAGCACTACTTTTCTTCAGATTAATTTTAATTTGTACTGTATTGCAGCTCTTTGAGTTATAGTAATTCAGTAAGATTTTATTTACAGTAGTAAGTATTTTAATTTATCTGTTAATCTCTTAAAGCTAATTGTTTTTCGTAAAGAGTAAATGTGAAAATATTTGTTATTTTGTCACATTAGTTATTTTTATTTGACTCGTCCTGCTTGTAAAAGAAAAATATGTCGCAGTGATGGTTTAAAGTCGTCGCTTCCATTGTGTATTGTGTAGAAGTGTATTATTATTTACAATGGATTGAAGTATACTGTTCTTTTGTCGAAATATGTGAATGAACTGTGCTGGTCCATTATTATAACTACAGTTTCTGTGTTTATACATAGAAACTTTAGTTATAATAATGCAAACTAATAAAAATGTGAGTATAAAGATGATGCATCAGACTGATTCCAGGCGCCAAACTTCAAAAACAACATGTATCATTTACATTAAAATGTAAACTGTTTGACATCAGAAGCCATGCTATTGAAATTTGTTCTGTCGTACTTGAGAACAGTTTTATTTGTTACTGAACTATCATACTTTTCATTTCAGAAAGAAGGATCACTTTTAGTTTGGTGACTTTTGTCAAACTCACTTAAGAAGTTAATTTACTAAGGGCTACATTACTTAAAGAGTGATTTTTAGTGGTTTTACACTGGGTCATAAAATAGATGTGAATAACATATAGGTTTAGGTGACTGTACTGAACAATATATATATATATATATATATAGTTTTCTACCTCCCGCGATTGTGGTCCTAGCGAGTATCATTTTACCTGTCATTGTGGTCCACGAGGACTACAAATCTGGACCACATTAGGGGTGTCAAAACACTGTCATTTGTGGTCCCATGACGTTGCAGGAGTTTTCGCGGTATTTAGCTCCTTATTTCCGGCGTTGCCAGTTTGCCTGTGTTATCTTTCATTAGATCACTACTTCTCTGTATAGTAGGCTATGAAGACAAGCAGTGCTGATCAGACTGTGTTTTTGAAGTTACCATGTACAGAAGAGTGAATTCAATTTTCCAGTTGATACCAGGTAAGTTTGAAATTTAACTATTCTTATGTTTTAATCAAATACAAAATAATTTTGATTCACTTAAATATTTACTATTAACTATGATATTATTGTCATGCACGTAGTTACTAATTATTTATCCTAAATGTAATTCACATTTTTAATGGTTATCTGGGTTTTTCACTCACATTATTGACAGTTTTAAAATATTTTAGGTATATTATGTGGTGTACTTGTAATAACATGGACAAAATTAAAACTAATGTACACAGGTACAGTAATCGGTCATTTCCGCTAGAACCACGTTTATATTTAGAGTAAGCCTAAATAATATATACAATATTTTTTTATATTTTTGGATCCTCCAAATCCAAATAGTCTATTTTTGAATAAAAATCCCTATTTTTTGACCTCAAGGTCCTCCTTTTTTAAGATTGTTCATAAAAAGCACAAAAATGTAGGCCTATATTTTTTCTTTCAAACAATCAAGTTTATTTTATTGTATACTTGGTTGCCAAAATATATTTTTATAAATAAATTATAAAAATAAATTTTATAGTAATGAATTAATTTAATTCAATTTCAAATTTAAATTTAATGCAAATTAATTTAATTTTATTGTAGTGAATTAGTGTGGTTTAAAATAAATACCATCATGTTTTAGCATTTTAGCGCTTTTTGAAACCACAGGTGTTTGCTTAGTCTCCAAGTATTTCGAATAAGTTACAAGTATAGGCTATGTCACGTAGACCTAAAGGTAAAATTACAAAGTTCAGTTGGTAACAAGACAATTAAAATTATTAAGCTAGCCTTGATAAAAAGTAAAAAAAATTGCTAACTTAACCTACAAATTTCCTAACAACTGGTAGAACTGAATGTAGGTCATACAATTCGGTAAAACATGGTTCTACAAGTGTTTGAAAATACTTTAAAAAGATCAAACTGGCTCAAAACGATTGCAGGGATGGTAATTAATTAAACTTGTTTTAATTAATGTTTTATTTAATCGTTTAGAGGTATTTGTGTATTATAGTAAACCAAACACTCCTTCAGTATTTTACAAGTCAATGGTTTCTACAGTTTCATTCTTAGTAGTAATACAGGGATCAACTTAGCTAACAATAAAACTCACTTCCTTATTTTTTCATAAAACTTATTACCGAAGACTTGTAATATTAGCAATGACAGTTGGATTGAAAAAGTCGTACGTCGTCGTTTGTAGACACATCACGCCGAGTCATACTAAATAAATACGATGTACGCCAACATTTTTCGTTATACGCAGCTTATAAAATATCTTGTAAAGAATTTGTAGCATACATTTCTATACACTTTTTATAGTTTTAAAAATGTCGCTACATAAGTTATTTAAAAAGTTATTAACAAATTATTATTTAAATTGTTACACAAAAATGTGCAGTTTGAAGCTAATTGAAAATTCAGTTTTACCCAATTGTATAGCCCGCATTCAGTACAAATACATTTATTTATTACATTTATTTTTTATTTCATTAATTCAAACAAGTTTTTAACTAGCCCAGTTCATTCAAAATTGGTATAGAATCTGAATGTTCTAAACATTCAATAGATTAAATGAAAATATAGCCTAAACAATACCCAAAATAATAAAAGTAAAATTGATATGGCCTGATATTCATATATCTGTAAAAAATCTTTTCTAAGTAGTTTTAAATTTTATCATTTCTGTTAAATTTATACCTTTATTTTTTAATCAATTCACGAGAGAAATTACATTCCCTGATCTAGTTTTTTTTTTTAGATAACTTCGCCTAGGCTACTTCTGCCTAAAACGTAACTTTAAACGGATAGCAACGTAGGATTTTACAGATATGAATATGTTCTAAGATTAACTATTAAGAAAAAATCAGACAGTTTTTTTTATAAGTTACGTAGCAATATTTTTTTTGACTATTAAAAAGTAAGAAAAGTCTGATTTTTTTTGTATGCCAGCAATTAACTCGTTAAGACTATTGTTACCGAATCACATTGTTTCATTCTTTGTGTATATAGGAGTATTATTTATTGTTTTAAAAATATAATATTGGTTGTAACATATCAAATTATTATTAAAAAAAAACCAAGACGCACTTATTGCATTTATTGGCCTCGCTTTAATTTCGCGATGCTTGTGTGTTTGCGAGTGGTTACACATTAGGCCTACTATGACATAAATATACCTAAGAACAAAAATTATAATTTTAAGAAAATGATTGGTCATAATAACAATAATGATATTATCCATTTGTTATAATTAGAATCTATTACTAATGAGTGATTAGTCAATGTAGGCCGTTACACGGATATCACTGACATGTTTCGGCACACGTATCGTATGTGTTTGTGTACGTATGAATGCCAGTATCTGATTGATGCAGCAACTTTCCTACTTCCTGCGATTCTGCGAAGCCGCACAACGCGATAGTAGCTGGCTTCAGCATTTCTTAAAGTGTAATGGCTTTAGGTTGCGTTTGTGCCGATAAGGACATTCGGAAATGCTCTAAATAAGCACAGCTCGGACTCTTGATATCAATAAATACTCTTGTTAAGCAACAAGTTTTAGGAGAGATAATATTTTTGGCATCTTATAAAAACATATCAGCATGAAGATTTTTTTTTTCATTAAGATGGTAGACAGTAAGATTTATGAGACTAATGAGACAACTGTAATTTTCTTTCTTAAAGGTGCAGAACTTCTTGCAGATTGCCGTCGGAGAAATAAAAGTGGATTTTCTATTTCAACTATTTCTGTAGTGCAACAAACCCATTCTGGAGGCCCATCTAAATTACTAAGTGAAGTAAGTGAAATTTATTTGTTTGCTCATTTAAAAAAACTAATTTGAAAGGTTTAGCACTAATGTTACTGAACAGCAAAGAATGTTGTTTTAAAGTTGATGCCGAAATCTTTTACTATTCAATTCAAAAGTTCAATTATCCTACCCTCATACTCTATCCTAGTCTATCCTAGAAAAACAATAAAATTGTTTCTTAATATTACTTAAAAAAATAATGATTTAATGATTATAAAATAAGGTAATGATTTAAAAAAATTATTTGAAATATATTATTTTTTTATTAATTTTAAAAATATTTTTAATAAAGTATATTTAAGAATTTCGGTAATTTCTAATGAAATTTTTTGTTTCAAACAGGTTCAATGTCAAACTCCAAAGCCTGCAGTATTTCGCTAAATTATCAATCATAGCCTGCAATACTCCCGGATGATCCGCTATCACAATCATATCTCATCTGCATAAACATCTCATTTTAACACCTGCTACAAGAACACCACCTTCCAAAAGCTTCAAAAATGTATGCCATTCAAATATAAGGGAAAAATCAGAGGAGTTAATACATATCCCTGTTCTAAAACTGTTTGTCAGGTCCACACTCTGGTCTCGGTATCCATATATAGACTACTGGCTTCAAGACTTCTAGAAATTTGTTACAAACACCCGTAGAATAAAGTTTATAGTACACATATTGTCTGACTGGAGAGTTAAACGCCATCCTGAAGTCCACAAACAAACAGTAAAGTTTTCACCTTTTTCTTTTACCTTCAACCTAATAATATTTGTAAGACTGAAAATGTTATCACAAGTACCCTTCCTAAGACCAGCCTGAAATTCGGTTAGTACTTCATTATTCAAAACCCATTCCTCCAGTCTCTTAAGCAGCATCCCCGTGAACAATTTAGAAATGCAATCAGCAAAGGATATTCCTCTGCAGTTACTTACACCATTTAAATTCCTTTTCTTAAAAAGTGGAAAAATTATTGATTTTGAAAAGCTCCTTGGTACATTTCATGTATTGATGTACTGAACTATTATTTTATTTTATTGTCTCATTTTGTACGTCAATTTATAATATATTTTGTTTTATTTAATATTTGTTTCAAGTTATTTGTACTAATAAAATTGTTTAAGATTAAATTTGAATTTATTGAATTATTTTTCATTTGAAATATATCTTCTTAATCTCGGGTTACTGGTTCGTTGGCGTTTTTAAATTTAGGTTTACTATTGAGGTGGGTTCATATGGCCAACAGCAAAACTCGCATGTACGGTCATAGGATTAAAAAAAAACTTTTAAGCCAAAGGTTAATAATAGTAATAAACTTTCTATTATTACTGACCAACAGCTGAATCAGCATGTACGATTGGAAAAATTAATTTGAGTAAAAATCTATATTAAGTAATATATTCAGTAATTAATAGCTATTGATTATATCAGTGATTGACAATATATCAGTGATCAATAGCTAAATAAGCATGTACGATTGGAGAAATTAATTTGTGTCAGATTCGATTTTATTTACCAACAGCTAAAACAGCATATACGGTCGGAAGGTAACCAAGAGCTAAATCAGGATATATGGTTAAGCTATTATTAAATTTATTATTAATACTGACTAACAGTGATAATTCAAGGCTATTGGTCAAAAGAGATAATTCAAGCATATATAATTCAAACAACTGTATATGTAACTTTTGCAAATAGTGTACCAACATTACCACTAGCACTAAGAATATTTTTAAATAATAATTTTTTTAAATGTTCATAGCCTAAATATTTAGGTGTTTTCTTTAATAGATATAAGAAATGGACGGATCATATAATTAATTTACGTAATAGAACTAAGTATTTGGCATATGTGTTTGTTAAATTAAAAAAGATTATGTCAAGTAAAACTATATTAAAAATATATTATGGGCTTTTCAACAGTATTGCCACATACGGTATAATAGGCTGGGAGCAGCATATTATAATGCTCCTTGCCATTACTTAATTTACAAAAAAGGATGTTAAAAATAATAAGTAATGATGCTGAATTTCAAAAACATATACTAAACGTAAATCAGTTATGTTTTGACAGCGTTGTTAAGAAATTATTATAATTTAAGCAAGGAATTTATAAATAGTAACAGTATTACAAGGCATAAGTCTATACAAATACCTACTGTATATAAAGAACCTGGTAAAAAAAGAATATAAACATAGCTATTATGTATTTTAATAGACTAACAAATGACCTAAAAGCTATTTCAATGTAAGTAAGGACACACTAAAAATAAATTGAAAAAAATGGCTGCTTCCAAATGCATCGTTACCATAGTCATTAATCGGAAAGAAATATATAGATATATTAGTTATTGGTTGTGGTTTCCAAGGTAATGTACGTCTTGGAATTTGGTTTGGATTTAGTTTTTTGGTTTCAGTTTTAAGATAAACTATGTATGATTGTTTTATATTAAACTGTGCCGTGCCGTATACAGGTAATTTATTACCTTCTATGGGAAATTTGTACCAGTAAATAAATAAATAATAGGAAAAAATATACGACCATAGACAAATTATTATTAAGCCAACAGGGATAATTCAAGCATTTGCATCTATATTTAATTTACCAAAGTTATTTTTTTCCAGCTGTCACATTTCTGTTAAAAAAATGAAGACACTCTTTTCAATTAAGATATACAATGTATTAACACACGTGTGATTATTAACTTTACTTTCCAGCACTGGTTTTATAGTTTAGGCTTGTAGATTGAATGTAATAATTAACATCATAATTTTTATATGATTTAATTCTTATATGTTTGTTATATGCTGTAAGGACGTTTCAAGAGCTTTTATAACTATCACATAGATAAATTACTTTTCCCGTTTAAATCAATTTACTAAAAATATACCAGTTCATAGATAAACTACTTCTTACGCTAGATTTTCGATGTACTAGAACACAGCTGTTCAATACTTCTTTATAGGATAGATCCATTTTAGTTTAATTTCTGAATATATTTGTTGACGGAAGGAAATGAGGTCTATATTTTAACTCGATGATCTTGCTTTTGGTTTGTTTGTTTGTTATGTGATTACTCCTGAACACTTTGTCCGATTTTTACGAAATTTTGTAAAAACGTATATGACATGAAGGGCATTTGCTGATTAGTTTTTGGACTCCCTTGGTACACCAGGGGTCCCATGGGGGTCATTTTTGCGATTTTCGTACATTATTTTTATCCTCTTAACAAATAGTCGTTGAATTTAACAAGTAGTCGCTTTGAAATTAAGTACTTGAGTAAAATATGAGACACTACACACATAAAAAATTTTAAGTCCCAAAATTGCACAACGGCTGCTTGATAACCCAAATTATGGGCCGGATAATATTTTTCTTTTCTTTGAAACATATCAAGTGGGGTATAAAACGAAAGGTCTTGATTAGTACAATCCAGATTTAACAAATGTTAGCTCCTTGAAGCGCTAGATGCCCCATGACTGATATTTTTGTATTTTCTTTAACTTTTTCATCTTTTCAATAATTAGTTAGCATTGAAATTCAAATAAATTAGAGATTTGGTGCCTCTAGAGTGCAGGAGACCCATTAGGACAGTTTTTGTTTTTATATTTTTTAAATCTTTTTACAAAGCTTTGTTAAGCTTTGAATTTTTTTTACTTCAGTAAAATATCAATTACTACACATTTTTTAAAAATTCAAGGCTCATAAATGTAAGATTTCATTTTAGCGGCCCAAAATATAGGTTGAAATTTTTAAAATTGAAATCAATCAATTAGGGTCTCAAACCAAAGATCTTGATTAGTACATTCCAAATTTAAAAAACTTCAGTGCCATGAGCCGCATGATGACAGTCAGTAATATTTTGGACTCCTTAACGTGTCAGGGACATCGTGAAAACATTTTTGCATTTTCGTAATTTTTATTATTATTTTTTAAAAAAAAAAAGTTGTTAGGCTTTGAAATTCATTACTTGAATAAAATATGGGTCAATGCGCATTAAAAAAATCGAAGGCTCAAAATGCACGATGGCTGCTTGGCGGTCCAGTATATGGGCCAGGATATATTTTTTTATTTGAAACCTATTAAATGGGGTATCAAGCGAAAGGTTTTCATGAAGGTATTCTAAATCTGACAATTTTAATAACTTTAGGTAATTTTTTAATGTCTTGAAAAACAATAAAGGTCGATGGTGTTTACATAACAACACAACTAATGTTTGTGTTTTGACCCATACTGATTGAGGCCTACAGTTCACAGAACTACTAATGAACTGAATACCATGTCACAAAATACAAGTATATTGTTATATGTTGAATAAGTTTTTGTGTTTTAATTAATCTTTTATTTTCATTTATTATAAACTAGCTGTTACCCGTTGTGGCTTTGCCTGCAATTATAATGTAAGCAATAAAATTTATAGTCAATTTTCAAAATCAGAATAGGTCATTTCATTTTAATATATTGCTATATACAATATTATATGATTTATGATTTTCAGCAAAGACATATCAATTTTTGCTACTCGATACACTAAAACAGGGTCATGTCATATTTTAATAAAATACAGTATTATTAAAAAGTCATTATTATATAATTAAACTGGAATAGTATTGTGTTTATCTCAGATACCTAAAACGTGTTCACACCAAATGTAATCTCATTTGGTCCAGTAGTTAAAGTGTATTTGAATAACAAACAAATAAACAAAAACAAACTTTCAGAAATATAATATGATTAGCTGTTACCCGTCACGGCTTTGCCCGCAAGCATAATATACATTAAAGATCATGCATTACCGTGTTAGGACCAACAACCGTGTTAGTTAAGTTTTGGAGTACTCTTTAAAAAAAATTAAGGTTTTTTTCCTACATCACCGTTTAACCCAACAACCGTGTCAGTTAGGTTTAGAGTACTCTTTTTAAAAAAATAAATAAAGGTTTTTTAATGCATCACCGTGTTAGGCCTAACAACCATATTAGTTAACTAATGGAGTATTCTGTAAAAAAATATAAAGACTTTTCACGCATCACTATGTTAGGCCTAACAACCGTGTCAGGATATGTAGCCTAGTATTTTTTTAAAAAATATAAAAGTTTTTTGACGCATCACCGTAATAGGTCCAACAACCGTGTCAGGATATGTAGTACTCTTTAAAAAAATATAAAGGTTTTTTCACGCATCACCGTGTTAGTTAAGTTATGGAGTACTCTTTAAAAAAAAATATAAAGTTTTTTTCCATGCATAACCATATTATGCCCAACAACTGTGTCAGATAGGTTATGGAGTACTCTTTTGAAAAAAATAAATAAAGGTTCTTTTAATGCATCACCGTGTTAGGCCTAACAACTATGTTAGTTAGCGTATGGAGTATTCTTTAAAAAAATATAAAGATTTATCACGCATCACTATGTTAGGCTGACAACCGTGTCAGTTAAGGTTTGGAAACTCTTTAAAAAAATAAAGGTTTTTTTCACACATCACAATGATAGGCCCAACAATCATATCAGTTAAGATATGTAGTATTCTTTAAAAAAATATAAAAGTTTTTTTACACATCACCGTGTTAGGCCTAATAACCGTGTCAGTTAATATACGTAATATTCTTTTAAAAAATTTAAAGGTTTTTTCACACATCACCGTGACAACCGTGTCAGTTAGGATATGCAGTATTCTTTAAAAAAATATAAAGGTTTTTTCACGCATTACCGTGTTAGTTAAGTTATGGAGTACTCTTTAAAAAAAAATATAAAGTTTTTTTCCATGCATAACCATATTAGGCCCAACAACTGTGTCAGATAGGTTATGGAGTACTCTTTTGAAAAAAATAAATAAAGGTTCTTTTAATGCATCACCGTGTTAGGCCTAACAACTATGTTAGTTAGCGTATGGAGTATTCTTTAAAAAAATATAAAGATTTATCACGCATCACTATGTTAGGCTGACAACCGTGTCAGTTAAGGTTTGGAAACTCTTTAAAAAAATAAAGGTTTTTTTCACACATCACAATGATAGGCCCAACAATCATATCAGTTAAGATATGTAGTATTCTTTAAAAAAATATAAAAGTTTTTTTACACATCACCGTGTTAGGCCTAATAACCGTGTCAGTTAATATACTTAGTATTCTTTTAAAAAATTTAAAGGTTTTTTCACACATCACCGTGATAGGCCTAACAACCGTGTCAGTTAGGATATGCAGTATTCTTTAAAAAAATATAAAGGTTTTTTACGCATCACCGTGTTTGGCCTAACAACCGTGACAGTTAGGATATGTAGCCAAATAATCTTTAAAAAAATATAAAGGTTTTTTCACGCATCACCGTTTTAGGCCTAACAACCGTGTCACTTAGGTTATCCACTATTCTTTTAAAAAATGGGTTTCCTATCACCCAAACCCGTGTTAGACGTATTTTTATTGTTTTACTGATCTGTAGATCAGTAAAACAATAAAAATACATCTAAAATCAGTACAACACGGTACCGATTTTCGCCGGTAGCAATTTTGAGTTTATGTTGGTCACTTTTATTTTCGATTTTTATCATACTTCTCCTGCTTTCATATTTTGGATTCTTGCTTTTGGGCACATAATAAAGCATTTTAGTAAGAAAAATATCGAAAACTCCAATAGATGTTGCACTGCATATTTACCATTTTTTCATATAATGTAATTACACAAATATATATACTACCTTACAATTAAAAAATCCTAATAAAATTGTATATAATATATATATTCTGCACTCTGCTTTAAAAACATTGAATAGTCTTAAATGAAAAATACCAGATTGTGATTATTAGATGAAAATGTAACATTAAAAACAATAATTTTGAAATAAATAAAACATATATTAGATTTGTAAAATTGGATTAGATCTATGTCCATCTCAGGTGCCTAAATCTCATGTTCAGTAAACAGTAATTAAACCTAACTATAGTTAACAGATGTTACAAAACTAAAAACTGATAATTATTTTGGGCTGGGTAAGTAGTATAATGACGTTTTGTAAAACGGGAATAGGCCTATATGTATCTCTGATACTTAAACCATATATGTACCAAATTTCATCTCAATTGGTCCAGTAGTTAAAGCGTGATTGAATAACAAACAAACAAACACACAAACTTTCAGAAATATAATATGAATAAGATATTTCTAGTTATAGGTTACTGCAATACCTAGCAAATGCCTGCAAATATTGCAAATTAGGTTTACTAATTAAATACTAAATAAATAATTAAATAAATATAATTTATTTAAATAATTTAAATAATAATTTTAATTAATTAAATACTAATCAATACATGCAGGTTATTAACCTATTTTGCCAATAAACTACTAAAAATGGTGAAGAAACAACAAGAGATCGTATGTTTCAGAATAATAAATAATAATATTTTTACTGACCCATTCGCAAAGAGTCGAATGTTGCATTGGAAGCTAAGCAGGCCTTCACCAATATACAAAATAAATCTGGCAACATTGCAGGCGGACCACAATTAGGGTATATAACTACTTGTCGCTCTGGCCCACAATCAAATGTAAAATGATACGCGAGTGGGACCACATTCAAGGGTGTTTTGATACCTGGTGTCAGACAATGGTTGTGGACCACATTTGATTGGGAGGTGACAGATGCAATTACAAAAAACTGTTTGGATATTTTTTCGTGAAAAAGAAATTCAAGACTGAAAGGTATATTTTGTACTTGGACCCAAACCGTTATTATCATTTATCATCAGGCTTCAGAAATATATAGTGCTTAAAAATGGACTACAATTGATGGTATTTTGATAGATGGACTACAATAGGTGGACCTAGGTAAATATATATATATATATATATATATATATATATATATATATATATATATATATACATATTGTTTGTTGTTGTTTAATACATCACAATTAATTAAAAATGTGTTATTAATTTTATTTTTCTGATGTCCATTAATGTAATCTAACTTGGATAAGTTCATTACTCACAAATATCCATTTATCTATTTCAAAATTGCCATTCAAAAGATTCTTTTAACAAATCGTTGAATATATTAAGAAATTATAATTTAAAAATAATAAAACGACATTAAAGAAAGTAGTATGAGAAACATCATATAATAACCAAAGAAGGCAACTTGTAACTGAGATACAAGAACAAATAAAACTTTTGGATGAGAGTTGAAATATGAGATTTATATGAGTATTTTTTTTTTAGATTTAATCTATGATTTCAGATTTCTGCAAAGTTTGGTACTGGAGTGGAAGATGTATTGAAAGCTGTAATTGAACGCATTCCACCTTCAGAATCAGACCGTGAAGCGCCATTGAAAGCATTACTCTTTGACAGTTGGTACAATCGCTTCAAGGGCGCTGTGTCTTTGATTTACTTAAAAGATGGCAAAATTCGTGTGGGAGATGAAATTGTTTCAACATATACCAACAAAGAATATACAGTTAAGAGTGTAGGAGTTCTGCGACCTCATGAAGAATCCACTGATGTGTTGTACGTTTGTATTTTATATTAAATAATTACTTAAGTATATAAAGGAGTTTTGTGCTAAGTAAACAATCTAAGAATTTGATTTTAGTGGATATAACTTTTTTAACATGTATCATGTTTTAGGGGTGGTTGTGATGTTGGATTTTGTGCGACACACATATGTGTGATGCGAGGAACATGTTTGTACAGGTATATATAACAGTATATTTTGCGTCACAAGTCTCATATTAAATTAATTATAATTAAAAATTACTGTTTCTGTCCAGGATGCGACTGGAGAACCTTATGTATGTGAGGCACATATGATAACCTATGAAAACTTCAAAGAAGTTTGACCGATTTAAATATATGAAATGGATCATTAATTTAATTTTTGTAGTTATATTAAAAGATCATTTGTTTTTTATTAATTTGTAAAGTTTAGCTGATGTCATTGAACAGCTGATAAGTTATAATACATTTTAGATTATATTGTTAAAAACTAGCTATGTTAATTTGCCATGTTTTCAAACAAATTATCGTAATTAAAATAAAAAAAAGAAAAGAAAACATGATACATGGTTTTTATTTTTGGTTCAGTAAAACACATTTAATAAAGTAGGATTTTGTGAACAGAAAAATGTAGTACGGGTATTTTAAAAAAAATATGTCTACATAGAAGTTTTCTGGCAAGAAGCAGCTGATGGGCTTAACAAACCCATCATACCTCTAGTTCATACTACTCCCTTAGATAAGATCTACTTTGACACACACATTCACTACTTTACATAGCTTGGCTAACTGAAGTGTAAAGCGACCTGTGCTGATGGAATGAATGTCACTGGCCTAGTGGTGTATCAGATGGAGGCCACTGGCGACCTCCCAGTGTATCTTAGTCTTACCCATGCATACAGGCAAACCTTATTTCCTTACCTACTTGTGGGTGTTCCTATAAGTAAGAATATGAAGTATAATGACCGGGATCTCATTGCACAACAAAATGATTGGCCAAATGGAGCAGAACGTCTGTAATAAGGGACAAGAAAAATAAAAACTGAAAGGGAATTAGGAGTGCAAGCATCTGCAAGCACCTCAATAAGGAACAGGGAAGTCACCAATTAAAAGTGGAGGAGGCGTCCACCTTAAATCCCCTCCAAATCCTAGACATTATGAAGAGACTAGGACTGGAGAAGGCGCTGTAACTGAACATCTCAGAAATATAGAAAGATCTACAAAGCTCATATTGCAATAGTAACCCTACAAACTTATTAATTCAGACATATAGGTTTTGTATATATTTTGCTTGTTTTTCATTATTTTATTTGATAACTCAGAATTTAGTGTTATCTATAAAGAAATGTATATATTTTCTGAAACACAGTGATTTGAAGATTTTTAAATAGCTAACTTGTTATTAGATAAGTTTTACTTTTAATTTAATTAATATTGAAGCAAAGTTTAAAGATCAGTTCAAACTCTGACATCAGTTTACAATAATAATAATTGTCATTTATCATTTCAATATATACATTTTTAGTAGATTACATTTTAAGTAAGTCATTACAATAGTAAGGCACTGTATTAAGTCTTCTATTTATTTGCAGAAAAAACTAAAAATTAAGGAAAATTACAAATATAGTCACAGTTATGATCTAGACAATTGCAGAGTTTAAATTGGAGGGTTGAGTACATAGTTGTAACAGGAGCAGTACAGTTTTAACAAATAATAAAAACACTACACAGAGGAAATCCACACCTCTAAGAATAGCAAAAACAAAGATTTGTGTTATTTAAACACCTGTGCATATTACATATTTGTTATTGCTAACTTTCAGCACACGTTATTTTTTCCAAAAAGACTCTTTGGACTCCTTTGTTTATAGAACTTTGGCCCACTGCAGACTGATCTCATAAGTGTTCTGTTTGTGTAGATTAGGGGGCCAAGTTGGTTACATAACCTGCAACATGAAGTCAACCAAAGAAGCACATATTGGAGACACTATCTATTTAAAGGATCAACCTGTTGAACCGATGCACGGATTCCAGCCTGCTCAACCAATGGTATACGCTGGTGTTTATCCCATGGATCAGTCACAACATTTAGTTTTGAGGAGTGCGATTGAAAAGTTAACTCTGAATGATTCTGCCGTTACTGTGCAACCAGATTCAAGGTAAACTAGATATTTATGTTCCTAGTTTAGTTAAGTGTCAAACATTTTTGTATTTACATAAATTTTCATGGCATGAAAAACAAGAAATAATTCTTTTAATAAACACAGTTAGCTAGAAGGGATTATTACATTTTTCTTAGTTTTTACGTTCTACAACATGTTAAAAACTAAGAATGGAAGAAAGAGATAGGAAACTAGAAACATCTTTTGCTGTCAAAAAGTATACAAGTTTATGTCTATCATACGATAAAAAATTCAGACACTACTTACAACACAGAGGTAAAGCCAGAATCTGTTCACGTTAATTATTGTATATCTGTATAACCTAATGAGATAGAGAAGAAAATAGTAGTAAATTTTCTATGAAAAATACTTTGGAAAAAACCAATAGAAAAAATACATACAGACAGGTAAAAAAGCAATAAGGAATTTGACAAGAAATGCGAAAATATGGGGATAACAATGAGAAATAAGAGGCTGCCATTCACTGGACTCTAAAAAAGAATTGGTACAATTGGTTAATAGGTACAATTAATATACCAGAAAGCAAATTTTTAAGCTACCAAGAGTGTAAAAAGATACAAGTTCTGTAGGTAAAAGAAGCGCACAATATCCTGAGAGATATTGAAGCGAAAAAATGAAACAAATGACAGACTGGTTCAAATAAAAAGTAGCAAGGTGAAGAATTTAATGATAAAGAAAACTAAGAGAAAAGAGATATATTGAAGCAAAGCAAAGCGGATGTAAGAATTCTGACTAAAGAAAAAAAAACTAAAGTTATGTGATTACATAATTATGATAACTTTAGGAAGCTTTATTTATTGTTCAGTATTAGCCAGAGAAAAAATCTTTTGTACGACAAAAACCATTTTAAAATGTTTGGGCATCCAAAATGAAAATGGTGAAGAATTTAAGTTTATTTGTTTTACATAGAGGCACTTTCTAGTTAGATTGGTCAGGTACCTGGATGCTGCAAGCCATATCAGTGTATTGATTTTAGGCACATGTCCTTATATTACCATCTGTGTAGAATGAACTTTTCCAGGAAAAATGAATTTCATTATTGTCCAAAACTGGAGAAGGTAATGTAAATATAAATAATGTTATTAAAAAAAATATTTTTTTCTAAAAAAACCAAGCGTTTATTTAATGAATTAAAAAAATTATAATTATGTATGTGTTGATGGAATTTGTACGGATAACTTGGTAATTTATTGTAAATAATTGGTTTTTTTTTCGTTGAATATTTCATTGTTATCAGGTATACATATATGTTTACAAAATTACAGAGCATTACATAGTCAAAAAGTTGATTTAAATTAGGTGATTTTGCCATCAAATAAACAAGCAGAATGTGAAGTTAAATAAAATCGTATAAATACACATTTTTGATGAGTAGGGCTGTGATAATTCATAATACATAATATGTTGGCCATGAAAAGACTGGATTAGAGGAAGCACTATAATTATTATTGTTTTCACTATTTTAAATTTACTTGTATGTTTGTAGTTTTATATTTTTAACTTTACATATTGCTGTACTTCTGTTGCTTTTATTAGCAATTTTTAGAACTATTCCCTATAGTTTGTTTTGCGTTGTGTAAAAGAAGAAACAAAAGGTATACTGAACTGAACCTGTATTTTTTACACTAAATTAGTACTACATTATTATCTATGTCATATAGAGGGGCTTCAACTTATGAATGACCTTACTAATGAAAATTTCAACTTATGGAACAGGATTTTTGAAAATTTCCACCATCTTACGAAATGTGCCTCAACTAATGAAACGACACGAAAAAAACACTCTGAAAATTTGTTTATGAATAGGATACCCGCACATTTTGATGACATTTGACTAACACATTTCAGAAGCATTCTTAAGAGTCGGCAAAAACAATTGTTGCTGGACCGTTATTTCACTAAACGTACGCCAGAAGAAACTGGAGAAGGTGAAAGTGAACCCAAAAAGGCAAAAAAAGTGATAATCATTAAAAATTAATTTCTAAAAAGTGTAACAAATTTTTTTGGATGTTTTTAATTTAAAACATTAAATTTTTTTAATGTTAAATTCTTTTCAATTCTAGTGTTAAATTTTATTTTGTAATACACTGTGTATGCATGCACATACGCTCTTTCTCAGCTCTCCATTGTTCATCTCCTCCTTCTCCATATCCACAACGTCTCGCCTCTTCCCACAAACTTCGCTACGTATCTGAATCTTTAGACGTAAGAAGCTGTAATATGTACATTATTTCGTATTAGTATTATGTATATGTAATATAGTACATATAATGTGTAATTAATACAGTTTTTTTATTTGTTTTATCTGTGTTTTATTAATGCATATTTCTTCCATATTTGACTTAAATGTATATAATTTTCATTGTATAGAAGGAGTTTGGGGGTGGTGGAACAAATTAAGCAATTTACATGTAAAATGCGCCTTAATTTATGAAATTTTTAACTTAAGAAATGACTTCAGGAACAAATTAAATTCATAAGTTGTAGCCCCACTTTACTTCAGATTTGTAAAAAATGTTTTTAGATACAAGATATGTAATATTTGCCTCTATGCCTTGTTTTTAATTTTAAATATTTTGGACATTTATTGCCTGCAAGTGGATTCATAATAAAGCTATTGAAGTAAAGGCATTTATGCTTATATGAAATATATTTTGGTTCAAGTCCTGCTCTTGGGCAAGGTTGGAGATTAGGTTTCCTTGGGTTGCTCCATTTAGAAGTATTCAATCAACGACTGGACCAAGAATACGATGCTCAAGCTATCATGACTGCACCGAGTGTACCATATAAGGGTAAGTTTAATATACTGTACACCAAGCATAACTTCTTTTCATTTGCTAATGTTATGTCTGATTAACAATTATAAAAAATAAGTTTTAAAGATTTGTAAGGAATATTTTACTAAAAAAAGGTTATAGTTGATTTAATATTAAATATTTAGTGATGCAGTATTTGTGTATAAATAACAGAAAAAAAGCAATACAGTCACAAGAAGGATATTTGTACAGTCCCAGTTGTGTCTGGACATGCATGCAGTAGAATAGACTAAACATACAATTCAGTCTTGAACAACTATGCTTTCAGCAGAATGACACAGCTGTGTCATGTCTTTACAAGAAATAATAATTTTGACGGCTTTTAACTGCTTCATGTTTATTTACCTTATTTACTGCGTTATAAGGTTACATCTGTTATCATGCAGGTGTAACACCTTCACTGTCCTGTTAGACAGTGTAAGGGAAACAGCAGTAAGGAAAATTATGTGTGTTTAACAAGATATCACATTAGATGAATCTTCCATTAGCTTGGGCATGATCCACGTTGACTTGAATAAGTGAAGTCCTACTGTACTTTAAAGTTTAGAGTAAAATGTAGGCCTGCATGGAAATTTTTGACAATGTAACTGATTAGTAAAAAATTTTACGTTACTAAAACCAGATTTGTAATGTTAAAGATATGTGTTTTACCAAACTTACAAAAAATATGCTATATCACAGTTGTTATAACCAAGCAGCATCAGGATGTTTTAATAAAGTTTGACTGTATGATCTAGTATTCTTAATAACACTTTCGAGTTAATTTTAGTGCAATAGTAAACAACGTACTTTGTTTACCTAATAACACAGTACTTTTTCATTATATTTAATTTGTATATCTAATTCAATATATGTCAGACTCTTCATATAATTTATCTATTTTTCTTGTTCATTGATTTCTCATCTAGTTCTATTTCCCCTTCGTTCCTATGTAGTAGAAACCCTCAGTACTTCACAAAATTTGTTTGTAGCAAGGTCCTTTAAAGTATACGTTTCAATTGCTCAATAATATAGATCTTGTACTTACAAATTTTTAGCTGTCATCTTAATTTGTCACTAAGTTTACCTCTAGTCTTTAATTCTAGTGACTGATTCGACTGTTTGTCATTTGGTTTGTCTGTTTGTTGACCGATTGTTTTATAATTTTGTACAAAGATACCTTTTATAAAGCCCAAACTACATATGTGTAAAAATGTTTTCGCTCTGTTCTGTTTCAAGATGATGGCCTTCGATTTAACAATGACAAGTGTAGTTGCTGGCTATTCACTATAATACTGGCTGAATGGTTCAGCCTATCACAATTTTGACCTCTTCATGAAGAAAGAGCCTAAAATTTTCAATAAAGTTGATCCAAAACATTTTTTGTAAATATTAGTAATACTGATTAAAGTGGCAGAAAAGGTTGTGAGCCTGTCAGTGTGTGTGCATGCGTGATGTTCTCTGAACAGCTTTGATGTTCTTTTCAGACACTGTTCTATTCACACACTTGCAGTTTTGTTTTTAGTCTATGCAAAAATGTATTCACACAATAATTGGATATTTTAAATTCTTATTTCAATGAAAGTTTTTCCTTGTTTCAGTGAAAAGGTATCACTGGCTTTTAGATTGGCTTATTATTTATTTCCATTTATTCCTTCATGATACAACATTTTACACATGAGAAGGACCTATAAGGGGCATTAATATCCGTACATAGGATGGTTTTTAAAATTAACATTACAAAATATCAAAATTCTTAGACTTAAATAATTTGCAAGATGTACCTCACATGCAAATACAATGACAAGTGTAGTTGCTGGCTATTCACTATATATATTAAATTATAAAATATTTAATTAATTAATGTGATTAAAAATATAACATGTTGCTATAAAACCCTAGAAAGGTATTTTTGCTTTCTGACAATTTATTACACAAACTACACTAAAAAGTGAATTCAATCTCTAAATTCATAATCTCATTTATCAACTTTTTTTAGCACTTTCTTGTTAACTTCTAAACCCTTAACACTTTATATACTTAATGACAATTCATTAAAATACTTGCATAATAAATTTAACTTCTTTGACCATTAAAGCATGAAATGGAAGCTGAATACTTTTCAGATGACTATTAATTAACTTTCCCATTATATTCTGTTTTCAGTTTGTTATATTCATATAAAGTAGCTTTCATGGCAAAAAATTGTTTAATATCAATGGTTTATCTTTAAACCATTACACCAATCTTACACCAATTATCTTTAACATTTATTTTGAAGTTTCAATACGGGATTGGTATTTGAATCATACAGTCCATCCCAGCCATAGACTGCAATACTATAAAACAATCCATAGTAGATTTGTATTAACTGTTTTTTGACAGTATTTTATTAGCATATAAAAGACATACACCAGATACTATGTTTAAAAATCAAACCAAGATATTTGATATCAGTGACTCTATTTAGTTGATTTTCATTCATCATTACCTGTATCTCTTCAGGAACGTCACTGTAATTACCAAATTTTACAAAAACAGACTTTGGAACATTAAGAATAAATTTATTCTCATACTTATAATTATATAACCATATATGTAATCCAACTTTAGTGACATTTTGTTTGATAATTCATCCCATGATAAACCACTCATTGGTACAACAGTGTCATCTTCATAAGCAATCAAATCTTGATGTAATAATAACAGATCATTTATAAAAAACAGAAATAACAGGCTTATATTTTCTAATAATTATTATTAATTAATTATTTATTAAGTAGTTAATTATTAATTAATTAATAATTATTATTTTGTAGTAAAAATATTTGGCAAGAAGAACATATCCATGTATGGAGGTGACGAGATTCTGATATCAAATCCAGTAAAGCTACCAGATCCTAACACAGTAGAAGAAATGTATGAGCCAACAGTCATTGGCACTATCATATCACCTGGTAAGCCTAATATTGTAATTATTTTGTCCTGTTTTTTATTTGTTGTGTATTTAAAATACATTTTAAAACTAAGTTTTGTGAATTTGACAGGACCATGCCAGTTCTGAATTTTATTAAATGATAAGGAAATTTAAATTGGTAATCTATTTTTGGAATAGATTCAGTCACTTATTGCAGTTAACTTCTACAATAACTTCTGTGCACACTGTAAAAAAATGTGAATTAAACAGAAATGTGTAAGATTACCAAATAGGTGTAAATATTTACTTAAGTAACACAATAAATAATAAAACAATGTAAAAGTATACTTAACTTGTTGCTTGTCACATACCGTAGTAATAATTTTGATACAACTTTATTGATTTTAAATGTTTTACTGTATTATTTATCAAATTTTGAAGTTTGTGTTTTAGCTTTCTCATCCTAGCTCAAACTAAGTTACCATTAGGCCTACAGCCAACTGTTAGTATATTTCAAGAAATTAAACTCAAGAGTTTAATTAATTATTTTGTTACGTTGTGATGTTTTTGGTAAACACAGCCTATGAATTATCTTTTATTTAATCAATATTAAATAATTTATAAAAAAAAATATAGTAATTAGGATTATTCTTCCTGTAAGTGGTCTTATCTACTCACCTCATAAAGACTAAAGCGGTTTCAAAACTCTATTGTTCCATCTTCAAGCCGTAATACAAAATGTTAAATCCCTCTGTCGAGGTCATCACAAAGTTAAACAAAACATTAAAAACATATGTCACAACACTGAACATAATTACATGATTAAAATACACAGGATAAAATTTGGTTTGGCCAAACGATACATGCAACTTGTATGTCGGTACATTCCGGACTGCGGAGTCTTTATCAGTGATTGTGCGGCCATCAGTTTTATCAGTTACAGTAGTTCTGTTGGTTTATATTATTTATTTAAATCACTTATCCTTAGAGCCATGACATATATTAAATTTTATTTAAATGAGAGTTTTTCATTGAGGATGTTTATGCAGGTGGTCTGATTTTTTGCTCTTGTAAATTTTGAACTCTTCAATCACATCCATATAACTGCTTTTATGACATAAATGTAATATTTCCGTGTTGGTATGGATGTCTTCAAATTTATGGTTTTTGTCCATAAGATGTTTTGCGAAAGCTGAGCAAATGCACTTCTGGGTGTATGTTCTTTAAACCATTTTTTAAAAGAGCAAGATGTCTGACCAATATAGAAGCTTAGGCAATCAATCACTACATTTAATTTGTATATGCAGTTTTTCAAAGTTATCTCCACTTGTATGTATTTGCAACTGGCTTATTTAATAATGTTGATAACTTATTAGTTGTTCTGAAGGAAACATTTATATTTTCTTTGGCTAATTCTTTTTTCAGGGTGTGGCTGAAAGTTGAACCATATTCCACTGAGATGTACGTTTGTTCATCAGGAATGATTTTTTTTTCAATTTTTGTTTCTGTGTTTGGCAATAAGCCTATCAACAGTTGAGCTTTTGTATCCATTAGAAACAGCTATCAACTATATACTTAATTATGTTCACTTCATTTTCATAGCTTCCTTTATCCATAGGGAGTGAAATTAACCTGTGTACCAAACTATTGTAGGCTGCCATTTTTATATTGAATGGATGGTGGGATGAATGTATTGTTAGGCTGGTTGTGGTAGTTTCCTATAAACACTGTATTAGAAACTACTGTAAACTTTTGAAAAAGATAGGCCAAGAAAATTTAATGTCTTATCAGTCTCTTCTTCCAGTGTGAAATGAAGGTTCGGATGTATTGTGTTCAGGAATTTATTAAAATTTTTTAATTGTCTACTATTACCTTCGAAGAGTACAATTATATCATCCACAAACATATAATAAAAAACTACTTCTTCTCTATTGTAGTTCCTATCCGACCATAAAAATTCATTTTTGATATGGTTTAGAAACAATTCTGCTAAAATGGGGGAAAAGGGGGAGCCCATAGCTAAACCTTCATTTTGAATATAAAATTTATCATTGAACTTGAAATAATTCTGTTTTAGTCAACGAAATTAGATCATTTATTGCATTCGTTGTGAGTGAAGAATGCTTGGTGAGGTTATCTTTTAATATAACCATGGTTTCAATAATGGGTATGCTGGTATACAAATTGGCTATGTAAAATGAGGCTAACGTATGGTTGTTTTTTATTTTTATTTTATTAATTCTTTCAACCAGATCCAAGCTGTTCTTCAGGCTTAAATTATTTTCAAAAACTATTTTATTCCTAATTAATCTATTGATTTTTTTGCGATAATGTAAGCTGCAGAAGGTTTGAAATTTACCAAAGGCTGAATGGGCATATTTGTTTTATGTATTTTTGACAGTCCCCTCAATATCGGGGTATGTGGATTTGGTACTTTTGATGCTCTGATGCAATCCTTTGATAAGATTAAAGTTAACATGTTAAATATGTGGTCCTGTGGCTATGTTGCAATAATGAAATTAAATGCACGTAAAGCAGAGTTAGCTTTCCAATACAAAAACGTTAAAATAAAGCTCTTCAAAACCATTGAAAACATAACATTCAATAAAAAATGTTTAGAGCATAACATGGTACCTAAATATGTTTATATAAAAATTTAAAATAATTTTTTTCGCGACAAAAGCTAAAAAAGTGGCAGAAACATACTAGATAAAGAATGAAATAAAAACTTTATATTCACGTAAAAAGAAGTTAAATTCCGCACTATACAGTACACATATTGATTTGTTAAATAGCCTTCACCCTGCCCAACAATTTAATATCATGAATGAATTGGAGGCACAAGTTAATAAGAAAATTTTATTTAAAAAAGATAAACACTCATTGAAAATTAATAGCTTGTTAAAAACTGAAGCAGACAAAAATGCTGTAAAATGTAACCATAATTTTTATCCCAGAGTCATAAATAAAAGTAGGACTCAGTTTTTACAGAGGATGAATTAAATGTTTTAAACAAAGGACTCAATTTTAACTGCTTAGTGACTGAGTTAATTCATACTGAAGCCGCAATAAAAATGCCAAAATCCAATGAATTGAGAGATACAGCAAGGGTCATGGTGGCAAATAAAGTTAAAAAAGTTTTAAAAAACCCATGTTCAGTTTTAAAGTACAATTTGAAATACAAATCCGTGAGATATAATTTAAATACCATTAGAAACAAGCTCAATGATCATGATGATAATCACAAAAGCAGATTAGGGGAATACACTAGTGATTCTTCCTAGTACCAACTACATAAACAAAGTTCAAGATTTCTTTGCAAACAATAACATCAAGCCATTAAGTAGAAACCCAACATTATCTTTTTCCAGAGAAATAAACAAGAGCACCTGAATCTTATCAAAGGATTGCAACAGAGCATCAAAAGTACCGAATGAACATACCCTGACATTAAGGGGACTGTCAAAAATACATAAAACAAATATACCCATTCAGCCTTTGGTAAATTTCAAATCTTCCGCAGCTTACATTATCGCAGAGACATCTTGCTCTTTTAAAAAAAGGTTTAAAGAACACACACCCAGAAGTTCATTATCGACAAGCTCGGCTTTCGCAGAACATCTTATGGACAAAAACCATTGAAGACATCCATACCGAATTGGAAATATTACATTTGTCATAAAAGCAGTTATATGGATGCGATTGAAGAGTTTAAGATTTACAAGAGCAAAAAATCAGACCCCCATAACATCCTCAATAAAAAAACCCTCATTTAAATAAAATTTAATATATGTCATGGCTCTAAGGATAAGTGACTTAAATAAATAACATAAACCAACACAACTATCGTAACTGATAATACTGACGGGCTCACAACTACTGATGAAGACTCTGCAGTCCGGAATGTAACGACATACAAGTTGCATGTATTGTTTGGCCAAACCAAATTTTATCCTGTGTATTTTAATTGTGAATTGTGTTCAGTGTTTTTAATGTTTTGTTCAACTTTTGATGACTTCGACAGAGGGATTTAACATTTTGTATTATGGCTTGAAGATGGAACAATAGCATTTCGAAACCGCGGTAGCCCCTGTACGAGGTGAGTAGATAGACCACTGACGAGAAGAATAGGTCATAATCCTATTTACTTAAATATGTGATCTGGTGGCTATGTTGCAATATGGAATATATATATTTGTGTACAATAAAATTTCTGGAATTTCAATTTATCAAAAATATTTTAAAAGAACGACATGTAGAAATGAGTACACAGTTTGTGGTACCTTTAATATCTTACCAACTTTATTTTTTAAAAATTTTCCTTCAAAAGTATTGTCTTATTTGATTTTTTTAATTAACTGAAAGAAATAATCCAGGGTATGTCTATTACTCAAAAAATTATGTTTTAATTGGAACTGTACACAAATTTACCTCTATTATTCGAACATCACCTCTATATAAGGATGTTGTTGCCATGGAGCCCATTTAACTTGAATCCCTACTTTGGTAAAAAAGCATGTTATTCTGTTAACAATTAATTGTCAGCCATCTGTATTGTGTTCTTAGAAAAAGCTGAAATGTTCTTAGAAAAAAATGAATTTACAGTGCACATTCATGACAGAATTTTTAGCAATATTCATTCATGAGGGATATCAGGCATTTTGTAAGTGGCCTAATTTGAAAAATGAGATGTCAGTCGATTCAACTTGGTGAATAACGGTGGCAGGGACCTGCTGAGTTTGAAGAGATTTTCTGTAAAGCTATCAGATCCTAACATGACTCCAGTCCCTTAGCAGAACTGGTCAGGCTAGCCTCTAATTATTTTTTAACATTCTTTCAACCTTTAATTTTTAAATGTCAAAATATTTATAACTTCTTTCCAGACATGTACTTGGGAAGCATAATTTCACTGTGCATGGATAGACGAGGAGTTCAGAAAAGTTCTTCTAATATTGACGGAACTAGAATTATGATGCAATGGCTTTTACCATTGAATGAAATCATTGTTGACTTCCACGACCAATTGAAGTCTATTACCTCTGGGTTTGCTAGTTTTGATTATGAAGATAATGGATATGTACCATCTAACCTTGTTAAGGTAATTCATCTTCAGTTGTTAAAGCATTGTAATAAAAACAAAACATTTTTTCTCTCTTTTTGTTCCTAGTATGATGACAGAGTAGACTAGATATCACTGTGACTGGTATATTTTTTCACTATTTTTACAGTATATTTCTGATGGATTTATGGCTCCTTTACCATAGATTGAACTATAAAGAGGGTTATAAAATCACAGTCATCGAGCCACCCAAAATTGATTTTCTGCACTTAGAGACTATGACAGTACCCAATATTATATATGTCAAATTAATTTTAGTGTTTCTAAGTTATTAAATACTCTAAGTACAAAAACTATTTTAACATGTATCATGTTTTAGGGCTGGTTGTGATGTTGGATTTTGCATGATGCGAGTGCACAAATTTATACTGATATATAATAATATATTTTGCATGTCACAAGACTTAAATTTATAATTAAAATTGCCCGTGTTTCCACCCGTGATTGAACAGAGAACCTTGTGCATGTGAGGTGCACATGATAACCACTAAAAATATACTACGGAAACTACAAAAACCATTTGACCACTGTAAATGTATGAAATGAATTATTAATTTAATTTTCTTATTGGTAGTTATATTAAAAGATCAGGTGTTTTATATGAATTGGTAACGATCACATGATTTCATTGAACAGCTGATAGGCTATAATGTTTTAGGTTACGTAATGTTTTCAATCAAATTATCATAATTAAAATAAAAAGGAAGAGAAAATATGATGTGTGATTTTTATTTTTGGTTCAATAACAGAAATTTTTTTTAACCTTGTTAGGAGTAAGGCCGATACACCATTTGCTAGAGTACGGGTTCCTTCGAATAATTTTCTATTGGTGGTTCATTATAAAAATTACCTTTAATTATTTGATATGTTCTACCTTACAACTATTGTTGGTGGCAACCCCAAGAATGAACACTACTGTCTTATGTAAAATGAAACGTTCCCCAAAATATGTATTAATCCTTTTAAACCAAAATAATAAAAGGGGGAAGAAGTGTACGCTAAATAATCGTCTACTTACTTTTATCGCCGATTTGCCACTTCTCGGCACCGCCCAGTTGGAACAGAAAAGCCACACAGTCTTCACAGAAAAGTCACCCGGAGTAAACTGACTTTCCAGCCCCGCCGGAATCGACTATCCACGCCCTACCTCTTCCCCATGCTTTTGTTTCAACTGCTGTTCTACATACCGTGTTGCTTATTGCAACAGGCAGTACATCAGCAGTTTCGTAATTTCGCCTATGTTTCTTTTTGTCAATAGTATTCATTCTTTGGCTGTGACCTCATCATATTCAAAACCAGCAACCAAAAACTAATATTTTTTCTAAATCCTAACAATACCGGTTCTTTGTAGGACGTTGTCCTCAACGTCGAAACCAGGTCTTCTATAATTAGTTTGAGTTTACATTTGTGGATAGTCTGTGCGGGGTAGGGAAAGTGCAAGGGTTTGTTTTATTACATATATCCTAATAGCTAAGTATAATATTACTAATGTCAACCCTGAAATCCATGTGATAAGGAGTATTGGTAGGAGGGAAGTGCAGTCCATCACGTCTAACCATGTTTTCGGTAGTTCAACTGCGTTTAAGGCATCCCCTTCTAAGTGGTTATGGATAAACATAGCTGGGGTAGTTAAAGTCCAGTTCTTATCCAGGATATGTGCTACTTTGAGGAACTTAGGATGGTCTTGTGATACAAATGGTTTGATTACTAGGGATGTCAGTGTGGTCCAGGAAATGGGAACAATGTGGTTTATGTTGAGGTCTAAGGATGTTCTACTGTCACATGGGAACTGTTTCTCTATCAAGATAGTATCACCTTCTTGTAAGGAACAATGACAAGGAATTTTTACGTCGATTGTTCCTGGGACGTCATGTTGTGAAATAGGAGTGGGTTTTATGCCGTTGCAGACTATGTGGGTGTTGGGTGTAGGATTTGTGATGGCTAAAAGATCCCCAGTTATCTCCGTGATTATGGGGTTCTTGCCACTGGGAGTGCAGTGAAAAGTGCATTGTTGTGCTATAGCATGCAGATCTCCCCCTCTCATTAATTGTACCGCGCACCTATTTCAACTGCTGTTCTACATACCGTGTTGCTTATTGCAACAGGCAGTTTCGTAATTTCGCCTATGTTTCTTTTTGTCAATAGTGTTCATTCTTTGGCTGTGACCTCATTATCATATTCAAAACCAGCAACTAAAAACTAATATTTTTTCTAAATCCTAACAACCTAAGAATCTACTGTGACGTGGCCTGTCGAGTGGTAGTGGGCGAATCTGCACACTGGAGAATAGCGCATCTCTCCTGCTAAAACCACTGCCACTTCCAACTTTGTAATGCCATTTGAGATAAGTTGCAGACTCATAAACATGAGCACATCTATTTTCCTCCTGCCAAATGTCACTTGTTTTCTTTAGACAGGTGGGAGTAACGCAGCAGAAATTCATCACAGAATGAGCTGAGTATATGAAAATCACTTGGGCAGTTGGGTTAAGGCAGCGGCATGTAGTTGTGCGTTGTCATGAATCAAAACAACTCCAGAAGACAGCAACTTTGTTCTCAATGGCTCTCTGCAATTAATGCAATGTTTGACAATACACATCTGCATTGATCGTAGTTCCTCGTACCATCAAACCCACCAGCAAGTCTTTATGATAAAAAAAAGCCGTATCCTTTTTGTTGTTGTTAGATGTATTTTTGAATTTTTTGGGGTTTGTTTGGAGAATTTGTGTACACCATTCTGTCAGTCATGAAGTTTTCACCATGTGCATGGCTCATTCTGCAATGAATTTCTGCTGTTATTCTCTTCTGCTTGAAGAACACAAATGACACTTGATGGAAGAATCAGTAGAGAGTATGCGAGTCAACTCAGAGTGATATTATAAAATTGTAAGTAGTAGTGGTTATAGCGGGAGAAATGTGCTACTGTGTATTGCACAACTCCACCTTTTACTGCTCGAAAGCCACTTCATGGTAGATTTGGATCCTGAAAAGCAAATGGCTCTCTTAGTATGGCTTCTATATTTATATCTTTTATAGATTAAAATGAACTATAATATGATGTAATTAATTTTAATTAATAATAGTACTAAGGTTTTCAATCAATCACCGGTTTCATACTCACAATGAATTAATTATATTAATTATTTATTATTAGTATAGTTTGCTGTTATTCATAGGATAGTAATTTTTATTTTTATTTCCTAACACATTTTAAAATAATTTCATCGTAAAAAACAATTTAATTGATTGAACTTATTGAACATATTAAAATATATCAATAACTTCTAACAACAGAATTACTCCAGAATGTGTTGGGTAAATAAAGTTGGCAGGAAAGTATATTCTGAATAATTATGCATTTTCTAGCAATATATAGCTTAGTAATCACTCTTGAGTTTACTTGATTTTATATGAAGTACAGGGCCATACAAAAGTTGTTACTCCACTTTTTTGTTTTAAAATTACAAAAATATTTGTCTTAAATGTTTTAAAAATTTTGTTTTCATTTCATAACTTTACTACTTTTGTCAATACTTGACTTTTTACCCTGTTTTTTAAAACAAAAATATTGCTAAATATTGTGAAATGAATAATTTTTTGCAGTTAAATATCCTATTGAATGGTATCATAGTGGAGGAACTAAGCACCATAGTGCACGTGACCAAAGCTGTTTCGGTAGGGAAGCGAATGTGCGCCAAACTGTTGGACATCATACCTCGGCAACAGTTTCAGGTACTTCATTCTACTTTTTTTTTAGAATTGATCTCCAATGTCCACTTTTCAAATTTCAACTAGCAAATTGTTAATTAAAAAAAAAAAAAAAAAAAATGCAGAATTTGTTCCAAATTTCTTATGGAATCTACATTTAATATTCAAAAACTTTAATGGTAGGCTAATGAGTCTGATGTTTGGGTTTTTATTGGTGATCTGCCAGGATGGATCATGAGGGATGAGAGTAATGGATAATGGAGCAGTTAAAAAAAATACTGCACAAAAAGACAGGTTTTGTAAGTACTACTACCAACAGCTGATTGCAATATGGTTTGAATTATATCTTGCAGTGTTAGAGCAGCAGGTAGTTACAATAAATAATGAGATAAAGCATCATTAATAGGCAACAAATCATCTTCAGTCAGACACTTTCAGCTGTTTAAGTATACAAAGAGAAAATTTGATACCTGGAATTTATGACAACCATTAACAATTTAGCAATTTTGTTTTTAATATTTCAGAATAAGTTAAATTCATTGACTTAGCATTCAGTAGATGACAGATTTAATATACTATCTCACTGTTGTTGTTAAAAACATGGTTACCAATTATGACTGTTAACTACAGGGTGCGGCATAAAGTACAGTACAGTCTTGATGAACTGTCACCATTTTAACTGTCCGTTTCTATTAATGGTCAGATTACTTCTGTAATCTGACATTATTAGACAATATTTCATATAAATAATTTGTAATAAATAATAAAAGTAACCTTCTAGGCAAAACAAAACACTAATTGGACCCAACTAATTTATAGCATTCAGCATCACATAACAGTCAAATGGGTAAGCCTAAGTGGCGTTTGAGGTGCTCTCACATAAGTTATGTGAATACTTGTCAAAAGGTTAAGTACGAACAATCTACTGTATTAAAGACCTATGTGTGTAAAATTTGTATAATATACAATTAGAGTTAAGTAAAAAATTCAAGAGTTTTACTACATTTTCCAAAATAATAATAATATAATATTCTGTACTATAAACAGAGTATAACACAGTATGTCATTTTTATTGTACAGGTGGTCTATTTTGGTTTTCCATCTAGTCCATCATCCGCCATCCCAAGGTCCCTAGATAGTATTTAATTAATTGAGACTCTACTATACTCCCAGATTGTGAAAGCTAATAAGAATCAAACATTGCATCACAAGTGGTAGCCTTTATTGTTAAGGCATTGATAAAGCCTCTCTTTTTCCTACAACCCTGCAAGTAATTTCAGGACTGATGGCAGCAACTTCTTTATCACCTCCCTTAAGCTTCCAAAGTTTCAGGTCAATGTTAGTATGTTTGATTTTAGAGGTAGCTTCAAAACAAAAAATCTGGTCAAATCGGGTGAACACTGACTCATTGACACATGGTGAACATCACCATGTGTACGTTAAGAACATAAAATGCCCAGGATGTATTTCTTTCAAAATTCTGATAACGCTAACAGCTTTGTAGACTGTTGAAACAAGAGCTCTGTCCCATTTTAATTGAAAAGTTCAACCAATCTGTGCCCAAGAAAGTTCTTTAACAGTGACCAGAAATTATAAAGAGTGTAATGTCTGTTAAAAAGAAGGACTTCCACACACCACACTGATACAGGAAATTTTGTTGCCCTACCTGTCTTTTACATATAATTATTAGCGAGCAATTTGGTAGTTTAAAAACAAGCCTACTTATTGAACTTAATGATAAAAATTATCTTAAAATAACAGGAATATATAGATGTAATGATTATAAATGTGATATTTTCATTGATGATCTACATTTTAAGTAATAAAAATGTTACTAATCACATTATAATAGGAGATACTAATATGGATCTCATTAGTTTTAACAATAAAACTGAAGAATAATTTTACCTGCTATTGGATAATGGATATCAATCTAGGATTAACCTATGCACACATCTGCTGACGGATTATAACAAAGGATTTAGCGAAAATATAGATCATATTTTTGCTAAAGGATCGTATCAAATGAGTGCACTAGATTCAATCACTGATCATTACCCTGTCTTAATATCATTGTATGATAACAGGATAAAATTGCCAATCAAAGAGAAATATAATATTAATAAAAAAAGGTTTATAAATTTATGTGAAGTAGAACAATGGGAAAGTATACTTCAAACTCAAAGTACTAAAGAAGTGCTTGAACTGTTGATAGAAAAAATACAGGAGATATACTCATTATTCCTTAAAAAGAAACTCAAATCACAAACTGCAAGAAAATCCTGGATTACCGCAAAACTTGTAAATTCCATCAATACTAAAAATAAATTGTATAAAATATGGAAAAAAGATACAAATAATCTTAACAAGAAACTACAATATCTTCAATACAGAAAAACTTTAAAATGTGCATTAAGGTCTGCCAAAAGTAAATATGAAGAAAAACAAATTAAGCAAGCTGACTAAGAAATTATGGCAATATGTAAAAAATAAATTAGAACAAAAAGAAGAGAAATAAATGAAATTTTAATAAATGATGGAACAAGTAATGATCACATTGCTAAAGCTAACTATTTTAATGAGTTTTTTAGCACAGTAATCACTAATCTCAATAGCAGTGTAAATCCACCCATACAGCACTACGAAATACCTGGAATTCCATTAAATCCACATTCACTTTACCTTGTACCAACAGATAAAATAGATGTCATGAACACTATTCGCAAACTAAAAAATAAAGTTAGTAGTTATGATGCTTTTACTCTTAAATTAGCTGCCCCATACATAGCTATTGGTTTAGCTCAAATCATAAATAGTTTATTCAACCAAGGTGTATGTCCTCAGCAGTTTAAGAATACAGTTAGAAGTCCAGTATATAAGAGTGGTGATAAAAAATTAGGAAACAACTATCGCATGATAGCATTGATAACAAATCTTGCTAAAGTATTTGAAAAAATATTAAATGTTAATCTATATAATTTTGTAATAAAATTTAATAAGTTCTAGACAATTTGGTTTCCTTAAAAAATTAGGAACCAACAATGCAATTGTGTTATTAAGTAAAATAATATATGAAAATTTATCAAAGAGTAATCCTATGGCAGTTATATTTCTTGACTCTTCTAAAACCTTTGATACAGTCAACCATGAGAAACTACTGGATAAACTGGATAGAATGGGAATAAGAGGAACAGTTATTGCTCTAATAAAAAGTTATTTACAAGACAAAAAACTAGTAGTCAAGGTAAATGGTCAAATAAGTCAACCTGTTCAAATGACTATTGGTGTTCCACAAGGCTCAATCTTTGGTCTACTGCTGTTCATCCTATTATATATATATATATATATATATATATATATATATATATATATATATATATATATATATATATATATATATATATATATATAATATATATATACAGTGCGAAATCATGGCGACACAGATTGAACTGGTTGCTAGTATATCAAATAAAGTAGATAAAATTTAATCCTGGCTATTCCAGAATAATGTAAGACTAAATGTTAACAAGTTGCACCTAATTACCTTTAGGAATTACAGAGATTCAATACCTATAACATTTATAGCCAACATTGACAGGCAACAACTTCAAAGAGTGAGCAGCTGAAAATACCTAGGTATTACCTTTGATTGCAATTTGAAATGGGATATACATGTTAGCAATATTGTTACAAAATTGAGATACCTGGTGTGTGTGTGTGTGTGTGTGTGTGTGTGTGTGTATATATATATATATAAACCAGGTATCTCAATTTGTATATATATATATATATATATATATATATATATATATATATATATATATATATATATATATATATATATATATTACAGGCTAAAACATGTAATATCTAAAAACCTACTTTTGCAGATTTATTATGGACTGTTTAATAGTGTTGTTGCCTACAGAATTATTGGATGAGGTGGACTACATAATGTATTTTTTGACCAGATAAATAGGCTAAAAAAAAAATTAATCAGAATAATTGGAATCCATGATCAAGATCCACGCAAGCCGCTAGACATAAGGCAAATTTTGCAGTGAAATCAATAGTGTTTTATATAGTGAATTAAAAGCTGAATTTATAAACAAGCCAGTGATTACCAGATTTAAAAGTGTTCAATTACTGAAATATCAATTGACAATAGGACAGAAAAACTATGTGTATTATGTGAAAAAGTACTATAATGAATTGCCGAATTACTTGAAAAATCTAAATGTTAGTTCAAAAGTATTAACTAAAAAAATTAAAAGACCAAATTATGAACATCAGTATAGTGTAGATAAAAGTTTTGAATTATAAAATATATTCTGTTATATAAATTTATTTTGGTCATGCTCATCACATTATAAGTCACTAATTTTATGATTTTGTTTATATAATTTTAAACTAATGAACTTAAAACTATTGTAGAGGTACGAAATGAGATAAAATGTATAAAATATGAATATTTAGTTGTAGGACCAACCTATGTATGCACATTTGTGTCCGCTATGGGTCCTTTTATATGATATTTTGTATAAAGGAATTTTTGGTAATAAATAATAATAATAATAATCAAGTTTTAAATTTTGTACTGTGTTCAAGGTGGCAATTCAAGCTTCAGTAGGTGGGAAAATTTTGGCAAGAGAAAATTTAAAAGCTTACAGAAAAGATGTTACGGCAAAACTGGTTAGTAGTATATTTATAAATTTAGTAATTATTTACTAAATTTGTTTACTAAAATTGTTTATATTTATAGAAATATAAAATGCAATTTAACCCAGGAGAGGTTGTGCAGGGAAAATTACATGACGGGTCGTACTGAGTGGGTTAGACCAGGTTTATGAAAACTCCATAAATAGGTACAAAATGATTCTTATTTAAGCATTAATGTGTTGTTTCCTCAACTATATAAAATAAATATAGATTATAATATTTTTACAAAAAATATAATAATTGTTATTAACTAAAACACATGTAGTATGAATATAAATAATTCATTATATATATATAATATGATATACGAGGGATATTTCCAAAATTTTGGAAATTTAGCTATAATTTTTATTATTTTGTTAATTTTCATCAATATTACAATGTAGTTTTTCAACATAATCTCTATTTAACTGAATACATTTATCCCAACAATAAACTAATTTTTTTAAGCCGTTCTCAAAAAACTTTTTCGGTGTCTCCTCAATCCACCTATATATGACACGTTTTACATCAGTTAAACTTTTAAATCGAATACCCTGTAAGGGTTTTTTGAAATCTGGCAACAGATGATAATCACTGGATGCAAGATCCGGGGAATAAGGAGGGTGTGGAAGCAATTCCCATCGTAAATTGTTCAAAACATCCTTTGTTTTTCTTGCGGTGTGTGGTCTTGCACTATCCTGTTGTAATAACGGACACTTATGTAACTTCCAGGCTGTTTTTTGCAAGTGCCTCTCACAGTGGTCCAGATAATAAATTCGAATAATATTCTGCATTAATTGTAGTACCTTTCGCCAGGTAAACCATACAAATAATCCCTTCACAATCCCAGAATACAGTAAGCATTACCTTTCCAACATATGGAACTTCACGCGCCTTAAATGGAGGCCCTTCTTCAGGTTTGTGCCATTCTTTGGATTGACTTTTGGTCTCAGGATTAAAATAAGGAATCCACATTTCGTCAGTGGTTATTATTCGTTGCCAAAATTCATTACGGTAACAGGATAACAGCTCTTGAAGTTGACAACAAGTATCAGACCTATTGAGTTTCTGTTCTGGTCCCAACAGTCTTGGCACCCAGCATTCCAACACCTTGCTAACGTCCAAACAATCATGCAAGATGTCATGAACTTGTCATGTACCTAATCCCTAGGCGCAAACTAATTTGACGAATAGTCATTTGCCTGTTCTCTTTCAGTAGGTCTTCGACGGCAGTAATGTTTCTTTCATTTACCGACGTGTTTGGGCGCTCACTGCTTGAATTCTCTTCTAATGATGTTATACCATTTTTAAAATGATCGATCCACCCATAAACAGTACTTTTGGATTCTGCAGATTCACCAAATACTCCTTGCACATGCTGAATAATTTCTGATGTTTTCACACCTTCTTTCCACAAAAAGAAAATTATTGATCTTTGAGATTTTACTGCATCTTCCATGGTTACAAAAACAGTGTTATGAAAACGCATCTATATCATTCGAACACCTAAATCAGACTGAACAATATTTCACTAGATAGTTGCATAAACGTGAAGACTTGTCTGGCACATTGCCTACAAGTTCTGTGTAATTTAAGTATAGCACAATTCCCAGAACTTTGAAAACATCCCTCGTGTATATATAATATTTATATATATTCAAAAAAAAAATATATATTATTATTATTTGCGCATAGACCCTGTTGGATCACACAAAGCACTCCGACTCATGCCTTGTTCCTTCTAATCCTCCACACCTCCCTCATCCTGTCCCCATGGATCCTCTTCCGCTCCTCCGTCCACTTTACCCCTGCTCTCTTTGGGATTTCATTCTCTGGGACCTTCCAACCGAGCATCTTTCTCCTGTATGCGCGCCTGTCTTCAATATCTGTTGAGTCTATTCCTGCATCATGTAGGTCTATTCTGACTTGTGCGATCCACGATGTTGTTGATTTGACACCTTGTATATACTTAAGGATTCTGTTGGCAAGTCTCGTTGTTGGGAGTCTACTGATGTGTCCATAGAACCGAAGACAATATATATATTGTATATATATATATATATATATATATATATATATATATATATATATATATACAATATTTATTATAATATAAATATATTATATTGTATAAATAATATTCAAGTTTATAGAACTATTAGTTCTATAAACTTATATATATAAGTTTTTGTTTTTTTTTGGTGTTTAACGTCCAACTATTGTGCACACGGGCTAATGCAGACGATGGGATGATTCTTGACGGTCAGCGTATGAAAATACCAAGCCCTGGCCAGGGATTGAACCCAGGCCCTCGGGGTGAAAGCCTAGGGCTATCAACTAGGCCACCGAGATTATAAACTTATATTATGGTTCTTTCTCTCTCTACTGTTGAACTTGAAAAGCAGATTTAACTAACATAAAACTAAATTACTTAATTAAAATCAAAAGATACAAAAAAATATCTTATAAAAGTCCAATTACGTTATGTTAATATATAAATTTTAAACTTAAGAAAAATAAATTTGATAAAATTAAATTATACAAGCACTTTAAACATGTTATGGAAATAATATAGAACTAAACATTTAAAATTTCAATGAATAACTAAAGTAAACAAACTAGGCACTAAATAAATGTAAATGAACTTTTAGTAAATGTTTTAAAATTTAAACAATTTATGTTTTTATTTTACATACCGGGAAAACAGAAGTCACGTAAATATTCAATCATCTTCGTACTCTGAGTCTGAGGTATTGTTTTCGTTAGCACAATTAACACAAAAACAAACTGTATGCTCCTTGCATATAAAGTTACGACAATTGTGACACTTGTTTTGGTTTTCCTGTGTTTCCTCCATCCACAAAGACTGTATCGTCCTGGCCCTTCTGCATTTGAGTAGGTTGTCTTCTGTCTTCATCCAAACCTAACATTTAATGTATATTTCTTTTTAGTTGTCATGGAAGATTTTGCTGGCCATGACGATGCATTACGTAGTTACGGCATAATCCTTGAGGTACTTACGCCTGATTATATTAAACTGATTTGTTTGATGTTTAAAAACAATAAAACTATTCAGCCCTACAATGTTTAGAAGACTGAAAACCAGGGTTAGTGTCCATCGGTTGCTAGTACATAATACCGTCAGCAACATCAACTCTCCCTTGTTTGGATCATTCTCATCTGTGCTGTGCGTACTTAATAGCAGCAATACTACTTTGTTCTTTTTTGGACAAATGGACAATAAGGTCTTGTTTTCTTTGAAAGCAAATAATGGTATAATTAACAGGATGGATTTTTGTATTTATAAACACTTCAGGAATCTCAACTTTATTTTCTTTAATGTACCTACTAACGTGAACTGGTGGTCCCTCATAAGTGATTCCACTAAGGAGATTGATGTATACCACTTGTTGGTAGTAATATTTCTTCTAGTACCACTAACCAGCTGGACAAATCTGGATACAATAGCCAATACAGAGTTTTCGACTTTGTATGGGCCCTCAGGTTGCTTGCCGGCATACACCTCCATGTTCATGGTGTAAAACATTTTAGCACAAGTCATAGCAAATATTTGTATGCCATACTTGGCCGGCTTGTTTTTTATATATTGTTTGAAGGGAAATCGGCCTCTGAATGACTCAAGCATCTCATCTACTGTAAGATACTCCCTAACAGAAAAATTATTTTTACATTTATCAACCAGTTTTTCAAACAACTCGTGAATTGGTGCAAGTTTACCATATTGTTTTCGTTGTGCCCTTGTTGTAGCATCATCGAATTTTATAACCCTAATTAGGAATTTAAATCTTCATAAGTTCATATAGTTGGAAAAGAACTGTACTCCTGTCCCATCAGTTAACTACAAATCGTATAAGTTTAAATGTGAAACATGAAAGTAAGCCAGCCATATACTTTCATTGGCCTATAAAAGCATTTATTTCTATTGCTGTAGGTCATCTTGTATCACACTCACGGGTATAGTTTGGGTGAATTTTTTCTATACGCTGATTTGTATATTTTACTGTCGTCTAAAATTTCATTTGTAAAAAATAACTTCCAAGAATCAACTGTTGACTCTAAGTTCAACGTCTCTGAATCCTGGAAGACGCCTAACTAAATTGTGGTCAGCTGCACGCCTATTGAAGGGAGGGCAGAGCATGTTCCACTTAGTTATTTTGTCTTTGCCAGTATATTACGGTACTGGAAAAATATAAGTTTCATCATTTCCTGATTGCTCTGAAGCTGAATCTTCTTCCTGTACTGGTGTATAATCTTCTTCATTGTCGTCGGACTCTAATTCATCAATGGGTTGAATAGGTGCTTCGTCTACAAATAGCTGTCGTCTAATTGTACCAGGATTTTCCACTCTTTCTTCTTCTCTTTTCTCCTCGTTTCCTACACTGAGTAAAATCTCAATATTTATTCTTCCTCCGTTTCATTCATTTCAAGCATAAAACATACACAATTTATCAAAATATAGAATACTAAAGGGAAAAAATTACTAAAAATAACTCAGAGTATTGTCAAATAAGAAGTATATATGATGAATCGCACAGGGTGGAATAGACCAGTTACGAGAAGTAACGAACAAAAAGCTCTCACATCACCAACTGAGAAGTGCTTAGAAAATCCAACAACATCATGTTTACGTAATGGACGAAGCTTCCATACGAAGGTATTGGAGGGGTGGAAGCTTTTACTAATTACAGTAAGAAGATATAATAGAAAACAATTCAGATCTGGTCAAAAAGACTAGGCACAACCCCTCCTGGTTTAATAAGGTTGGTAAAGTACCTACTTTAGTCACTTTAGTGAATTTTCACTGGAGCAACCATCATAAGACTTAGACTGAGAAACTTGAAATGAATCTCTATACTGACTTGTATATAATCCTGACAATATTTATTTTAATTAGTCTGTGTTTTACATATATTTGTTATCACTTTCAAGTTTTTAATTTTGAGTCAATTTCATTTCAACTTTGGGCACAAAAATCGGTTTTAATTACTTTACCAACAAAATTTGTTCAACAGTTACAGAAAAACTATTTCAATCTTTAAAAATTCATAACTTTTTTATCTTAAATATTTTGGAAATCTGATTTCACTGCATAAAATTAAAAACTGCATAAACTAGCATTTTGAATATTCTAAATTAATTGAAAATTAGAAATTTCATTTGACAGTGGTCAGGGTTGATTTTCAATGAAATTTTGATAGTTAAAATATATGCTGATGTTAATGTTGTTTATGATGATGAAATCACAGTTTAAAAAAGTATAAGGTAAAAAAAAATTTCTTTCGTAAATTCGCTTCAATCATGTCAGTGAGACAGCTGTGTGCTCTGATTACTTACTTTAATAAGGAGGCATTTTTATTACCAAATCTCATTAGGCCATTTGTTTTATATACAGGTAATAAAGTTTTCACCACATGAGATTTCAATGTATTTTATTTCAACTTTATCATGGAACAGAAATTCATTGTTAGTTTGTACAGCAACCTCTTGAGGGGGAAATTTAGTAAATGTGGCAAATTTGCATACATGACTGCATTATCTGCAGCGCACCACTGTCTGGTTGAAAAGGAGAACTCAAATGTGACTAGTTATGGCTGTTTGTAAATATGTCTTGTTCAGTTCCTCATACTAAAGCTGAGTAATTCAATATAATGTTAAAATATAGAATATAGTAACATATTAAATTTCACTAGATTTTATTGGTAAGGAAACACCATTTCATTATGTTTGTTGAAAATGTGATACTAAACAATTTTTTGTTAGTTTTAACAAATAACTAGTACACATTTTTACCTGTAGGTTTGAGGCCATGTGTAACATTCATATGGTGTGTTCATGTTTTTTAATGAAATTTAAATTTGAGAACTATTTTACTAGCAACAATACAAGAAATAGTTGAATAAAAGCCTAATGTTATCAATTTTGTTTTTAATATTTTGAGAAAATGTTAAAATTTGTTGACTCTGTTAAAATTTGTTGACTCGGTTAAAATTTGTTGACTGAAGCTAAGTTAATATCTTGTTATTAAAACATATGGTTATCAGTCATTAGGAAGTTGTACATTTCTAAATATTTCAGTATGGAGGCGACGTAACACGGCGTATGAAACTGTTGAAGAGGCAGTCAGAAGGAAAACAGAGGATGAAGTCTGTAGCAAACATCGACCTGCCTCGAGAAACGTTTATTGATGTTTTAAAAAGATAACCTAACCTGACAGAAGTAGTGTATGCATTTATGAACTAATTGTATAAATGATATCTAAGACATGACTATTTCTTTAATTTGTCCAGTATTTATTTATATTATTTATAATAAACTATAAACTGACATATTTGTAGAATATATGTTATAGTACTCTCACTAATACAGCACCCTGTGGTTCCACATGCTTACTTGTCCATCACCTCATGGCAGCGATTGTTGATTCTGATTTAGCACCAGATAACCTTACAACAATCTGACTGAAGATGAAATTAAGGTGTGACTGGATGAAGACGAGTTTATGGAAGAAGTATTGACTGATGAGGCTATAGTTTAAAGCGTTTTGAATACATTGATCCCAAAAGAGATTGATTCAGGAGAGTTACATCGAAACAGGCCATTTATTGTAGTCTGCAGGATAAATAGAAGAAGTCTTGGTGATTACCAGAACGGCAGTGGACTATCACTCTATTGAGGCACTCTTCCAGTTCGGAATGAAGTTAAACTAAAAAGTCCGTTTGTTTATAGTTGGCCGGATCCTTTCTATTTCCTCGTGAGCAAGTTGTGGTGTCTTGCACTGTTGATCCGGGTGTTAGGTAAGCTGCTGTATAGTTGTGTAGTGGATGGTCCTCCCCGATGATCTGCCGAACAACGATTTTCGACCTGTATTTATTCTCAAAATTATGGCAGACACCAGAATTTCATTATTAAAACTAGAGAAAGAACGCACCAATCAGAATGAACAACAGGAAATACGATATGATGCACCAGCGGTAGTGCCTGGGCAGAAGTGTATTTATTAGTCTAGCATAGTACAGACCCAAGATAAGCATGCACTAATGCACTACGAACTAATGAGAAGTGAGTGTTGCTTGATGGCAGTGAATTAGATTTTGCAGACTAAGGCTCTTTTCAAGCCGGGAGAGAAGTACAGGGATTTTTAGTGTGGTTGTTTACATGTTAATAAGCTGAACTATTTTTTTTTTTTTTTTTGGTGTTTAACGTCTGACTATTGTGCACACTTGGGCTAATGCAGACGGTGGGATGATTTATAGCGTATGAAAATGCCAAGCCCTCGCCGGAAATCGAACCCGGATCCTCGGTGTGAAAGTCTAGTACGCTATTACACATTTCTCATGTTTGCTGAGGAGCAACTGAAGTTAAGACATGCAAGTATGTCTCAAGAAATGGATTTTACAAGGAAAGAGCGAAATGTAAAAAGGAAGTAAACATACTACATATATTTTAAAAAAACTGCTAAGAAAATAGCAAACTCATTCATCATACCATCTTACTATTAACCAACGATGAAATACGGTTCCATCCTGCTCATCTGCTTATAGTCCTATTGTTTGTATAAATTATAGAATTATATTTATAATTCCTTTATTTATTTATAATTCCCTTAAATTATAGAATTATATATGAAAAGAGATGATAGGTAACATTGAATAAACAATTTTGAGCATGTGTTAAATATGTCTAGGGACATTCCTGCTCACTTAGTGTGCCAACTCCGATGGCAGCTGCAAATTTGTGCAATCAACAGAACGTTAAAATACATACGCAGAAATGGCAGTGAAAATACAGAGATAAAAAGTGGAGTGTCAAAAATCCAGATTAATTAGGGGTGTCTGTATTTTCAATCATAATCAAACTGGAAGGTAAAATAAATATAAATATTGCACAGAACAGTTCAGTAGGATGCTAACATGCAAAGTTGTATAAATAAAGTAAGAGTGTGAGTTGAACATCTGAAAAAAAGGGGAAAAAACAACAACAAACAGAGCATCTAAATCAGAAATAGCAGAACGGGAGAGACAGTTCTTGTGGTTCAGTTTAGCCCTGATCTCAAATGAAAATTTTAGACAATATAATAGAGCTTTTTTCATGCTGTTGATGTTTTGCTGATGTAAAGTATAGAAAGAAAATTTTAAGGAACTCATAAGGTTAAATGTGTTTGTTTATTTATTTATTTATTATTTGAAGAAAATGTATTGGTTAATACACCAAGCCATGATTTAAAATTGTAAAATAAATGAGCCTATTGACTTTGTACAAATAGGAAGAAAGGACAATCATTTTTCTTAACTCTTACTGTGAAAAAAGAAAAAATTTTGTACCAACATCTGCATTTTTTGTTGTCTAAAAATGTGCTGACTTGAGAATGATTTGCACCTTGTATGAAAATTTCAGCACCACTTCCTAAATTACACAAGAAAATCAACTCATGTAGTCGAGTAGTTAGACTACAAGAGGCACATAACAGCTTATATATATCAAATAAATATTATGAAATATAATATGATAGTAGCACAACTACTTATGGCATTTTCGTGTTTTTAGTTAATGGTTCTTTAGTTATATGTAAGCATTTTGTTACAATGCTTACATTGCAATGTAAGCACAAATATAATATCAAAAAAAATATTTTCTCAACTTCAACATTTCGTCTCTCATGCTGAAATAGCCAGTTCTGATATATCGAAAGTTTGTTTCCATAGAGTTAAAAAGGAAATAAAATAGGTTCTAGTAGGAAAAAAATGTCTACTAGAAGGGTAATAAGTCTACAAAAATATTCCGCTGAAAATAGTTAATGTTGGCACAATAACATTAAGTATTCGCTTGATGACATTTTCCCAAAGTTTTGTTTTCATTTCAAATAATTCAGTTTTGTTGTTTTATTAACAACTAGCTGTTACCCGTTGCGGCTTTGCCTGCAATTATAATGTAGGCAATAAAATTTATAGTCGATTTTCAAAATCAGAATAGGTCATTTCATTTTAATATATTTCTATTTACAATATTGTACGATTTATGGTTTTCGGCCAAGAAATATATACATTTTTGCCACTCGATACTCTAAACAGGGTCCTGTCATATTTTAATAAAATACAGTATTATTAAAAAGACACTATTATACAATTAAACTGGAATAGTATTGTGTTTATCTCAGGTACCTAAACCGTGTTCATACCAAATTTAATCTCAATTGATCCAGTAGTTAAAGTGTGATTGAATAACAAACAAATAAACAAAAACAAACTTTCAGAAATATAATATGATTATCTGTTACCCGTCACGGTTTTGCCTGCAATCGTAATATACATTAAAGATCACGCATCACCGTGTTAAGACCAACAACCTTGTCAGTTAGGTTATGGTGAATTTCTTTTTTAAAATAAAGGTTTTTTTAACGCACCACCGTGTTAGTTAAGTTATGGAGTACTCTTTAAAAAAAATTAAGACTTTTTTTCTGCATCACCGTATTAGGCCCAACAACCGTGTCAGTTAGGTTATAAGTACGCTTTAAAAAAAAAATTAATAAAGGTTTTTTTAATGGATCACCGTGTTAGGCCTAACAACCATGTTAGTTAGCTTATGGAGTATTCTTTAAAAAAAATATAAAGTATTTTTCACGCATCACCATGTTAGACCTAACAACCGTGTCAGTTAAGTTTTCTGTACTCTTTAAAAAAAATAAAGGTTTTTTCACACATTACCGTGATAGGCCCAACAACCGTGTCAGTTAGGATATGTATTATTCTTTTAAAAAATATAAAGGTTTTTCGCGCATAACCACGTTAGGCCTAACAACCATGTTAGTTAACTTATGGAGTATTCTTTAAAAAAAATATAAAGATTTTTCATGCATCACCATGTTAGGCCTAACAACCATGACAGTTAAAGTTTGGAGTACTCTTTTAAAAAAATAACGTTTTTTTTCAAACATAGCGATGATAGGCCCAACAACCATGTCAGTTAGGATATGTGGTATTCTTTAAAAAAATACAAAGGTTTTTTTATGCACCACCGTGTCAGTTAGGATATGTAGCCTAGTATTCTTTAAAAAAATATAAAGGTTTTTTCACGCATCACCGTGTTAGGCCTAACAACCGTGTCAGTTAGGATATGTAGAATTTTTTAAAAAAATATAAAGGTTTTTCACACATCATCGTGATAGGCCCAACAACCGTGTCAGGATATGTAGTATTCTTTAAAAAAATATAAAGGTTTTTTCACACATCACTGTGTTAGGCCTGACAACCTTGTTAAGTTATGGAGTACTCTTTAAAAAAAAATTAAGGCTTTTTTCCTGCATCACTGTATTAGGCCCAATAACCGTGTCAGTTAGGTTATTAATACTCTTTAAAAAAAAAATTAATAAAGGTTTTTTTAATGGATCACCGTGTTAGGCCTAACAATCATGTTAGTTAGCTTATGGAATATTCTTTAAAAAAAAATATAAAGTATTTTTCACGCATCACCATGTTAAACCTAACAACCATGTCAGTTAGGTTTTCAGTACTCTTTAATAAAAATAAAGGTTTTTTTCACACATTACCGTGATAGGCCCAACAACCGTGTCAGTTAGGATATGTATTATTCTTTAAAAAAATATAAAGGTTTTTCATGCATCACTGTGTTAGGCCTAACAACCGTGTCAATTAGGTTGTTAGTCAATTAGGTGTCAATGTAGTATTCTTTAAAAAAATAAAGGTTTTTTTTACACATCACCGTAATAGGCCCAACATCCGTGTCAGTTATGTTATATAGTATTCTTTAAAACATTATACAGGGTTTTTCACGCATCACCGTGTTAGGCCTAACAACCATGTCAGTTAGGATATGTAGTATTTTTTTAAAAAATATAAAGGTTTTTTCACGCATCAGCTTGTTAGGCCTAACAACCGTATCAGTTTGGTTATGCAGTATTCTTTTAAAAAATGGGTTTCTTGTCACCCAAAACCCGTGTTAGACGTATTTTTATTATTTTACCGATTTACAACACGTTACTGATTTTCACTGGGTAGCAATTTTAAGGTTATGTTGGTCACTTTTATTTTAGATTTTTATCGTACTTCTCATGCTTTCATATTTTGGATTCTTGCTTTTGGGCACATGATAAAGCATTTTAGTAACAAAAATATTGAAAATCCAGGATATGCTACACTGCATATTTACCATTTTTTCATATAATGTAATTACACAAATGTATATACTACCTTACAATTGGCACTCTGCGATTGATTTTTTTACATATAATATTGAAAATTCAACACAAAGTAACAAATAAAGTCAGTTTCGAAAAAAATTTCAACTAATATATTGAAAATGTTACATTAAAAGCAAAAATTTTGCAATAAATAAAACACAGATTAAGATTCTTAAAATAGGATTGAATCTATGTTCATCTCAGGTCCAGTAAATAACTATAGTTAACACATGCCACAAAACTAAAAACTAATAATTATTTTGGGCTGGGTAAGTAGTATAAGCCCGTTTTGTAAAACGGGAATAGGCCTATGTGTATCTCAGATACTTAAACCATATTCGTACCAGATTTCACCTTAATTGGTCCAGTGGTTAAAGCGTGATTGAATAACAAACATTTTTTTTTGGTGTTTAACGTCGGACTATTCTGCACACTTGGGCTAATGGGTGGGATGATTTATAGCGTATGAAAATGCCAAGCCCTCGCCGGGAATCGAACCCGGATCCTCGGGGTGAAAGCCTAGTACGCTATCCACTAGACCACCGAGGCGGCTGAATAACAAACAAACAAACTTTCAGAAATATAATATGAACTAGCTGTTACCCTTTGCGGCTTTGCCTGCAATTATAATGTAAGCAATAAAATTTATAGTCGATTTTCAAAATCAGAATAGGTCATTTCATTTTAATATATTGCTATATACAATATTATACGATTTATGGTTTTCGGCAAAGACATGTAAATTTTTGCTACTCGATACGCTAAAACAGGGTCATGTCATATTTTATTAAAATACAGTATTATTAAAAAGTCATTATTATACAATTAAACTGGAATAGTATTGTGTTTATCTCAGATATCTAAAACGTGTTCACACCAAATGTAATCTCATTTGGTCCAGTAGTTAAAGTGTGATTGAATAACAAACAAACAAAAACAAACTTTCAGAAATATAATATGATTAGCTGTTACCTGTCACGGCTTTGCCCGCAATCATAATATAAATTAAAGATCATGCATCACCTTGTTAGTTAAGTTTTGGAGTACTCTTTAAAAAAAAAATAAGGTTTTTTTCCTGCATCACTGTTTAACCCAACAACCGTGTCAGTTAGGTTTGGAGTACTCTTTTTAAAAAAATAAATAAAGGTTTTTTTAATGCATCACCGTGTTAGGCCTAACAACCATATTAGTTAGCTTATGGAGTATACTGTAAAAAAATATAAAGATTTTTCACGCATCACTATGTTAGGCCTAACAACCGTGTCAGTTAGGATATGTAGTATTCTTTAAAAAATATAAAGGTTTTTTTACATATCAGAGTGTTAGACCTAACAACCGTGTCAGTTATTATATGTGGTATTCTTTAAGAAAATATAAAGGTTTTTTTACGCACCACTGTGTCACGCCTAACAACCGTGTCAGTTAAGGTTTGGAGTACTCAAAAAAAAAAAGGTTTTTTTTCACACATCACCATGATAGGCCCAACAACCATGTCAGTTAAGATATATAATATTCTTTAAAAAAAAATAAGTTTTTTTACGCATCACCGTGTTAGGCCTAACAACCGTGTCAGTTAGAATACATAGTATTCTTTAAAAAAATTTAAAGGTTTTTTCACACATCACTGTGTTAGGCCTAACAACCATGTCAGTTAGGATACATAGTATTCTTTAAAAAAATTTAAAGGTTTTTTCACACATCACCGTGTTAGGCCTAACAACCGTGTCAGTTAGGATATGTAGTATTCTTTAAAAAAATATAAAGGTTTTTTTACGCATCACAGTGTTAGGCCTAACAACCTTGTCAGTTAGGATATGTGGTATTTTTTAAAAAAATATAAAGGTTTTTTCATGCATCACCGTGATAGGCCCAACAACCGTGTCAGGATATGTGGTACTCTGTAAAAAAATATAAAGGTTTTTTCACGCATCACCGTGTTAGTTAAGTTATGTAGTACTCTTTAAAAAAAATATAAAGTTTTTTTTTCATGCATAACCGTATTAGGCCCAACAACCGTGTCAGTTAGGTTATGGAGTACTCTTATAAAAAAAATAAATAAAGATTCTTTTAATGCATCACTGTGTTAGGTCTAACAACCATGTTAGTTAGCTTATGGGTTATTCTTTAAAAAAAATATAAAGATTTATCACGCATCACTATGTTAGGCCTGACAACCGTGTCAGTTAAGGTTTGGAAACTCTTTAAAAAAATAAAGGTTTTTTTGGTAATATCTTTTTTGATACGATAATTTTTGACATTTTTTAAAGGAAGCCAAGTTGCTTAAATCGCAGGAAGTCTTGGCAGCATCGAAAATTATGTCAACTTAAATATTTTTGTGTTACTTAAATATTGCAACAACCACTTTAATAATAACAATTAATTTGTTATGATTTGTATTACTATACCGTCTTGTGGGCTGCACTGGTTGCACACTCCCTAGTTTTGGCCCTGAAAAAATTGCTGTTTTAATGTCACAATGCAACTTTTAATTGTGAAGCTATTTCTTTGTTACATTTAATCCTTTGGATTTAAGACCTATTTATGAGTTCAGTAAGAGAAGAATGGAGCGTATTAGAAGAGTTGATATATTTGATAATTGATATATAAGTTTATATATTGTTTTGCAGTAACACTGGCTCCTACAGTTTTGTGATACAGTTGTGAAATACAACTGAGTCTAAAAACATTGTTAAGTTTAATTGTCCAGAAAAGCTTTGTTCATGTTGCATGCACTGTCAAGTAAAATGGAACTGTAGAAGCCAAGGTTATGCAGAGAAGTAGAAAGTTGTATGCTTTTTTTACAATCTACACCTTTGTGGATAAGAAGGGTGTAGAAGAGATGACTCATCATTCCTATAACCACTGCTGATCATGTAAACCTATTGTGAAAAAGCAAACACTACAAGTGATCAGTCTGTTTACTAAAAGAGAAATTATTGCTAAACAGAAATTTGATTATTTGTTGTTATTTTAAGGCGATAAGCACACATAAGGGGAGGTTATTATCACCTCCCCAAATGTAAGTGTGTGTGTTAAGACTCGGGTACCGCGAGGGACGTCTAAATCCTCTCCAACAGATGTCAGGGCTCCACTGTACTGCATGAATTTTGTAGCTGCAAATGACATTGTGGAACAAAATTAACAGGAATGTCCCAGAGTTACTTTTTTATTTGTATATAAGTGCAAAAATGACATTTGTGGTAACTTTTGTCCTTAAATACTTATTAATATACAACAAACATTAAAATAAATAAATACAGTTTGTCTTTGGAAAGGTTAAGGTAAACAAAATTATAAACTATCTGTTATTAGGAAGCTTAATCAGTTTGAGCTGTAAACAGAATGTGAATATAGAAGTATGAATCATAACATATACGAGGGTTGATCAAATATAAACGAGACTGACTTTCTAAAAACTTTTCCGTTGGACATTGAACTCTAAAGGGTGGGGTTTCAGGTAGCCTGGGAGGTTTGGGACGGGCGTAGACGGGCAACATTTCCGTTCGGACCCTTCAGTATAAAACTATACAATGAGTGAGAGTGAAGTGCACGTTTCCGTGGAGCAGAGAATTATTATTAAGTTTTTGGCCAAGGAGGGGGTCAATCCGACTGAAATCTTTCGTAGATTGACGGCTCAATACGGGGACAGGACCCTGTCAAGAGCTCGCGTTTTTGCTTGGCACAAGGAATTCGCCGAAGGACGGGAAGCAGTAGAAAACCTGAAGGCCAAATCAAGATCGTCGGCCGGGAAGGTAATGGCCACTGTATTTTTCGACAATCAAGGCGCCTTTCACGTCGATTTCCTCCATCAACGACGCACAATAAATGCACAATATTATTGCTTTTCGTAGAAAAAGGAAATCTAAACCGGCGAGAAACGTCATTTTTCTTCACGATAATGTCCGACCACATTCGGCGAACGCTACGAGGCTTAAACTCGATCAAATTGGCTGGGAACCAATGGAACATCCCCCATACAGTCCAGACTTATCACCCTGCGACTATCACCTGTTTGGGCCACTCAAAGAGGCGCTTGGAGGCCAGCGTTTCGAAGACGATTCTGCGGTGGAGACCTTCGTGCTCCAATGGCTCAATGAACGCCCGAGAACTTTTTACGAAGATGGAATTAAAAACTTCCAATCCGTGGGAAAAATGTGTTACTCGTCAAGGGAGACTATGTAGAAAAATAAGTTGTATCAAGAATAATTTGTAAGTAAGCAATAAATTTTTTAAAAAATCAGTCTCGTTTATATTTGATCAACCCTCGTAAAAAGTACAAACAGTACACAAAGATATTATTTTATACTAGTAGTACACACACACACACACACACACACACACACACACACACACACATATATATATATATATATATATATATATATATATATATATATAAACAATACATATTGTCATTCATGTATTGACTTTTTATAATTACATAAATAATACAATAAAATCAATCAAAAGGTATAAAAAAAATCAAACACATTATTGTTAAGAATGAAATTCATATACATATTTAGTGTCAGTCTGTTAGCCAGATGTGAAACAGTTAATATCGCCACTGTTCAAATGACAAGGAAGAAGTGGCCATCACAATATTATTTACAATCACTTTTAATTTTAATCACTGATCACAATTACAATCACTGATTAATTATTAATCACTTACCAAGAAAACAGAGCTTAACATTTTTTAAATATTTATAATTCCAAAATAGATTAGTTTTCTCCATGACGACCTGCACAGATGCAACTGAAGAAGTGAAACCATTAAAGTCAAGATGAAGATACAAATAATCTTTTGTTAGTAGTTGCAGTCTTACTTACATTTAAAGGAATACGACTTGAAACATTTGGATTTGTTTAGAAACCATCTAAAGTACATTGTATTGAATCACTTAGTTCCACTGGTGGACCATGTGGAAAATACTTCTGTAGAACAACATTTGGTGACATCTACACACAAAATAATATTATTAATAAAATATGCCAGTTTAGTCTTTATTTAACTATGCACATAAATCTTTCTTATTTAACTTTAATATCTTGGAAATTTGATTTAAATCACACAAGTTTTTCTGACTCTGTTTGATGTGAGTAAAAACAGTAAGATTAAATAGTGCAGCCTAAGAGGTCCGACTTAAAACAAAACTATATTTCTTGAAGGTGAACAAATTTATTTTAATTTAAGATAACAGTAATATGTCATGGAAAGTGCTACTTGTTCCTAGCTTTGTTACTTCATGTCTCAATATATTTCAGACAAACCCTATTTTCAGAACTATTACATACTCTAGTTAATGAATAATGAAATTAAAATGCAAAATTTAAAATGGCAAAGCTAAGAGTGAAATATTGGTTGTCATTAACACTACCAATAATATTTAGTAATAATAATACTAACCTTTTTTGCCCTTGCATCAGCAAAATTAAATCCCTTAAAGAAGGCAGTGTTTTGAAGAGACAACAATGATTTCAGTCTTTGTTGTGGATTGTGCTGAAGTAGTCGTCCAATAAGATCTTTCACAGCAACACTACACTTGTAGTCTTGTTCTGTGTTACCATTCTAAATACATAAAGAGAGAGGTTAAAACATGTCATAATATAACTGTTACTTTAATTTTATATAAAATTATATATATATATATATATATATATATATATATATATATATATATATATATATACAGAAATGCTATATATATATATATATATATATATATATATATATATATATGTGAAATCCCAAAGAGAGCAGGGGTAAAATGGACGGAGGAGCGGAAGAGGATCCATGGGGACAGGATGAGGGAGGTGTGGAGGATTAGAAGGAACAAGACATGAGTCGGAGTGCTTTGCGTGATCCAACAGGGTCTATGCGCAGATAATAATAATATTAATAATATATATATAAAGTTTTATAATTTATTTGAAACTTAGAACAAAATTAACTTATATATAAAAACTCACATTTTACATGTTTTAAGAACAAAGGTACTAAATAATTAGTTGGCAATATTTTTCCTTACTTATCTAACCTGCCAAGCCCTTTCTATATAATGCCACAATCTACAGTTTTTCCTTTAAAAGCCAAAACTGAATCAGCTTGAACTAAATTAAATCAACAAACGATAGAGGTATAAAATATAAATAATGAATTGCAGATATTAAGCAGAAAGTTTTAACAATTAGTAATGCATTTTCCAGTATTTTTCTTTGAAAAAAAACTTTTACTTAAAAACGAATCTAGCTCTGAAGGTTCGTTATTAGTTCTTTTTATATAGATCTAATAATTTAGTGGATTAAGATACAGTATCTTATGGGGAAATTAAGAAAGTTACTTTGTTTTATCAGTTAAGGAATTTGTCCATGTTATTAACCATAACCATATCCAAAATTGTGAATGTGAATATCCACATCTCTCTTTCTTCTCTCTCTCACACACACACACACACACACACAAATTTTAACTTATCAAAAAGTGATCTAGAGGTCAGACTCACTTCAAGATCCCAGGTCTGGGTCGTACCATGATAGCCGCTATTTTTCCAATGAAAATTTGCTAATAAATATGCAATTACAAATGTGTATTGCATTTATTCAAACATAGTCCTCAAACAAATGAAAAATATGCTTCAATCAAAAATTTCGAAATTAGGAAATACCAAGAAAAACATAACCATCATCCAAATTTGAAGGGACTGATTTACCCACTGTACTGCTTTGCTGAGTGTTTGTTTTCATGTAAGCATTGACTTACAAAATGCTTCAACTATAGTTGTTACCGCTGATTTTTTTCCAATTTTACAACTATCTTCCGTCTTCAGAAAAAAAAACAGTACTCCCAGGTATGTATCGGAAGCAGCAGAATGGCAAGTAAGTGTACACAACAGGTTTCTTTCATTTCATAGAGAATCATTCTGCTTGTTTGATTTTTGTCTCTATTACAGTGAGAAATCCACTGGCTCTACATTAAAGAGAGAGAAATGCAACTGCCTTCAAAACTAGTATTTGCCTAATACACATCTTGTAGAATACAAGGAAGTATATGTTGATCAGAAAATCAAAAACCGATTTTCTCACATTTTAGATATAAAATAAAATCGGTTTCTGAATAAATTTGAAAAACTAAAATATATATTCTGGACACAGTAGAGATGGACACATTTTTATTATTCCCACTTATTTTTAATGATGCCGATCCATCAACAATTAATTACAACAGCATAAAGGCTTATTGAGATACTGTACTATGATCAAACCCTAGTAAGTATCTCTTTGCTCATTCTTAGTGAAAAAGATGCTATCAGTGCTTGTAGACTGTGAACATTGAATTTGGGTATTACAACAGTTCTGGCTCCATGTTGGAAAACCAAGAAAGTGATTTAAGATCTTATGGTATGGGTAAGTAGGAAGAAGAATTAAATTATTTCACAACTCATTTAAGTACTATGGAACCTTTGCAGCCCTAGCTAAAAAGGATTTAGGCAGTGGCACTGATGCAACTAAACTAAATGATGTTCACCAAATATTAATAAGCCCCATTCTGGCTCAAAAATGTAGGATTGCAGTAAGTGTCACAATATCCATGACAAAGATATGCTAATGGTGTGTAAATGAAATAAAAAAAGCAATATTAAAGAAATATTTTTATCTTCCTGAACATTTATACTTTTATGTTGGTTAAATGAAAGAGAATGAGTGATCAGCCACGTGTTAATGGAAAGGGTAAAGCACATGGTTTACCCATGACCTTGAGACCTGTCTTAGCCACGGCAGCTATGGTTCTGCAAGCACATTTCACTATTTTAACTGTACAATGCATGCAACTTGTGTGAAAGAAGATTATCAGCAGAGAAACGCATCAAGATGAGACTTTGTCGTCTGCTTGTTCAAGAACTTCTTGATTCATTCATAATTTAAATACAGAAGCATTAAGCATGATAATGACATGAATATGATGGCCTTGTTGCAAGGTAACCATAGTTTTAAAGACTGTTGATAGAGTAAAACAAACAAAAAATTGCAGTGATTTGTTTGGTTAAAATTTTTATCATAAATATTTTTATGCAAGCAATTTTTTTTAGTCAAAATTCAATATTTGATACATCAGGTTCATACCCCTCCCCTTGGGCCTGTAAACTCCACTCAGATTACTTATGTCTTCACCCTAATCATAAAGGCACATTAACCGACTATCTACTCTTATTAATATTTAGATATGTATGGGGTTATCAGTCTTACAAATTTCTCTTAAGGCTTATCAATGTACTACGTTTATGTTCAAATTAAATAATACATACATAACTAAATGTCGGCCTAATACAGTTACATTAACGAACAATAACTTACCGGATTATGAAGTGATTTATCTCCTTGTGAAGGTGAATAAATGGCCATTCGCTGCAGGACAACGCTGGGATACTGGAACACAAGTTCATGAAATGTGTTAAGTAGGCCTAATTACTGTATTTCATTATAAGTACTTAATTTAACAAACCAATTTACTTTGTTTTAACTTCTGAATAGATATAAATAAAATGAATGCACTTTGGGACTGTCACAGTGACAATTGTTATTTTCTATATATGTTACATTTTACTAGAATTTAAATAAGTACAAGTACCATTTTCTTAATAATTTTTATAAACTCAAAAACAAATTTCAATATCTCTTTAAAAATTAGTTCTTTACCTTCCAAATATTTTTATTTTATAGGGACGAAGATTGCACCAAAACGTAAATATTTAACAAAATGACAGCAATATTTTACACATCACTATATTGTTTACTGCAATGTACAGAACAAACTCAAATTTTTGGCCATTTTAAAATCAAAATGATGTTATGCACTATGTTTGGAACTGTTTAGTTGTTCCTAAAAACAAAATTTGGAAAATACAAATAATTTTTTCTATACAAAATCATATAATAATATAATTAATAAAATAATTATTATATATTACTTTTTAAACTACTTGTGCTTCATTATTTCAAAAGTTGGGAGACGACATGACTTTTGGAACATTCTGTATTCCAAAAGATATGTTTTTAAATACACATAAATACTGAAACAAAATGTTTTTAAGTGCCAAGCAAATCTTGCACTATTAGATTTTATAAAATTATTTCTGTTTTCTGTTCGTTTTTGAGATATCGAATACACATCCAGAACTTGTAGTCTTGGCTATGGATTTAATTTGGTACATCTACTTCTACGCCCTGTGTAACCTGTCGGCAACTGAGGTTTGGCGGCGTGCTTGGGCACTACTGGACACTTGGACACCAAAGATGACTCATAGATACAGTTTAACAAATGAATATGATCGATGCTACGTTCGGACGGGGATCGTCATAGTGCCGAGACATTTTGTTTTGTGTTTTAATGTCTTTGCTTTGTGCCAGTTTGGCTAATAAAAACTAACACACGGAAAAGCTAACACCGTCGGGTAGTAAGTAGAATTATAGCGAACTGGCCACGACACTACGGACGAGCGCTCCTCGGTTCCAAGAACAGGTGACGACTGTCAGACGATTTCTAAGCTATTTGCTCTTGTATTTCTTGTATTGTATCTACTAGCTTTGCATCAGTAACTACCATTCAACAAAACTGCTCCAAGTTAAGATAAAAAAAATTACTTTATGCTGAATTCGACGGACCGGTTTGCTTTGATTAGATTTCACCCTTAATGCAACTCATCACGCCCTTTTCAATTCGCCACGCTCTACGCGCGATAGTCTTCCCCGATCTTGCTTTAGACTTACTATAGCAGGCCGCGAAGGTGAAGGCCAGGTTGCCACACCGCGGGCATTGACCCCACCGCTCTGCCATTTTATCTATTTTTATCGGTTCATCAGGAATGTTGTATTTCCAGCTATGCTGATTTCGTATCGCCCGTACTCGGAATGCAAGCCGCACAATGATTCATATTGACTCCGACTAAAAAGGAAGTCGCTAATGAGCCATTTAAAGGGACGACCGAGACCGGACTGTGTCTTGCGCCGAGATTTATTTGTCGGGTCGCGACGATATTTGATCCCGTACCGTATTTGGCAGGCGGCCGCGGATTTGCATAGGATCTTGTGTTTGTGTATAATTACGGCTCCGTTTACAATTTATTCAAACTTAAACGGACGGAAATTTCGTGATTTTTTAAACACTCTTGCATTCAATTAAATTATTTCAAAAAGATTCAAATCATCAAACCTGAACAAAATGTGTTGTCATTTCCCACAAAAAATCCAGTTCCGAAACTGAAAATCGACATATTTTATATAAACCGGTTCATTATTTTTTGTTATTAGAAATTCATAACTCATAATTCATAGAATTAATTAAAGTAAACATTTGAAATAAAAAGAATTTTCGTTTCTACAGAGTAGACTAAATTGAAAAAAAAACGTCAGAGCTAAATATGACAAACCGATTTTAAAAATATTTTGTCTGTCGGTAGCACCCGAACCGGATTTGTAGATGGACTACTTCAGAGATACATTTGAGTGAAATTTGATAGAAATCGTTCAAGAAATTCCAACAGGCAAACTATATATTCATACCAAGTTTAACTGAAATCGGTACCAGCGATGTGCACTGATAGGCCTATAACATTTTAAGAGTTTTATGATTATCAACGTTTTAATTTTTAGTGTTGAATCACCAGTGGGAAGTGACGTATGATACCAATGTAGGCTATGGCTACACTGTGGTTGCCTACAACAATTTCTGAAAAAATCTGAAGATCTATGTACAATTTCAACAATAAGGTAAAGGGATTTATTATGACTTTCTTGTTGGGACATCCATTAAAATCGTGCAAAGTAGAAAACAAAATAGACACTGACATGAATGCTCGTCTGTATGTATTGTCATTGAACACAAAAGGACTAAAAGTACAGCCACCATTATAAAAAGTGTCCTCGCTAATACAAGTAGTTGGACTATCTGTCGCTACGATCGCTGCAAGCTGTAAGGAAAGGAGGTGGAGGTGGAGACGACACCAACAGCGAGCTCTCACAAATTTCTCATAAGACTTATCAGTCTACTACGTTTATGTTCAATGGTATTGTACTGTGTGTTATTCGTACAAAAAAGGAAAAGGTCCCTGGAAGGATCCGCAGTATTCTACTTGCTTTCAAATAAAATTTTCGTTTTTCTCCCTTTCTCAAACAGTTTTTTGTTTAAGCTATACAGTTAAACATTTAAACTTAGCTTCAACAAGGAAAAAAATATATAAATACATGTTTAGCAAAAATATGCCTTCTAAATACGCTGTATTTCAACTTATTTTGTTATGAGTCTCCTTGTATCAAAATCTGCGTGTTTCTGTTGCGCTTCAGTTATGGTGAAACCGTTAAAATTTGTTAAGAAATGAATAAATTAGCATTTTGAATTTTCAAAATCCGTTGAAATCAAGAAATTTAATTTCAATGTAATTTAAAAATTTAAATTGATGCTAATATATGCAGATTTTAATATTGATTCGATGGCAAAACAAAAATTTCAAAATAAAATTTCAATAACAAAAGATAATTTTGAAAATTCGTTTCCATCACGTTAGCAAGACAGCTGCGTGCAACGATTACTTAATAAATTACATTCGAAACGGTGTCGCGTAGGCTAATACGAAAATATTGTACCGCGCAACATGAAGACATCTTCGATTTCCTCGTTTCCAAGAGGAATACAATAGTTTTAGTTCCCATTGTACCAATATATAGTCACTGAGGCGTATTAAACAAATATCCAGTCAAGTTTTTTGTCCCTCAAATGAAATATTGTCGTTTAATATCAACGTTGTAATTAATTAGTAATAACCTTGTTTTTCAAATCACAGAAAATATACTACATTTTGTAGACAACATATTATATTGGTGCAAAACTAAGAAAAAATAAATCCCTGATACGACACTAAAGCGGGACGCGGGAGAGTCACGGTAAATTGGGGACAGTTGGTATCCCTGATTTAACTACTGTCACGATTATTCTGAACTAAGAGTCGGCAATCCTATCACGTTTTTTTTAAAACTTTAAGTTGGACAACTCTGGTATGCATTGAAAAGGGATAACGATGCAATTTACAGAACTGGATAAATTAACAATTAATTTTAAAAAAACTTATATAGTGCAGTTACTTTTAGAGTTATTTTACTATCTGCAACCTAAATTTCAACCTTGTTTAATGAAAGTATGAAATAAGACTGACGTATCTTCTGTCAGTCGTTACGAACATCAAAATATATTTATAGAATCGTTTAATTTTTGCTTTCCAAGAAATACGTATATTTTATTTTCGCGCCTACAATGTATGCACAATTTGGCAACACCGTGCGCATGAGCACTCGATTACATGAGTGATTTAGCCTTGACCTTAGAAGAGCAACAAAAATAGAACCCTGCAAATAAGCGTAGGCCGGCCATCAAGGAAATGTTCAGCAGCCTCGGGTATCTTTGGGCCATCTACATTTATAGACTCACGGAACCGTTACAGCTGCTGTGTAATGGTCGTGTCAAAACAAATGGACTTGTACGTACGTTAATGGTGACTGTCCATTATAATCACTGGAGAATTCACTTCGTCATAGGTAAATACCTGCCTAAACAGAGCTGTTCAGTCATTGACATAACGTCACACGTGACAGACTGTACAATGAAACTGAAAGTATCGTCAGCTTTAGGATAATCATCACGAACCAAAGATTGCTGGCTTTATAAGCGTGCAAAGGTACTGTGCGTATATTCTGCACTCTTATTTGCGTTTTAGATTTCATTAACACACGTTTTGGGCGAAAATGGAGATTTTTTAAAACTAAGAGTTAGGCTTATCAAGGACGAGTTATACCCATTAAAATATCCTCCCCTGAACAGACGGGTCTTAGTGAAAATGTATTCAAAATGGAAACTACATGCGATTTGGTAATTTTTTTTTTAGAACCTGGTATTCAAATTTCACACAGAATAACGTCTTGCGAAACCGGGGTGCCCACAAGAGTATCGCAAAAAATCTAATTACTTGCATAAAAATTATTATTGATAGGTTGAACAATATTACAATCAACAGAACACGCTTAAGTTTACGTTAATCTGCGAAATTCGTTCAACAATTTCAAAATGGCGTCCCATTTCAAATCTTCAAAAAGTCATAACTTCGTGTTAATTATTTCTGAAAATCTGATTTCACCTTCGTAATCAGCGTTTTGAATTTTCAAAATCCGTTGCTTAGGAAATTTAGTTTGACGGCGATCATTTTTGTATTTTCGATGCAATTTAAAAAAGTGCAAATTTTGATGCTTTGTTATTGTGGTGAAATCAAAGTTTCAAAAAGATGTTAAGATAAACAAAATATATTTAAGAATTTATTTCATCGTACCAGCGAGACAGTTGCGTTCCGCGACTAATCAGAATGGAGATAAAGTTTTCATAAAAACAAAATTAAATTGTCGGATATGGTTGGTCACGTTAATCTAGACTTTTAGCAACTTTGTGCTGGACGGATCCAAACGTTCGGGGACTCAAAGCAAGTTCATAGTATGTTTGAAATACCTTAAGTGGAACAAGTAAGTAATCGCAATAATAACGCTTGTCCGGCCATTGTAACCACGGTAACCTGAGAGCGAATAAAATGCCACAACGTTTATCTTCTTAATTAGAACTAAATTATCTCAAGGAGCGTCTGACTTTTACAACCTCTGGGAGCTGCTGGACGCCATCGCCGAGGTAATAACAACCGTACGCAGTTATAAAACTAAATGACCGCAGCGCAGGATGGGTAAACAGAGTGAGTTGAGGTCAGAGTGAGCAGCAGCAGTCGGGTGTGCGGCGCCATAAGACAGCCTGGAGCGGCTCCGTCAGACAACTCGAGTTCACGTACGCTACAAACAAGTCTTGCAGCTAAACTGTTATTGGCCGCATCCGGCGCGCAGCCGCTGCAGTTTGGGCAACACGCCTCGCCTAATTGTGGCGCCATTAGTACCTGCCAACGAACCATTTCAGCACTGGCTGAAGAAGAGTTTTGATTCTCCGTGTGTGATGAGTTAAAAAAAAATTGCAATATCTGAGCGACCGCAAATACCTCGAATATTTTTACCAATGACATACATACACAGGATAGCTGCAATCCTCCCGTATGTAAGCCACTGATCCACTTAAATCTACAACTTCTCAGGAGGAATCAAAACCTAAACCCGTTATATCTTCCACTTCCTAACAGTTGTTTCCTACCTCTATCCACATTACAAACCAAGGTGATGTTCACGTGACCTACCCTTTATGCATGCGGGGCTTTGAATGGAGCTGTCACACTTGCAATGGAAGAAGCGAAAGACGGAAAGTGGCAAGCTGAGAAGAGAGTAGGGACTTTCAGTTGAACCTAAAAGCAGAAATTCCTCCGAGGGATCAAATTTCGGGGTGAGAAACACAAGGCGATGACAGGAAACTTTGCTCAAAGACTGGAGGGCTGCCGGCCAAGAACGCCTATTGAAAGAGATTCGTTTAGTTGGACTTGTTGTAAGGATCCTGATTAGAGGAAAACTTAGAAGAACCATGGGAATCATCGTGTGTAGGCTAAGAGGAATGGACGAGAAACTGCGGTTTACAGAATGTGATTGTGAGGCTGTTGCCAGCAGACGCGAAAGATGTTTGGGTTTTTAGGACCCCAAGGATTTCCAGCTGAATGATCTAATCAGTGGACTACTCAAACACATTGAAGGAACCAGTCTATTGAAGTAGTATCTACTGTCCACAAGAGATAAGACGAGCCCTGAGGCGGCCGACAATACTGCCACGCATCGACGCGGTATCAAGTAGTTTTGCAGGCACCGGTAATCAGTAACCGAACATATATTTGTAGATGTAGACGGTAATATTTCCTATTTACTTTGACAGTTAAGCGTAAAATTTCTGCATGATCTCAACAAAACTGTAGACTTAATATAATGTTTATTATAATGTTCTTCCAAATGCTTTAAAAACTTTAGAATGTATTTCAAAAACTCAAAAAAAAAGTTAAAAAAACAATTTAAAAAAATGTGATCTAAGTACAAATCTTTTATAAGTTTTTTTTTGTTATAAGTGATTTTTTTGTTAATTAATTTCATAATATAAAAATGTTTTTGTGTTAAATATCCGTTAAATTTAAATTTTATAATAATAGTACTGAGAGATAAAATTTTTAAAAGTATATATATATATATATATATATATATAAGTATATATATAAGTTAGGAATTAATTTTAGAATTAATTTTAAGGACCAACCTATGCACGGGAATTTCTCCTCCTGTAGGTCCTTCGTATCTTGTATTATATTGTATAATTTTTGAAGGAATGTTGGTTATAAATATAAATAAATATATATAAAAAGCAAAAGCCTACTTTCGATATATTATTTACAATTTATTAACAGCATTTAATTTGAAAAGGTCAGTCGTAGTGCGGTGTTTTGCGCCTTCAACTTGTACAATAGGCCAAAGCACAGGGTTGATCTTGTCTCCGCGAGCAGTACGAGACTTACTTGCACAAGCGCTAGGAGCCAACAAACTTCTTAACCTTTACGTCCAGTCTACACAGCTTCGAATAGAAAATTCAAAGAGATACTGAACAATAGATTAGCAGTTAATCTTTTAAACAGTTTTGTAAGTCCATGAGTTACAAATAGGCCTAAAAAAAAAACTGCTCGGGGAATCATAGATCGTAGCAGTTAGGAGTAAGCTGTTTTGTTCCAAGACGAACTGTATACAGGCGGACACCACGTGAACATTTTCTTGGGCCAGAAATATCAAGAAACTTTAAAAAATTGTTAAAAACTAACACAGAATTCTACATATTGCAATATATTCTATACAGCGTAACGAGAAAGTCAAAACAATGCTAACGCCACCCTGCGCGCTTCGTCTTTAACTTTAAAATCAAATTTTAACTTTATAAATTATTACGGCTGCACCAGAGGCATATGCGTAACTCAACCAACAGTACAGCTGGAACACACCTGGACACAGGATCCACTCCAGTTGTTACAGCTGCACCAGAGGCGTGTGCGTAACTCAACCAACAGTACAGCTGGAACAAACCTGGACACAGGATCCACTCTAGTTGTTACAGCTGCACCAGAGGCGTGTGCGTAACTCAACCAACAGTACATCTGGAACACACCTGGACACAGTATCCACTCTAGTTGTTACAGCTGCACCAGAGGCGTGTGCGTAACTCAACCAACAGTACAGCTGGAACACACCTGGACACAGGATCCACTCCAGTTGTTACAGCTGCACCAGAGGCGTGTGCGTAACTCAACCAACAGTACAGCTGCAACACACCTGGACACAGGATCCACTCTAGTTGTTATAGCTGCACCAGAGGCGTGTGCGTAACTCAACCAACAGTACATCTAGAACATACCTGGACACAGTATCCACTCTAGTTGTTACAGCTGCACCAGAGGCGTGTGCGTAACTCAACCAACAGTACAGCTGGAACACACCTGGACACAGGATCCACTCTAGTTGTTACAGCTGCACCAGAGGCGTGTGCGTAACTCAACCAACAGTACAGCTGGAACACACATGGACACAGGATCCACTCCAGTTGTTACAGCTGCACCAGAGGCGTGTGCGTAACTCAACCAAGAGTACAGCTGGAACACACCTGGACACAGGATCCACTCTAGTTGTTACAGCTGCACCAGAGGCATATGCGTAACTCAACCAACAGTACATCTGGAACACACCTGGACACAGGATCCACTCTAGTTGTTACAGCTGCACCAGAGGCGAGTGCGTAACTCAACCAATAGTACATCTGGAACACACCTGGACACAGGATCCACTCTAGTTGTTTCAGCTGCACCAGAGGCGTGTGCGTAACTCAACCAACAGTACAGCTGGAACACACCTGGACACAGGATCCAATCTAGTTATTACAGCTGCACCAGAGGCGTGTGCTTAACAACCACAGAACAGCTGGAACACACCTGGACACAGGATCCACTCTAGTTGTTACAGCTGCACCAGAGGCGAGTTTGTAACTCATCCAACAGTACATCCGGAACACACCTGGACACAGGATCCACTCTAGTTGTTTCAGCTGCACCAGAGGCGTGTGCGTAACAACCAAGAGTACAGCTGGAACACACCTGGACGCAGGATCCACTCTAGTTGTTACAGCTGCACCAGAGGCATATGCGTAACTCAACCAACAGTACATCTGGAACACACCTGGACACAGGATCCACTCTAGTTGTTACAGCTGCACCAGAGGCGAGTGCGTAACTCAACCAACAGTACAGCTGGAACACACCTGGACACAGGATCCACTCCAGTTGTTACAGCTGCACCAGAGGCGTGTGCGTAACTCAACCAACAGTACAGCTGCAACACACCTGGACACAGGATCCACTCTAGTTGTTACAGCTGCACCAGAGGCGTGTGCGTAACTCAACCAACAGTACATCTGGAACACACCTGGACACAGTATCCACTCTAGTTGTTACAGCTGCACCAGAGGCGTGTGCGTAACTCAACCAACAGTACAGCTGGAACAAACCTGGACACAGGATCCACTCTAGTTGTTACAGCTGCACCAGAGGCGTGTGCGTAACTCAACCAACAGTACATCTGGAACACACCTGGACACAGTATCCACTCTAGTTGTTACAGCTGCACCAGAGGCGTGTGCGTAACTCAACCAACAGTACAGCTGGAACACACCTGGACACAGGATCCACTCCAGTTGTTACAGCTGCACCAGAGGCGTGTGCGTAACTCAACCAACAGTACAGCTGCAGCACACCTGGACACAGGATCCACTCTAGTTGTTAGAGCTGCACCAGAGGCGTGTGCGTAACTCAACCAACAGTACATCTGGAACATACCTGGACACAGTATCCACTCTAGTTGTTACAGCTGCACCAGAGGCGTGTGCGTAACTCAACCAACAGTACAGCTGGAACACACCTGGACACAGGATCCACTCTAGTTGTTACAGCTGCACCAGAGGCGTGTGCGTAACTCAACCAACAGTACAGCTGGAACACACATGGACACAGGATCCACTCCAGTTGTTACAGCTGCACCAGAGGCGTGTGCGTAACTCAACCAAGAGTACAGCTGGAACACACCTTGACACAGGATCCACTCTAGTTGTTACAGCTGCACCAGAGGCATATGCGTAACTCAACCAACAGTACATCTGGAACACACCTGGACACAGGATCCACTCTAGTTGTTACAGCTGCACCAGAGGCGAGTGCGTAACTCAACCAACAGTACATCTGGAACACACCTGGACACAGGATCCACTCTAGTTGTTTCAGCTGCACCAGAGGCGTGTGCGTAACTCAACCAACAGTACAGCTGGAACACACCTGGACACAGGATCCAATCTAGTTATTACAGCTGCACCAGAGGCGTGTGCTTAACAACCACAGAACAGCTGGAACACACCTGGTTACAGGATCCACTCTAGTTGTTACAGCTGCACCAGAGGCGAGTTTGTAACTCATCCAACAGTACATCTGGAACACACCTGGACACAGGATCCACTCTAGTTGTTTCAGCTGCACCAGAGGCGTGTGCGTAACAACCAAGAGTACAGCTGGAACACACCTGGACGCAGGATCCACTCTAGTTGTTACAGCTGCACCAGAGGCATATGCGTAACTCAACCAACAGTACATCTGGAACACACCTGGACACAGGATCCACTCTAGTTGTTACAGCTGCACCAGAGGCGTGTGCGTAACTCAACCAACAGTACATCTAGAACATACCTGGACACAGTATCCACTCTAGTTGTTACAGCTGCACCAGAGGCGTGTGCGTAACTCAACCAACAGTACAGCTGGAACACACCTGGACACAGGATCCACTCTAGTTGTTACAGCTGCACCAGAGGCGTGTGCGTAACTCAACCAACAGTACATCTGGAACACACCTGGACACAGTATCCACTCTAGTTGTTACAGCTGCACCAGAGGCGTGTGCGTAACTCAACCAACAGTACAGCTGGAACACACCTGGACACAGGATCCACTCTAGTTGTTACAGCTGCACCAGAGGCGTGTGCGTAACTCAACCAACAGTACATCTGGGACATACCTGGACACAGTATCCACTCTAGTTGTTACAGCTGCACCAGAGGCGTGTGCGTAACTCAACCAACAGTACTGCTGGAACACACCTGGACACAGGATCCACTCTAGTTGTTACAGCTGCACCAGAGGCGTGTGCGTAACTCAACCAACAGTACAGCTGGAACACACCTGGACACAGGATCCACTCTAGTTGTTTCAGCTGCACCAGAGGCGTGTGCGTAACTCAACCAACAGTACAGCTGGAACACACCTGGACACAGGATCTACTCTAGTTGTTACAGCTGCACCAGAGGCGTGTGCGTAACTCAACCAACAGTACAGCTGGAACACACCTGGACACAGGATCCACTCTAGTTGTTACAGCTGCACCAGAGGCGTGTGCTTAACAACCACAGTACAGCTGGAACACACCTGGACACAGGATCCACTCTAGTTGTTTACAGCTGCACCAGAGGCGTGTGCGTAACTCAACCAACAGTACAGCTGGAACACACCTGGACACAGGATCCACTCTAGTTGTTACAGCTGCACCAGAGGCGTGTGCGTAACTCAACCAACAGTACAGCTGGAACACACCTGGACACAGGATCCAATCTAGTTATTACAGCTGCACCAGAGGCGTGTGCTTAACAACCACAGAACAGCTGGAACACACCTGGACACAGGATCCACTCTAGTTGTTACAGCTGCACCAGAGGCGTGTGCGTAACTCAACCACAGTACAGCTGGAACACACCTGGACACAGGATCCACTCTAGTTGTTTCAGCTGCACCAGAGGCGTGTGCGTAACTCAACCAACAGTACAGCTGGAACACACCTGGACACAGGATCTACTCTAGTTGTTACAGCTGCACCAGAGGCGTGTGCGTAACTCAACCAACAGTACAGCTGGAACACACCTGGACACAGGATCCAATCTAGTTATTACAGCTGCACCAGAGGCGTGTGCTTAACAACCACAGAACAGCTGGAACACACCTGGACACAGGATCCACTCTAGTTGTTACAGTTGATTTTTCCCCAGTTTTACAACTATCTTCCGTCTTCAGAAAAAAATCAGTACTTCCAGGTACGTATCGGAGGCGGCAGAATTGTGTACACAACAGGTACACTTACTTTTCTTTCATTCTTTCATTTCGTAGAGAATCATTCTGCTTGTTTGATTTTTGTCTCTATGAAAATGGAAAATCCGCTGACTCTAGATTAAAGACAGAAAAAGAGAGAGAGAGAGAGAGAGAGAGAGAGAGAGAGAGAGAGAGAGAGAGAGAGAGAACTGAAACTGCCTTCAAGGCTAGTGTTCGCCTAAAAAACTCAAGGATGTCAGAATAGTTGCCTATGTCGTCCTCTGCTAGGAGCCAAACACTACAAACTACTGTACGTTTACTTAGACAGCTGACATGATGGAAGGAAATTTCAAAAAAAAAAACAATATATTTTTTACTTATCTGACTTTACCAACACAAATTATCCTACTTTACTAACATGCATTCACTAAACGAGCATTAAAATTTTAAAAATCATATTATTGCCTCTAAGCTTACTCGAAATTTCAACTGAATTTAAAATGTTAGAATTAGCGCTGATTTTAATGGGAAAATCAGATTTTCTAAAAAGGAGTAACATAAGAAAGTTAAGAACTTTCTGAGATTTAAAATAGTCACAATTTTGGAACTATATTGATGTTTGTTCGGTAACGAATTGGTCTAAGTTCATATGAAATAGATTTTTGTGCTGAGTTTCACCAACTGCCTCTGACCGAATCTACTATTCCCCCCCTCACACACACATGGGAATTTTTTGGACGAAGTCGAGGTTCGGGCCAACGAGGCAGTGAAGTCAATCCGGAGATGGTTGACATCTATGGGTCTGCAGCTCGTCGATCATAAGACGGAGGTCGTGCTTGTGACCAGCAGGAAAAAGAGGGAAACAGTAACTCTTATAGTTGGAGATATGCAGATAAGTTCCGTCCCAGCCCTTCGATACCTTGGTGTATGTGGGTTGACGTAAGATTCTGCTTCAGGGAACATCTCAAGGCAGTTAGTGAAAAGGCGGCAAATGTGGCAGGAGCCCTTTGCAGGCTCATGCCGAATCTGGGAGGTCCAAGACATGCCGACTCCTAACTGGGGTAGTAAGCTTGGTGCTCCTTTACGGAGCGCCGCTTTGGAGCCAGGCTATGATGGTCGCGAGCTATGCGCGCAAGGTTAATGCGGTGCAACTCCGTGCGTTGCTGCGTGTCGTGAGTGGTTACGGAACAGTTTCCTACGACGCTGCATGCGTAGTGGCGGGCGAACCACCAATGGAGCTGTTGGCTGATGAAAGAGCAAGGCTCTACGGGCGCAAGCGAATTGCTGAGCGGCGGTATAGTCATACAATGGCAATTACAGAGGAGCGAAATCGAACCCTGGAGACATGACAACGACAGTAGGACGAATCAACAAATGGACGATGGACATACCAACTCATAGGTAACATCCAGGATTGGTGCAACAGGAATCATGAGGAGGTGGATTTTTATCTCACACAGATTCTCACTGGGCACGGTTGCTTCCGAGCTTACTTGTTCCGTTTCAGGCTGGAAACAGACTCGGCTTGTCCCCTCTGTCTTCCAGCAGTGGAGGAAGATACGGAGCATGTGTTTTTCCGGTGTCGAAGATTCGACGAGGAAAGGATGAGGCTGCAAACATATCTGTGAGGCAGCACTGCACCGGAAAGTCTGGTTGCGACAATGATGGCCTCTGAAGCAGAGGCCAAGTGGAGGGCCATTGCGGGATTCGCTGCAGTGATAATGAAGAGGTTGAGGGCTGAGGATCGAGAAAGGAGAGCCAACGCAGTAGAAGAGTAGGCGGTTAGCCAGTCCACCTTCCCGCGAAGTAATGCCTGGCGGCGGTTCCATGGGGGGGTTACAGAAGAGGAATGCTTTTGGTGATTTTTTTAGTGGGTAACAATATATCTTAACTTGAGTTTGAACTTAATTTGAGTTCCACACTCTGAGATAGTGCGTAACCTACCCCAGGTAGTCGATAAAAAAATATTTTTTTCACCCTTTTTTGGCATCCCCCCAAAAAAACAAAAAATACACACACATCCATACATACCTGAATAAATACGTACATACCTGCCTACCCTGACCTGCACTGCACTGCCCTGCCCTGAACAGTCCTGCCCAGCGCTTCCCTGCCGTGCAATTCTTTGCCACGAACTGAACTGCCCCGTCCCACCACGACCTGCCCCGCCCTGCACAGCCCTTCGCTAACCTCCGCAGCCTTTCCCTGAACTACTCTGACCTGCGCTGCGCTGCACTGCTCTGCCCTGAACTGCCCCGCCGTGCCCTACGCTGCTCTGCCCTGTCCACGACCTGCCATGACCTACACTGCCCTGATTACAACCTGCCCTGAGCCGCCCCGTAACGACCTACCCCGCCCTGCGCTGTGCTGCCCTATGCTGTTCGACCGAACTCTGCCCTGCCCTGCGATGCCCTGATCTGTCTTCCTCTGCCATGCCCCGCTCAGCGCATGATCTGTGCAGCGCTGAAAGAAGATATGTTATGCTTTTAAAGGACAACTTTGGTGAGAACAAGGACATAAACTATTATATTTGGTGTAATCTTTACAACTTCGGTCAGATCAAGTTCACAGACTGACGTTTTACGCCATTCTAGGGCAAATTTTGTCAAATCAAGGTCACAATCTCTTGCTTTGTGCTAAGATATTATATTTTTGGTCAGATCAAGGTCACAGACCGATGATTTATGGGTGTCAATAACAACTTTGGCGGGAGCAAGGTCATAAACTAATATTTTGGGTTGATTTTATATCTTCGCTCAGATCAAGGTAACAGACCGACGTTTTATGCGTTTCTAGCACAGATTTAGTCAAAATAAGGTCACAATCTGTTGATTTGTGCTAAAATATTATTTTTTCGGCCAGATAAAAGTCACAGCTCGATATTGTATGCTTTTCTCGGATAAATTTAGTCAAAACAAGGTCACGATCTGTTGATTTGTACGAAAATATTATATTTTCAGCCAGATCAAGATCACAGATTTATGTTTTTATGCGTTTCAAGGACAACTTTGATGAAAGTTGGCTGCCCTGCCCTGCGCTTCTCTGAACTGCTCCGCCCAGCGCTGCGCTAAATTGCGCTGCCAGTCTTTCCCTGCCATGCTCTGAACTGCACCGCCCTGATCTACGCTGCCCTGCCCTCAACTGCCCTGAACTGATTCACCCCGCCTCGGCCTACTCAGCCCTGACCTGCGATGCGCTGCCTTATACACTGCCTGCCCAGCCTACGCTCTGCCAATCTATGTCATGCCCTCAACTGCCCCTCCCCGCCGCGACCTGCCCAGCCCTACCCTGCCATGCCCTGCCCTACCATATCTTGTCCTAATTTACCCTGAACTTCCATGTCCTGCTCCGCGCTGTGCTGACCTGCTCGGCGATGCCTCGAAATGCTCCTCCATGTCCCACCCCGCACTGAAATGTTCCGCCCCGCGCTGCGCTGACCTGCCCTGTCATGCCCTGAACTGTACCGCCCTACCCAGTCATGCTCTGCGCTGCCCTGAACTCAACAGCACTGTACTGACTCTCCCTGCTCAGCCTTGTCCTTCGATGCGCTGACACGTCCTGCACTACCCTGCCCTACCATATCCTACCATGTCCCGCTCCGCGCTGCGCTGCCCTGCCCTGAACTGCACCGCCCTGCCCAGCCTTGCTCTGCGCTGCCCAGCACTCAACTGCCCTGAAGTGACCCAATCCGCCCCGAGCTACTCAGCCCTGCCCTGAGTTACTCCGCCCTGCAGTGCGCTGCGATGCCCTGCACCGCCTGCCAATCTATGTCATACCCTGCCCTTAATTGCCCCCTCACTGCCCCGACCTGCCCACCCCTGCCTTGATCTGCCATGCCTCGCCCCGCACTGCCCTGATTTACCCTGCACTGCTATGCCCCGCTCCGCGCTGACCTTTGTGACGCTGCCTCGAAATGCCCTGGCCGGAACTGCCCCGCACTGCCATGTTCTGTCATGCCTTCCATGCGCTGCGCTGACCTGCCCTGCGATGCGCTGACCTGCGCTGCTCCGCCCTGCACTGCGCTGTGCTTCCCTGCCTCGCCTTGCTCTGCCATGCCCCACCCGGCATTGCCCTGTCCCAAACCGCGATGCCCTGTCCCGCCCCGCACTGTCCTCCCCTGTGCTGCGCTGTCCTACGATATCATACGGCCCTGCCCTACCCCAACCTGCCTAGCGCCTCCTCGGTGGCCTAGTTGATAGCGTACTAGGCTTTCACCGCGAGGACCCGGGTTCGATTCCCAGCCAGGGCTTGGAATTTTCATACGCTATAAATCATCCCATCGTCTGCATTAGCCCAAGTGTGCACAATAGTCAGACGTTAAACACTAAAAAAAAAACTTGCCTAGCGCTATGATGCCGTGCTATGCCCTGCCCTGCGCTGCGCTGCCCTGTCCGGCCCCGCCCCGCCCTGCGCTGCGTTGCCTTGCCCTGAACTGCCCCGCTCCGCCCCGACCTGCCCTGCCCTGCGCTCCACTCACCTGCTCTTCCCTGCGCTGCTCTACCCTGCCTTGACCTACGCTCCCTGCGATGCGCTGACCTGCCTTGCCCTGCGCTGCGCCGACCTTTCCTGTCATGCCCAGCCCTGCGATGCGTGACCTGTTCTATGCTGCCCTGCCCAGCACCCTGCCCAGAAACTCCCTGCGCTGCCCTACTCCACTCTGCTCTGCTTTCAACGGACCCTCCCCGCCCCGCCCCGCCCTTCCCTGCGATTCCCTACTCATGCCCTGCCATTCCCCGCCCCGTGCTGCGCTTGCTCCGCCCTTCCCCGAGGACTATTCTCTTTATAATAGTTTATACAGATAATTTTAATAACATAAAAGCATAACAAAAATAATTTCTTTTAAAAAGTTTCACATCTGCGTTTTGGATTTCATGTTGCAGAGGTACTAAACACTACAAGTCCTTGAGTGGCTCACACATTGTGAATACGGGTTTGGCCGGATCTAACTATCTTCGTCTACCTACTCTTGGGTTAGGTCCGTTCTTCCCTGGGCAAGGTGGACATTGTATTTCCCCAGCTACTTGTTGGATCCTAGTAGCTGCAAAGAAATCATAAGAATCTAAAAAAACATGGAGAACCGGCGAAAGTGGACCTGAGGCTGTCTCTAATGAAACATACAAACAATGTTGTTAACACTAGGCGGACCTACCAACCTGCGATGGGGTCAAACATCTGAAATCAGTAAGGCCACATACAAACGTCTAACGGGAGCGGAAACTGAGCAAAGGTTTCAATCCTTAAGGGTAAAAATATAAGCCTTTTTAGGGTTGAATGGTATTCTAAGTGGAAGGGTGTTACGAACATTGATGCTGGATGGGTATGGCGGGTTCCTGCTTCCAGGACTCTGAGGACTCCGAACTAGACAAGGATCCGAGCAGCTTAGTTTTGTAACAGATCCTTTGCTCGCGGTGTCGGGGACAATCGAACTCCATAACCTCCTAATCAATCAATCAATCAATCAATCAAGTACCACAAGAAAATACGTATTACAAACAATTTTGCCTAAAACATTAGTCTATACCAGCAACAACAGATTTTATCAACGAGTTTTTCATGCAGATACTCAAGGTCGCTGAACTTGATACGCCGTACAGCACATTCTCGTTTAACCATTTTTAAAAACTCCCCCCATGACATTTTTAATGTTTCCACAAACCTTTCTTTACACAGTCAGACGGCTTTAGACACTCGGCCGTTTGACCCGTCTGATAGCCTGACACTTAACAAGTCCCATAAGCCGTTGGCTACTGTATTATATTAATGTTGCGTTAGGGAACAACCCAAGACTGCTGGTAAAGTTATATAAAACAGACGTAACGTCGGCAGCCTACTGAAATATTTAAATAAATAAAGAAGCAAACCTTAAAAAAGCACTTTAGCAGATATTAAATTATGACTCAATTAAGTACACTGTGACCATTACATTCACTATTGACACAAAATGTTGGTACAGTGTTCGCAAACATGGTCGTTGAACTCAATTAGGAGAGTGTAAATTTTAACAAGTAATGTTTCAGCGTCACGCACTTGTGTGCTAAAAACATTATTTGGCTTAATATTCACTTACACTTTGCTTCTTGAGATTTTGCAAAAAAATAAGAAAAATATAATTTTACTTCTTCACTATACAAAGTAGAATTACTTAATGAGATCAGCACCCGTCTCTTTGTCTGGCATATCAATCAATTGACCGATTTTAATTCGAATTTAATTGAGAAAAGTAAATTCGCCCATTTTGGTCAGTGGGTCGCGACCTACAGTGTGCAAATGTATTTAGCGTATGTTCTCACTATTACAACAGTGGACTTTTAACAAACTGGGCTACAATTGTCTAAGCCCATAAATACTAACTGAAAGAACACTAAAGTTAAGGCCTCTAAGTAAACAACTTATGTCTGCAAAAATTGCAATTACTTGTACATTCAAACTTATAGTGCTGTTTAAGCTTCATAGTATAATTACCAAACATATTGTTAATTGAAACACATTAATTACAATAATGACTTTAGTTGCCTGTACGTGATGAAACATATAAATATTTCGATATTGACAATTAAAACGCAATTAATAATGATTTATAATAGTATTATCGAAGGAACATCTGAGGTGGAAAATCAGCTGTTTAGATGAACATTATCTCAACCATCACCACAGCGCAAAAACATTTTCCCATTGCGTATTACAACTTATTATTTCACTGACCAACCAAAGCGACGTCTTTGATTTAACTCGACCGTTCCGCTTTTGGTTTGTTATGCTTTGGTCTAACGCGCTGTCCGATTGTTTTGAAATTCGATAACAAGGTAACTTGCACAAAGCCATTTCAGTTTGTAAATGGCGACCTCTGACTTAACGTTGACGTGTGGGTAGTTGTTGACTGTTTCCTGCAATACAGGCTGAACGGCAAGTTATAAAATAGTTTTGATCGCTTTAAGGAGAAAAAGCATAACATTTCTAATAAAACTGGACCAGTAAAATTTTTCGTAAGCATTACGGTTACCGGTTAAACTGGCGGCAAAAGTTGCGAGCGCTTCAGAATGCTGATGGTTAGGCAATTACTTCTTAATTGCCTACTCTTAGTACTTGCCACTAGTACTCTTAGTACTAGTGGGTTCGTGCGACCTTTCGCAGTCAATGGGAAAAAGGATACAACAATGTACAGCAATAATTTGAACTGTGTTATAGCACCTCTTTATAAACTACGAAATATAGTTGAAATATGGACCTATGAAATAACATTACCTATGAAATACGAGGCAATCATAACTTTCCTTGTTAGTACATGGACGGAAACAAAAATAAGGTAGGAAGATTTTTTATAAAATCGTTATCCATAACTGAACGTAAAAAATTATGGATTCTGTAAATAAACTTAATTCAAATAATACCATTGCCTGGTATTTATTTACTACAATACACTTATATTTAATTCAATACTTGTATTTAACGGTTACTGTACGAGGGTTGATCAAATATAAACGAGACTGATTTTTTAAAAAAATTATTGCTTACTTACAAATTATTCTTGATACAACTTATTTTTCTACATAGTCTCCCGCACGAGTAACACATTTTTCCCACCGGATTGGAAGTTTTTTAATTCCATCTTCGTAAAAAGTTCTCGGGCGTTCATTGAGCCATTGGAGCACGAAGGTCTCCACCGCAGAATCGTCTTCGAAACGCTGGCCTCCAAGCGCCTCTTTGAGTGGCCCAAACAGGTGATAGTCGCAGGGTGATAAGTCTGGACTGTATGGGGGATGTTCCATTGGTTCCCAGCCAATTTGATCGAGTTTAAGCCTCGTAGCGTTCGCCGAATGTGGTCGGGCATTATAGTGAAGAAGAATGACGTTTCTCGCCGGTTTAGATTTCCTTTTCCTACGAAAAGACTGTTTTGCGGCCTCTAAAACATCGCAATAATATTGTGCATTTATTGTGCGTCGTTGATGGAGGAAATCGACGTGAAATCGACTTGATTGTCGAAAAATACAGTGGCCATTACCTTCCCGGCCGACGATCGTGATTTGGCCTTCAGAGGCGCCCTCTCTCCCCTCTTCCGCCATTCCATACTTGCCTGTTTCGACTCGTGAGTGTAATGGTGAACCCATGTTTCGTCACAGGTGACAATCCGGTTTAATAATGCCTCACCATCTCGTTCAAATTGGGTCAATAGTCTCTGGCAAATCTCCAAACGATTCCGTTTGTGAACGTCGGTCAAAATTCGTGGAACCCACCTTGCAGATACTTTGCTGAGTTCCAGGTTTGATGTAACGATTTTTTGAACGCTACCATAGCTCAACTGGAGTTCATCTGCAATAAATCGCAGCGATATACGTCTGTCTTCGTCCAGGAGCTTCCGAACAGCATCAATGTTTTCGTCCGTGACGGAAGTGGTCGGGCGACGATCATGGCTGAGGTTTTCTACTGCTTCCCGTCCTTCGGCGAATTCCTTGTGGCAAGCAAAAACGCGAGCTCTTGACAGGGTCCTGTCCCCGTATTGAGCCGTCAATCTACGAAAGATTTCAGTCGGGTTGACCCCCTCCTTGGCCAAAAACTTAATAATAATTCTCTGCTCCACGGAAACGTGCACTTCACTCTCACTCATTGTATAGTTTTATACTGAAGGGTCCGAACGGAAATGTTGCCCGTCTACGCCCGTCCCAAACCCCCCAGGCTACCTGAAATCCCACCCTTTAGAGTTCAATGTCTAACGGAAAAGTTTTTAGAAAGTCAGTCTCGTTTATATTTGATCAACCCTCGTATATATCTTCTTAAGTAAAATCTTTGCAAAACTTGTATGTACTGTTTTAGGTTATTTAATACAACAGGCCTTACTTTGTTCTACTTTCGTATTTAAAACTATAACCTATAAAACTAATGACAGAATTCTAACATTATACCTTACTGAAATATTTACAAATGAAACCTACTATGACCGGATTTTACATTCATACCTAAATTAGGCTACAGTATTTACTGTTTACTAAAAGCAGAGTGTTTTATTTAATAACATTTAGATATTAGAACTGGCCTAGATTGTCTTACAAATTCTACTTTCAAAACTGATTCAGTCAATAATTATTTAAGCCTTGGATACAATAATAACTTAAATATTACTTTCAACAATGTTTATTTTTAGCAATCAGCTGTTTTCGTACACAATTAATTATTTGTCACATAGGCCTATGCTTACATTGTGCTGCACTCTCACAGTAACACTTTATACTGCTCCTGAAATTTTTTTTATAAAACTTTTATCGGTTTTAAGTTGGCTTTTATTTTATTGTAAAGCCTTAAAATTGAAAAGTATCAGATATGAGAGTTCCCTGGTGTTCAGACGAACCTGTAGGCACCCCATGTATGTAGATTAAATAACGCAGGTCTTATTTTTGGTACAAAAACCGATCGTAATAGTATACGAAAAGATACAGTGCGAGAGTAAATATGAAGTTTGTACCTCAATTCAATGCCCTATTGACATCAAGTCGGTGGAAGGATTATGGATTCAAGTAAAAGTATTGTGCGATACGTGCATCGGTCAGATTGGCGGTAGATTATTGTCCAGTCTATTAGGCCCTTTAACACAGACTTGTTAAGCATTCGGTATTCCCGGTGCCCATGACAAGTGCTTGCTAAACTGTGTACACACACCAAGGTCCTGAGCAGCAGGTGTTAATAACAGTGTCAACTGTGGGCTAATAACATTCGGAAAATTAGCGAACAGTAAAAATAGAAACTATTGGGCATGTATTATGTGAGGAATTGTACTATATACATTAGACATTTACTTGACCATACATGCAGAACAGACATGAGCAAGCCTATTTGCAAAAAATATTGCCGTGAGCTCAATGAAGTGAAGAATACCGAATTGCGTTTAACCGTTTCAGTGATTAGACGTCTATTTTATATAAACCTAATCCCATCAATCTTCAGCTCCGTAACAATGTTTTTAGAAAAGTAAATTTAGAGGAAAAAATAATCACGGCACGCAGCTGTCTCGCTGAAGTATTTTTCTTTATCTTACTCCTTTCGAAATTCAGATTTGCCTATCAAAAACAACATTAAATTCAACAGAGTTTAAATATTCAGCCATTAAAAATTTCTTAATTTTAAAGGTTTAAAAAAATTCATAATACTGATTTATACAGTATTAAACGCTGATTACAGCGGTGAAATCAGATTTTCGAAAACATTTAAGACCAAAAAAGTTATGAATTTCTACAGATTTGAAATGACCGCTATTCTGAAATTGTTGAACGAATTTCGCTGGTCCAACCTATTAACAAAATCGATTTTTGCGCTACGTTTGAAACAAATCGGTCCAAAATTGCGAACGAGAGCATGCTAAAACACGCGCATGCACACTCAACTGCCAAAAAATAATAACTGTTTATTTTAAACGGATTATTTGTTCTATTTCTTTGGCGTTTTAATCGCTTCAAGTATTGCTTACTGCTCACTACTGGACAATTTTATGGTGTTTTCATTTTAAATTAAAATATTTAAATTGTAAGAGAATTTCATTAGTCTTTTCAGGATAATTTCAAGAGCTGTTTATTGGCAAACAGTTAATTTTAAGAACAATTTATCCGTCTTCATTAGACAATTTTAAGAACTGTTTATGGGTAGTTTATGGGCAATTTTAAGAATGTTTTAAATTAAAAATTTTAACAAACTGTTTACTGTTCTTTTCCGCACAATTTCAAGTACTGTTTATTAATCTTTATCGAAAACAATTTTAAAAACCAATTAGTGCCCTTTATCGGACAATTTTAAGAACTGTTTATTGGTCACTACTGGGCAATCTTATGAGTTATTAATAATTACTGAACAATTTTAAGAGCTATTAACTGGTAATTATTGGACAATTTCAAGAATTGTTTATCAGTTTATCGGTGTTTTAAGTTTCAAATTAAACATTCAACGCTTAATAGCACTTAACTGGTCTTTTCAGAGTAATTCTATCAGCTTTTTATTGGTCTATAAAGTAAACTATTAAGGGGATTTTATTGATCATTTTCGGATAATTATAATGACCGGGATGATTTTTGATCCAAGCAAGCTATTACTAAAATCAAATTTTGTTCCAAATTTGATTTTCACTAACCTAAATGTCCGGTTAAGTATTGTTACTCAATGATATTAGTTTAAGGAAATTTGCTTCCGTTATGCCAGTAAGACAGCCGCATGCCGCAATTATTGAAATTTGTTACACTGGTGTCACTTGTAATTTCATGTATAATCAGAATTTGAGCAAAAGCTAATAAACCGAATTAACCTAATTTTCAGTTTTTGTCTTGTAGCTTCCGAACCTGACTTTTGTGGAAATAAATTCATGTGAGAGAATCTGTGTATGCTAATGTTTTCGCGTCATTATTTTCAATACACTAATGTTTTCAATATGCTAATGTTTTCGCGTCATTATTTTCAATACACTAATGTTTTCGCGTCATTGTTTTCAATATGCTAATGTTATCGCGCCATTGTTTTCAATATGCTAATGTTATCGCGCCATTGTTTTCAATATGCTAATGTTATCGCGCCATTGTTTTCAATATGCTAATGTTATCGCGTCATTATTTTCAATACACTAATGTTTTCGCGTCACTATTTTTAATACAATAATGTTTTCGCGTCATTATTTTCAATGCACTAATGTTTTCGCGCCAATGTTTTCAATACACTAATGTTTTCGCGCCATTATTTTCCATATGCTAATGTTTTCGCGCCATTGTTTTCCATATGCTAATGTTTTCGCGCCATTGTTTTCATTACACTAATGTTTTCGTGTCATTGTTTTGAATATGCTAATGTTTTCGCACCATTGTTTTCCATATGCTAATGTTTTCGCGTCATTATTTTCAATACACTAATGTTTTCGCGTCATTGTTTTCAATGCACTAATGTTGTCGCGCCAATGTTTTCAATACACTAATGTTTTCGCACCATTGTTTTCCATATGCTATTGTTTTCGCGCCATTGTTTTCAATATGCTAATGTTTTTGCGCCATTGTTTTCCATAAGCTAATGTTTTCGCGCCAATGTTTTCAATATGCTAATGTTTTCGCGTCATTGTTTTCAATATGCTAATGTTTTCGCGTCATTATTTTCTATACATTAATGTTTTCGCGTAATTGTTTTCAATATGCTAATGTATTCGCGCCATTGTTTTCAATATGCTAATGTTTTCGCGTCATTGTTTTCAATATGCTAATGTTTTCGCGCCATTGTTTTCAATACACTAATGTTTTCGCGTCATTGTTTTCAATACACTAATGTTTTCGCGTCATTGTTTTCAATACACTAATGTTTTCGCGCCATTGTTTTCAATACACTAATGTTTTCGCGTCATTGTTTTCAATATGCTAATGTTTTCGCGCCATTGTTTTCAATACACTAATGTTTTCGCGTCATTGTTTTAAATGTGCTAATGTATTCGCGCCATTATTTTCATTATGTTAATGTTTTTGCGCAATTATTTTCAATATGATATTTTGAGGTTAAATTTGCGACTGCAAGGATTGGTCGAGGCCGTAGGTCATGATAGAGCCCAGTGAAGGAACCAATTGTTCTTGTTTAGGTTATACACAGCGACTATTGGTAGCCGACGTTTCATCCCTAATCGGTCTTCCTCCAGGCGCTGCCACCTGTTTCTACGTAATTGACAGCGGCGGCTAAAAATAATGCCCGTCACAACTAACTAGACACTAGACGATGCGAGTACTATTTATAAGCCAGGGTAACGACCACGGAAGAGTGACTGACCTCAGCGCTGCCACTGATCCTGACCCGTTACTTGTCAACATCCAACATCCACTTTGCAACTTCCGATGCTAACCCGACCACAGTATGTATATGCTATGACCAACAGCGATGACTTTCTTGTCGTGATTCTCCCGCAAACCTGGAGTAAATGTGATACACAGATTCAATTTCGCAAGACAATTATTAGGGATATTTACCCCACGTAAACTGTAACTTGTTTTTATGATTATACTTGTACGGTTAGATGTTAAACAAATTATTTCAATCCGAATTTAAGTCTTAAATCTTTTGAAAAGAATACCACAATTTATTGTAATATTCGGTACCTATTTACAAAACGTTCGTCGAATACGTTTTGTTTTTCCGATTTTCGAAAACCAAAAATAAAGCTTTTATTTCGAATATTAAATAAGGTTTCAGGTTATCAATGAATTTCCACTGGAAAATAAACTATTACAGTAGCAATACTAACAGTAAGAACAAGACCCGTGACCTTGACATGAGAGCCCAGCTTCAGTTCTATGTCACATTTTGAGAGATTATATGTATAATTACCCTGAAAATAAAGCATATGATCGGAGCTTCAAAAAAGGTTTAAGGAAAAAAATATTTTTTTAAATTCGTTTCAGCCAAGTGAACGAGACAGTGCTGCTATCATTATTTTTCATTAGCAATTAAAATATTTCAATTAATTAGCAATTATATTTAAATAAATAAATTTAATACGAAAGCAATGCTATTAAAAATAAGCACTTCTAGAAACAATTAGATTCAAACGAGCACATTGTTTTAAATAATCTACATTTTTTTATTCACAAATACCTGTTATTTTTAGCTGCGAGCGCAGAGAGCCAGACGGTTTTACTTAAATCGATAATTTTTTCCCACAAAGTTTTCGAGCGAGAAGCAAAATTCCAAGCAATAATTACCTTACAACTTGTCTGGATAAACAGCTGGCTGGCGAGATATTTTTGTTTACAAAAAAGGAAACAAATCGAGTTCAAACGAGAACATAAGTCGTCTCCCGTTATCTGCAAGTTTTTCTGAACTGCATAAATTAATATTAATACTGCTAGTAAAACTTTGACGGGGTCACTAAGCTAGCTTAACCTACTCTTTCGCAGGACTCGGCTTGTTAATAGGCAGCCCCTATGACAGCTGTTTTTATTGACAAACAGCTGTATTACCACAATGATATGAGTCAACTGTTAAGTTAAAATGTATTGCTTTGAAACTTGGGAAACAAATTTAATAAACTTTGAGTCACGTAAAAGCGTGATGAATCGAGAGGTCAGCAGCAGGTGAATGGTCTTAATTACACACACACACACACACACACTTGTAGAGTACGGATCTGATTCTAAACTTATGAAATGCACGACTAGTGATGTGGGCCAGAAATATTCCTAAAGGCCCGTAAAGTTCCAAAAAAGTGGAAATTTATAGAAAAAAGTTAGATATTACTAGGTTTTAAGTATTTCGTCAGCAACTTCTGCCTATAAATTGCACTTTCACACTAAAATACTAAAAAAACTTCTGTAATTTGTACGTTTTATTACAAACCAAATTTAAAAAATGTTGATTTATAAGTTCCCAAGTTCCCGAGTAAGACGTTATTGAAACAGTGTAAATAGTCTTCCTTACTGAACAATATTAACTTACTTTTAAAGCATGGTCTTGTTTAGTAATTCTAACTTAACTTGCATGTAAATATCGCAGTCTCACATTAAACATAGGCCACCAGAGCTCAAAATAACAAAATCAAACATTAGCAACAAATTAAATAAAAAATAAGATATTAAAAATTCGTTTGTTGCATTTTCGTGATCATTTTATCCTTCATAAAACTTTAAACACAAATATTGTTGGTCTTATTATTTTTTTTTTTTTAATTTAAAAAGCCACGGATCCAACATGCTGCAATAAAATAAGATGCTATGTTAATACTAATTATCATCTTATGCATTTATTAAAACTGGTTCGGTCAATAATTAAGTCTTCGATACAGTAATAATTTAAATATTACATTCAACAATGTTTTCTTATAGCAATCAGCGTTTTCATACAAAAATTATTTCTGTCACCAATGCCTACATTGTGCTACACTCTCTCGAAGGACACTTTATACTGCTCCTGGAATTTTGTTCACAAACCTTTTATCAGTATTAAGTCGGTTTTATTTTACTGTAAAGCATTAAAATGGAAAAATATGAGGCGAGAGAGACAAATGGTGTTCTGACAACCTGTAGGTACTCCAATATACTTAGTGTCAATAATGCAGATATTGTATGAAACGTGAGAGACCCCTGGTGTTCTGACGAACCTGCAGGTACCCCTATATACTTAGTGTTAATAATACAGATATTGTATGAAACGTGGGAGACCCCTGGTGTTCTGACAAACCTGTAGGCACCCTTATATACTTAGTGCCAATAATGCAGGTATTGCATAAAGCGTGAGAGACCCTGGTGTTCTGACGAACATGTAGGCACCCTTATATACATAGTGTCAATAATGCAGGTATTGTATGAAACGTGAGAGACTGCTGGTGTTTTGACGAATATATAGGCACCTATATACTTAGAGTCAATAACGCAGGTATTGTATGACACGTGAAAGACCCCTGGTGTTCCGACGAACCTGTAGACATCCCTATATACTTAGTGTCAATAAAGCAAGTATTGTATGAGGCGTGAGAGACCCCTGGTGTTCTGAAGAACATGTAGGAACCCCTATATACTTAGTGTCAATAACGCAAGTATTGTATGAAACGTGAATGACCCCTGGTGTTCTGACGAATCTGTAGGCATCCCTATATACTTAGTGTCAATAACGCAAGTATTGTATGAGGCGTGAGAGAACCCTGGTGTTCTGACGAACCTGTAGGCACCCCTATATACTAGGTGTCAAAAACGCAGGTATTGCATGAAACGTGAGAGATCCCCGGTGTTCTGACGAACCTGTAGGCACCCCTAAATACTTAGTGTCAATAAAGCAAGTATTGTATGAAGCGTGAGACACCCCTGGTGTTCTAACGAATATGTAGGCATTCCTATATACTTGGAGTCAATAACGCAAGTATTGTATGAAACATGAGAGACCCCTGATGTTCTAACGAACCTATAGGCACCCCTATATACTTAGTGTCAATTATGCAGGTATTGTATGAAGCGTGAGAGATCCCTGGTGTTCTGACCAAACCTGTAGACACCCCTATATACGTAGTGTCAATAACGCAAGTATTGTATGAGGCCTGAGAGACGCCTGGTGTTCTGACGAACATGTAGGCACCCCTACATACTTAGTGTCAATGACGCAAGTACTCTATGGAGCGTGAGAGACCTCTGGTGTTCTGACGAACATGTAGGCACCCCTATATACGTAGTGTCAATAACGCAGGTACTGTACGAGGCCTCAGAGACTCCTGGTGTTCTGAGGAACATGTAGGCACCCCTATATACTTACTGTCAATAACGCAGGTATTGTATGACGCGTGAGAGACCCCTGGTATTCTGACGAACCTGTAGGCACACCTATATACGTAGTGTCCATAACGCAGGTATTGTATGAAACGTGAGATACCCCTGGTGTTCTAACGAACCTGTAGGCACTCCTATATACCAAGTGTCAATAACGCAAGTATTGTATGAGGCGTGATAGACCCCTGGTAGTCTGACGAACATGTAGGCACACTATATACTTAATGTCAATAAAGCAGGTATTGCATGAAACGTGATAGACCCCTGGTGTTCTGACGAACCTATAGGCACCCCTTATATACTTAGTGTCAATAAAGCAAGTATTGTATGAGGCGTGAGAGACCCCTGGTGTTCTGAAGAACATGTAGAAAACCCCTATATACTTAGTCTCAATAAAGCAAGTATTATATGAAACGTGAGAGACCCCTGGTGTTCTGACGAATCTGTAGGCATCCCTATATACATAGTGCCAATAACGCAATTATTGTATGAAACGTGAAAGACCCCTGGTGTTCTGACGAATCTGTAGGCATCCCTATATACTTAGTGTCAATAACGCAAGAATTGTATGAGGCGTGAAGGACCCCTGGTGTTCTAACGAACATGTAGGCACCCCTATATACTTAGTTTTAATAACGCAAGTATTCTATGAAGCGTGAGAGACCCCTCGTGTTCTGAAAAAACATGTAGGCACCCCCATATACTTAGTGTCAATTACGGAAATATTGTATGAGGCGTGACAGACCCCTGGTGTTCTGACGAACCTATAGGCACCCCTATATACTTAGGGTCAATAAAGCAAGTAATGTATGAGGCGTGAGAGACCCTTAGTGTTCTGACGAATCTGTAGGCATCCCTATATACTTAGTGTCAATAACGCAGGTATTGTATGAAACGTTATAGACCCTTGGTGTTCTGACGAACCTATAGGCACCCCTATATACTCAGTGTCAATAGCGCAAGTATTGTATCAGGCGTGAGAGACCCCAGGTGGTCTGACGAACATGTAGGCACCCCTAAATACTTAGTGTCAATAAAGCAAGTATTGTATGAAGCGTGAGACACCCCTGGTGTTCTAACGAATATGTAGGCATTCCTATATACTTGGTGTCAATAACGGAAGTATTGTATGAAACGTGAGAGACCCCTAATGTTCTAACGAACCTATAGGCACCCCTATATACTTAGTGTCAATTATGCAGGTATTGTATGAAGCGTGAGAGATCCCTGGTGTTCTGACCAAACCTGTAGACACCCCTATATACGTAGTGTCAATAACGCAAGTATTGTATGAGGCCTGAGAGACGCCTGGTGTTCTGACTAACATGTAGGCACCCCTACATACTTAGTGTCAATGACGCAAGTACTCTATGGAGCGTGAGATACCCCTGGTGTTCTGACGAACCTGTAGGCACCCCTATATACCAAGTGTCAATAACGCAGGTATTGTATGAGGCGTGATAGACCCCTGGTGGTCTGACGAACATGTAGGCACACTATATACTTAATGTCAATAAAGCAGGTATTGCATGAAACGTGAAAGACTCCTGGTGTTCTGAAGAATCTGTAGGCATCCCTATATACTTAGTGTCAATAACGCAAGAATTATATGAGGCGTGAAGGACCCCTGGTGTTCTGACGAACCTATAGGCACCCCTATATACTTAGTTTTAATAACGCAAGTATTCTATGAAGCGTGAGAGACCCCTCGTGTTCTGAAAAAACATGTAGGCACCCCCATATACTTAGTGTCAATTACGGAAATATTGTATGAGGCGTGAGAGACCCTTAGTGTTCTGACGAATCTGTAGGCATCCCTATATACTTAGTGTCAATAACGCAGGTATTGTATGAAACGTTATAGACCCTGGTGTTCTGACGAACCTATAGGCATTCATATATACTTAGTGTCAATAGCGCAAGTATTGTATTAGGCGTGAGAGACCCCAGGTGGTCTGACGAACATGTAGGCACTCCTATATACTTAGTGTCAATAACCCAAGTATTGTGTGAGACGTGAGACCCCTGGTGATCTGACGAACATGTATGTACCCCTATATACGTAGTGTCAAGAAGCCAGGTATTGTATGAGGCGTGAGAGACCCCTGGTGTTCTGACGAACCTATAGGCATTCATATATACTTAGTGTCAATAGCGCAAGTATTGTATTAGGCGTGAGAGACCCCAGGTGGTCTGACGAACATGTAGGCACTCCTATATACTTAGTGTCAATAACCCAAGTATTGTGTGAGACGTGAGACCCCTGGTGATCTGACGAACATGTATGTACCCCTATATACGTAGTGTCAAGAAGCCAGGTATTGTATGAGGCGTGAGAGACCCCTGGTGTTCTGACGAACCTGAAGGCACACCTATATACGTAGTGTCCATAACGCAGGTATTGTATGAAATGTGAGAGACCCCTGGTGTTCTGACGAACCTGTAGGGACCCCTATATACCTAATTTAAATAACGCAAGTATTGTATGAGGCGTGAGAGACCCCTGGTGTTCTGACAAACCTGTAGGCACCCTTATATACTTAGTGTCAAGAACGCAAGTATTGTATGAGGCGAGAGAGACCCCTAGTATTCTGACGAACATGTAGGCACACCGATATACTTAGTGTCAATAACGCAGTTATTGTATGAAACGTGATAGACCCCTGGTGTTCTGACGAACCTATAGGCACCCCTATATACTTAGTGTCAATAACGCAAGTATTGTATTAGGCGTGAGAGACCCCTGGTGATCTGACGAACATGTAGGCACCCCTATATACTTAGTGTCAATAACCCAAGTATTGTGTGAGACGTGAGACCCCTGGTGTTCTGACGAACCTGTAGGAACCCCTATATACCTAATTTAAATAACGCAAATATTGTATGAGGCGTGAGAGACCCCTGGTGGTCTGACGAACATGTGGGCACCCTGTATACTTAGTGTCAATAACACAGTTATTGCATGAAACGTGATAGACCCCTGGTGTTCTGACGAACCTATAGGCACCCCTATATAATTAGTGTCAATAACGCAAGTATTGTATTAGGCGTGAGAGACACCTGGTGGTCTGACGAACATGTAGGCACCCCTACATACTTAGTGTCAATGACGCAAGTATTCTATGGGGCGTGAGAGATCTCTCGTGTTCTGACGAACATGTAGGCACCCCTATATACGTAGTGTCAATAACGCAGGTACTGTATGAGGCCTGAGAGACTCCTGGTGTTCTGACGAACATGTAGGCACCCCTATATACTTACTGTCAATAACGCAGGTATTGTATGACGCGTGAGAGACCCCTGGTGTTCTGACGAACCTGTAGTCACACCCTATATACGCAGTGTCCATAACGCAGTTATTGCATGAAACGTGAGATACCCCTGGTGTTCTGACGAACCTGTATGCACCCCTATATACCTAGTGTCAATAACGCAAGTATTGTATGAGGCGTGATAGACCCCTGGTGGTCTGACGAACATGTAGGCACCCTATATACTTAATGTCAATAAAGCAAGTAATGTATGAGGCGTGAGAGACCCCTAGTGTTCTGACGAATCTGTGGGCATTCCTATATACTTAGTGTCAATAACGCAGGTATTGTATGAATCGTGATAGACCCCTGGTGTTCTGACGAACCTATAGGCACCCCTATATACTTAGTGTCAATAAAGCAAGTATTGTATTAGACGTGAGAGACCGCTGGTGGTCTGACGAACATGTAGGCACCCCTATATACTTAGTGTCAATAAAGCAAGTATTGTATTAGACGTGAGAGACCGCTGGTGGTCTGACGAACATGTAGGCACCCCTATACGTAGTGTCAATAAAGCAAGTATTGTATTAGACGTGAGAGACCGCTGGTGGTCTGACGAACATGTAGGCACACCCCATATACTTAGTGTCAATAAAGCAAGTATTGTATTAGACGTGAGAGACCGCTGGTGGTCTGACGAACATGTAGGCACCCCTATATACTTAGTGTCAATAAAGCAAGTATTGTATTAGACGTGAGAGACCGCTGGTGGTCTGACGAACATGTAGGCACCCCTATATACTTAGTGTCAATAAAGCAAGTATTGTATTAGACGTGAGAGACCCCTGGTGGTCTGACGAACATGTAGGCACCCCTATATACTTAGTGTCAATAAAGCAAGTATTGTATTAGACGTGAGAGACCGCTGGTGGTCTGACGAACATGTAGGCACCTCCATATACTTAGTGTCAATAAAGCAAGTATTGTATTAGACGTGAGAGACCGCTGGTGTTCTGACGAACCTATAGGCACCCCTATATACTTAGTGTCAATAAAGCAAGTATTGTATTAGACGTGAGAGACCGCTGGTGGTCTGACGAACATGTAGGCACCCCTATATACGTAGTGTCAATAAAGCAAGTATTGTATTAGACGTGAGAGACCGCTGGTGGTCTGACGAACATGTAGGCACCCCTATATACGTAGTGTCAATAAAGCAAGTATTGTATTAGACGTGAGAGACCGCTGGTGGTCTGACGAACATGTAGGCACCCCTATATACGTAGTGTCAATAAAGCAAGTATTGTATTAGACGTGAGAGACCGCTGGTGGTCTGACGAACATGTAGGCACCCCTATATACGTAGTGTCAATAACGCAGGTATTGTATGAATCGTGATAGACCCCTGGTGTTCTGACGAACCTATAGGCACCCCTATATACTTAGTGTCAATAAAGCAAGTATTGTATTAGACGTGAGAGACCGCTGGTGGTCTGACGAACATGTAGGCACCCCCCTATATACTTAGTGTCAATAAAGCAAGTATTGTATTAGACGTGAGAGACCGCTGGTGGTCTGACGAACATGTAGGCACCCCTATATACGTAGTGTCAATAAAGCAAGTATTGTATTAGACGTGAGAGACCCCTGGTGTTCTGACGAACATGTAGGCACCCCTATATACGTAGTGTCAATAAAGCAAGTATTGTATGAGACGTGAGAGACCGCTGGTGGTCTGACGAACATGTAGGCACCCCTATATACTTAGTGTCAATAAAGCAAGTATTGTATTAGACGTGAGAGACCGCTGGTGGTCTGACGAACATGTAGGCACCCCTATATACTTAGTGTCAATAAAGCAAGTATTGTATTAGACGTGAGAGACCGCTGGTGGTCTGACGAACATGTAGGCACCCCTATATATTTAGTGTCAATAAAGCAAGTATTGTATTAGACGTGAGAGACCGCTGGTGGTCTGACGAACATGTAGGCACCCCTATATACTTAGTGTCAATAAAGCAAGTATTGTATTAGACGTGAGAGACCGCTGGTGGTCTGACGAACATGTAGGCACCCCTATATACGTAGTGTCAATAAAGCAAGTATTGTATTAGACGTGAGAGACCGCTGGTGGTCTGACGAACATGTAGGCACCCCTATATACGTAGTGTCAATAAAGCAAGTATTGTATGAGACGTGAGAGACCGCTGGTGGTCTGACGAACATGTAGGCACCCCTATATACGTAGTGTCAATAAAGCAAGTATTGTATTAGACGTGAGAGACCGCTGGTGGTCTGACGAACATGTAGGCACCCCTATATACTTAGTGTCAATAAAGCAAGTATTGTATTAGACGTGAGAGACCGCTGGTGGTCTGACGAACATGTAGGCACCCCTATATACTTAGTGTAAATAACGCAAGTATTGTATGAGGCGTGAGAGACCCCTGGTGGTCTGACGAACATGTAGGCACCCCTATATACCTAATTTAAATAACGCAAGTATTGTATGAGACGTGAGAGACCCCTGGTGGTCTGACGAACATGTAGGCACACCTATATACTTAGTGTCAATAACGCAGGTATTGTATGAGACGTGAGAGACCCCTGGTGATCTGACGAACATGTAGGCACCCCTATATACTTAGTGTCAATAACGCAAGTATTGTATTAGGCGTGAGAGACCGCTGGTGGTCTGACGAACATGTAGGCACCCCTACATACGTAGTGTCAATGACGCAAGTATTCTATGTGGCGTGAGAGACCTCTGGTGTTCTGACGAACATGTAGGCACCCCTATATACGTAGTGTCAATAAGGCAGGTACTGTATGAGGCCTGAGAGACTCCTGGTGTTCTGACGAACATGTAGGCACCCCTATATACTTAGTGTCAATATAGCAAGTATTGTATGAGGCGTGAGAGGCCCTTGGTGTTCTGACGAAACTGTAGGCACCCCTATATACTTAGTGTCAATAACGCAAGTATTGTATGAAACGTGAAAGTCCCCTGGTGTTCTGACGAATCTGTAGGCATCCCTATATACTTAGAAAAACCTGTCAAGCCAATTAATAGTGAGAAATTTTTCTGTTACATAAAATCAAACTATTTTGAACTTGTTTACGGAGTGATATTTGTTTGTACTACACTTAATGTTAGGGCTACAAAACTGTAGCACCTAGTTGTAAAACTTGAATCGAACCGAACTATAAATTTTTGTTTAAGTGTACACAGACGTACAGAGACGGACATCCACGGAATCTGTTATTTTGAGGGATCTGTTAAGACATGGTGCAGAAACACCAAACAGAATATGCTCACTATAATTTTTGCCCCGAAAAATTCGGTTTGGAAACTAAGAAAAAAAACTGAAAAAATCGGTTAACTGGATTTTGATCATTTTTTTAATAACAAATAAAGATTCATGACACAATTAAGTCAGTGTGCCCAATTGAACATAAAAACCTTCATAGATCAAATTCGACGGCGGTCACGGTCCCTTAGTCACTTGAACCGCGAAAGTCCTTTACTTCAAAGTTGACACAATTACTTGAGTTATGTCTTAGTATATGAGAGCATTTTCGTACGAACAAAATGTTGTCAATTTTTTTTTGAATAATGTAATAATACAAGAAACACTTAATATTAATATGAAGCAATAATTCGTAACATATAATGAACGCAATACATTATTATAATAATCGATTGACTACAAGCAACTTAAAGCGGTTATTTTAATTAATTGTGTTTTAATGAAGAAAATATTTGGTGATTACTAAAACAGCGTTACGAGTTGTTATAGACGGGAAAGCAGGGGACCGAAGCAAGGCCAGGGTGATTGAACGAAAGTATAGAGGGCAACAAACATCACTACAGAAGGAACAAGCACGCGAGGGAACCGGAGTTTCCTGCGTGCGTGCTGACTGGTTCAGAGGTAAAAATAACCAAACTGATTTATGAAGGTGAAAAGAGACGCTGCAGAAACTGTTGTAGCTCAAACAGGTTATAATAATGGCAACGGCGTTTAATAAAAGCGGCTCCAGTGTCCAGTGTCGCCCTGACTCATCCGTCCGACTAAGTTTTGTACTTGCAATAGAAATTACAAATTTATTGGACACACAGTCGCACTCGGTGAAACTCCAGGGTGATATCCAGGAAAATTATAAATACAGTGACATATGCTTCGCCGTGAGGCATCTTCAGAGATAGTCAAGCTAAAAATGATAGTGTGTGCTTATGTACTGATACAAGTTGATGTTAAAACTGGAAAGGAGAAGGTAAAGAAAAGAAGGTCGGTGAGCAGCAGGTTAGGAACACGCCTAAACAAAAGGGAAAGGGGCTGAAGTTAGTCTATCATTTAAATTATATTAGACTGTATTAGTACATAAACATACTACAATTTTTAGCTTCACTATGCCTGAAGATTCCTCACGGCGAAACACTGAATAAGAAAGTTTTTTTGTGAAACTATGTAAGTGTTCTGATTTTCCTGAAATCTGCAAATTTACCCCCTATTTATGCCGATTACGGGGGGGGGGTAGGTGAAATCAGGTTTTCAAAAAAATTTGGGATAAAATAGTACTTATTCTTTTTTAATTTTCGAACGGTTACTATTTTGAAAAGGATGAACAGATTTTGTTGGGTAACGTTCAAGCTATTGTATTAGAGAAAATTGATTTTTGTGTCAAGTTTGAATCAAATATGACCAAAACACACACGACACACGATCAATCAAGAAATGTTCTAGAGGTCAGGACAGTTCTCTTATCATGGACCTGAGCCTAACTCTAACAGTTCATTTTCCAATACAAATTTCCTAACATTCATACTCGTATACAAGATGTATTTGTTTCATTTATTAAAATGTCTAAAGTTCTGATTAATTTCTGTGCAGTTATTTCAAATTCAAGAATATTTGTTTGAAACTCAGAAAATGTAAATATTCTTCCGGTAAAAAATGAAAAATAGCTTAACTAAAAAAAACCTACATTGCACTGGATTATTATTTCTATATCGAATTTGAGAAAAGACGGTATTTCAACTGACTTCATCAACCAGCCTCGGTCAAGTTAAACACTTAGTATTCGAAGTGTTTGTGTTGTTTTCAGCGGTGCCTCCTTTAGCGCAGCAGAACTAATCTTCGGAGAGATCTGTTAATCTTCCAACTCGTATATTTGAAATTATAAATTAAAAAGGCAGGAATACTGTAAACGTATGTGGGTTAATCGACTATATGGAACCCTGCCAAGATGGCGTTGTTGATTTTAATCTAACATTGTTCAAACTTTGCCGCTCGTGCATGAGCATAGAACTGGTTTATTTGCAAATTTGTTAATTGAAAACAAACTGTCGAAAATGAAAACACGGAGGTTTCTACAAATGTACGAATGAATTCATACAACTGGTAACAGAAACTGAAATGCCGTGCCAACAACTAAAGAACGATACATGAACATCGTCAACGAACCGTGTCAAAAGAAGTCAGTGCTTAACGTTTAGTGCCTTTTGATGAAGGTAAAAAAATTCAAGAATTTTGTTTTGCAAGTGGTTACCATTCAGCTTTAGTTATGACTGCTGAAGTTCTACTCTCAGAAAATAAAACGTGAGTAAAAACTAGGAAACTAGAATTGAAGTCAGCCGGAACGGCAACCTACAAGAAACTTGATTTCCAATGAGAAAATATTGCAAATATTTCCTACTTCTGAAACTAGAAAATACGAATGGTTGTCAGCCGGAATGGCAATCTATAAGAAACTTGATTTCCAATGAGAAAATATTCAATGGCTTTGGTATGTAGGCTACAATATGAATGAAGATATGGAAGAATATCTTCAGTGATAGAAACGGTAAATTAACATCTCGTAATGCAAAAGCATCGAATTTCTTGTATAACCGAAACTGGCATCATCACGGTCCCTATAGATAGATGAAGTAGTTTGGCTACTGGCAATAGCAAGAGATTGGTACTTCCCCAAAACTGAGACACAACCCAAAAGTGGTGCCTGCCGCTCGGCGATCCTTACGTGTCAAATCTTACCGGACTAAACAAATTTATACACTGAAAGCTAATTACTTGATTCTGATTATTGACAAGGGCGAAATTTGATAAAAAGTCACAAGAAAAAAAATATATCAATAATCGTTACGAAAAGTGCAGAGGACAAGATACGAGACCATGAACCGAGTTTGTGCAGCTAAGATGCTGTTGACAGTTTGCGTAATGTATGGTGTACAGACGACTCAGTGATGAAGCAAAAAATACCGCAAGTCTATCTGTGTAAAGATAGACCCATAAAGTGAGCAAGCATGTCAAAATGCATGAGGACGAATGGATATCCGTAACAGACGATTAGATTTATATTTTACTATCCGGTGACTGATTTCACCTTCCACATTGCACCGGACTCCGATAGATACAACAGGCCCCTATTGTATCCGCTGCGTTATAGCTCTAGATGAAATGAAATTTATTTCTGAACAGGGACAGTTTGTGCAACATTACAAGTTTGTTTTTGGTGAAGCTGTCAGAAGCAGCTTAATAATAAGATGGAACAAAACCGAAACGTGCGCTCGAGACAACTTATCAAACCAGTTGGCTTCGAAACAAGTTTGGAACATAACGTGGCCTTCATTTAAATAATAACAAAACAAAAAAGATGGAACCGATCTGTGACTCACGGCTTGCACAAGCAATCTTTCAGAAGTCAAACACGAGTGGTGTGATTGGTAGACCTTGGATCTATTAACTGTGAGCACGACAACACTTTGCATAAAGTACGCGGACGTATAAATCTACAATTAATTACCAGCATTACAAAATATACTACTGTCAAAGTAACTGTTCAATCAAGTCAAAATATAAATTTTTATTTTACTTCAATAAATTACTCAAAAACTAACAGCGGGATGCACATGTTTCGCTAAGCGAATTTCCGACCATTTTTTTTTGTCTTAAGTTTATTTGGAAAGTCTAATTTCTACACCAAAATCAAACTGAAAATATGTATATTAAAATTTAATTTACAGAGAAGATAATCAAATTAAAACCGACCGCAGCCACGTTTATTTTCGTGTTTAGTATAGACTAGCTGCACCCCTCGCGGTACCCGAGTCTAACACACATTTACACTTACAACACTACACATGCGACTTTAACACTTTACACTCACACTAACATTTAGGGAGGCGATAATAGCCTTAATGTGCTTTTCGCCTTAAAATTTTTTTTCGTGTTTAGAAGAGAATTTGAAAATTCGACGTTGATTTATGCTCACTTTAACGTTGATTATTATTTGTATTTCAATTAGCTATTCATTATTTGTATTTCATATTTACATAATATTTCCAAAAAAAAACCATAGGCCCTTATAAAAAAATATAAAAATTTACGATTTGAAATTGCCGTAATTTTTTAGTTAATTACTTAACTAAAAAACGAAATATTATATATATATATATATATATATATATATATATATATATGTTACATGTATATATAACGACATGTACATGTACATGTATATGTATATATCTATCTATATATATATATATATATATATATATATATATATATATATATATATATATATATATATATATATATATATATATGTATGTATGTTTTTTGTATGTTTGTTATTTTAAGGCGAAAAACACATTGAGGCAATTATCACCTCCCTAAATGTAAATGTAAGTGTAAAGTGTTAAAGACGTAAGTGTAGTGTAAGTGTGTGTTAGACTCGGGTACCGCGAGGGACGTCTAAATCCTTTCAATAGGTTCAGCTAGTCTGCACCCCTGCGGAGTACATATGTAAGTATAGGTATGTTTAATTGTATATAAATGTCTATATGTAAATGTACTTGTATGAGTAAATTTATGTGTACAAGTATATGTGAAAGTATGGTTATGTGTATACGTATATGTATATGTGAACGTACATGTGTATGTATATTAGTACGTATGTGTACATGTATGTCATATGTATATGTATACGACATTTAAATGTATATGAGTAACTTTATGTATATGTACATAAAAATGTATATATATATATATATATATATATATATATATATATATATATATATATATTTATATGGGTATGTGTATGTATAGGTACATGTACATTTATGTATGTGTATATCTATATGTATAAGTACATGTATATGTGTATGTGTATGTAGAAGTAGATGTAAATGTACATGTATGTTTATTTGTATCTGCACATGTATAACTAAAATTATATGTTCATATATAATTATGTTATAATTAAGCATATGTATGTGGCATTTGTATGTATGTGTATCTGTATATATCTGTATATACAGGGTCTATACCAAAAGCAGTAGGACTGATTTTTTGTAGCACTAGCTGAGCTGTGTAGGGGGGTTTGGCTGGCTGGGCGAGATGGAGGGAACACTTAGCAACAGAGAAACACCAGCCGCAGTCGCCTACGGGCTTTGGTTGAGTATAGGCATCGTTTATTGTGAAGCGTGTTTTTTGTCGTTGTTGATGCACAAAATGAGTCAAAATCTCGAGCAGCGATATTCGATAAATGTTTGTGTCAAACTCGGGAAATCGCCAACCGAGACCATAGAAATGGTTAAGTCGGCTTACGGGGATACTGCAATTAGCCGCTCCAGTGTTTTTGAATGGCACAAACTGTTTAAAGAAGGCCATTAAAGGAGCTCTTTGAAGACGACCATCGCACCGGACGGCCGTCGACAGCACGAAACGACGACAATGTGGCCAAAGTGAGAGAACTGCTGGATGCAAGTGCTAACCCGCCTGCGAGACCGAGTGAATTGCGTCCGACCAGCCATCTCCGACAACTGGACGTTGCATCGCGACAATGCGCCGCTCGTCGTGATTCAACTGTTGGCCCGATTCGGAGTCGCCACGTTGCCGCACCTCGCCTAAAGACCTGATCTGGCTCCACCTGACTTTTTTTTATTCCCATGGATGAAAAGACAGCTGAAGGGACATCTGCTTGACTCGATTCAGGACTTTCAAGCAGCATCGACGAGGGCTCTCAACAGCATCCCCGAAGCTGACTTCCAGAAAGCTCACGGCGAATAGCAGCATTGTTATTCTAAGTATGTAGCTACCCAAGGGTACTATTTTGAAGAATATTAAGGAATTGTAAACATATCATCAATAATTTTTTTTAAAAATCAGTCCTACTACTTTTGGTATAGCCCTGTATGTATATTGTTTTGTACATGTATATACATATATAACTATATGTATATGACATTTATATGAATATATATATTTATATCTATCTGTCTATCTATCTATCTATCTATCTATCTATCTATCTATCTATCTATCTATATCTATCTATCTATATATATATATATATATATATATATATATATATATATATATATATATATATATATATATATATATATACATATATATGTATGTATGTATTTCTATATATGTATATGAAAATCTACATACATCTATAAGCATCTATACATCTTGAACATTGGTAAGACAGTATATACGAGGTGTGTTCAGAAAGTAACGAGAATTTTTAAACTTCGCGGTCTGGCATTGTCCGATTGTCAAACATTTTTTTTTATTATGTTGGTATACATGCCCTTGAATTTTGATAAAACTTTCAGCTGTTTTCATTGTTGACTTGTCTGTGACAGCCACTAAGGTTAGACGTGTTTTATGAGCTCGGCGATTTTCGTTTGTTAAAAGAAATGGATAAAAGAATTTTTTATCAAATTTTGCGTAAAAAATGGAATAAAGTGTAACAAAGTGTGTGAAATGTTAACAAAGGCCTATGGTGAGTCTGCTATAAGTAAAGCAAGAGTTTACGAGTGGTATAAGCGTTTCTAAGAAGGCCGTGAAGACGTTGAAGATGACGAACGCCCTGGACGCCCCAGCACATCAACCGATGAAAACGTTGAAAAAGTGAAAGAAATGGTTACGAACAATCGCCGAATCACAATTAAAGAGGTCGCTGATGATGTTGGCATATCGATTGAATAATGTTATGACACTGTTTCCAATGTTTTGTGTATGAAACGCGTGGCAGCAAAATTCGTTCCAAAATTGTTGAATTTTGAACAAAAACAGCGGCGAATGGAAGTTGCTCAGGAGTCACCAAATGAAGTCAAAGACGATGCAGAATTACTGAAACGTATTATAACAGGTGACGAAACATGGGTTTACGGATATGACTTCGAAACTAAGGCTCAATCATCCCAGTGGAGGCATTCTGGCTCGCCAAGATCGAAAAAGGCTCGACAAGTGCGGTGGAACGTGAAGGTTATGCTCACTGTGTTCTTCGATATTAATGGCATAGTGCATCATGAATTCCTGCCACCAGGTGAAACGGTCAATAAGGAGTACTACCTACAAGTTCAACGCCGTTTGCGTGAAGCAATTCGAAAAAAACAATTCATGGCTTTTGCACCACGATAATGCACCAGCTTACACTTCATTGCTTGTTCGTGAATTTTTGGCCAAAAACAGTACTGTAACGATGCCCCAGCCTCCATATTCGCAGACATGGCTCCGTGTGACGTTTTCCTATTTCCAAAAATAAAGAGAACTTTAAAGGGCCGTCGTTTTACTGCCGTAGATGACATTAAAAGCGCATCGCTGAAAGAACTAAAGGCTATCTTAAAGATCGAGTTAGAGAAGTGTTTGGGGGATTGGAAGAAGCGCTGGCACAAGTTCATAATCTCCAGTGGATACTATTTTGAAAGCAACATCAATGTAGAAGAATAAATAAATATTTTCTTCAAAAAATTAAAATTCTCGTTACTTTCTGAACACACCTCGTATTACTTTTGGTAATTACTGCAATAGTGTTCCTCTAAATGCTAATGTTACAATAATGGTTTGAATGTTAATAGAGTTGAGATATGTAAGTATCTTGGCATATACCTTGATTACAAGATGACACGGGAAACTGATATTTAATTTACTTTAAGGAAAACTAAATATTTGGTTTTTCTGTTTTACAAATCATCTAAATTAATGATGACTGATCCTCTACTAATGATTAGCCGCCTCGGTGGGCTAGTTGATAGCGTACTGGGCTTTCACCTCGAGGACCCGGGTTCGATTCCTGGACAGGGCTTGGCATTTTCATACGCTATAAGTCATCCCATCGTCTGCATTAGCTCAAGTGTGCACAATAGTCGGACGTTAAACAAAACAAAAAAAATCTACTAATGATTTACTATCATTTCTCCTTAGTATTATCACTTATGAAATAATTGCTTGGGGAGATTGTTATCCTAATTACTTAAAAAGATGTTTCAAAAACATCAAACTAAATTACTTAAAATTGTTTTCATCACCGTTATATTAAATAATAATAAGCCATTAAATTTACACCAACTTTTTGCCTTTGTGTCACTTACATATTATTATGATACTTTGAAGGAAAAATTTATTAACTCATGTAGGATTACTAGAAATAAACATTTACCATTGCCAACCATAAGTAAAGCAGTGGGAAGCAAAAATAGTGTTTCCAAAGGTATCTGGTATTTAGAATCGTTTTCCTAATGAACTAAAAATATTAAAAAATACAAATCAGGTAATACAAAACACAAAAAAATTAATCTCTGCAAATGTTTAGTTTGTTTTGAATTATAATTGTATTTTTAATATTGTAGGTATATCTGCTGTTTTCACTATAAATTTTAATTGTGTTAAAATTATATAATATTTATTAATTAGCATTGGTTAAGGATGGATCAATGTTATAATAATTTACTTACTTTATTGCTATTAATATTTTTCACCGGTATTGACATATTTTATGTATCTTACTATGTAAACTTTTGGAATAAATAAATATGTATGTGTGTGTATATGTATGTATGTATATGTATATGTTTGTTTGTATGTATGTATATGTGTAAGTGCATGTATACGTGTATATATATATATATATATATATATATATATATATATATATATATATAAACCTATACACAATTATACATTTACATGTATTTATACACATATATACACAAAGGATACAATATAATTAAGTAACACAAAAAACAAAAAATAATACAACACAAAACACAAAGAACAAACACAACATACCAAACGTCTCACAACACATCATATAATATAACACACATCACATATATATATATATATATATATATATATATATATATATATATATATATATATATGTGTGTGTGTGTGTGTGTGTGATAGTGTAATAATACACACATAAAAAACAATACAACACATTCAAGAAACATAATACACATGATTTCTCTAAATTTATATTGAACCACTCTCATGTGAAAGTTGGAAATGTGGGTCGTGACCGGTCCATTTTATAATAAAAAAATTGTAAGTGAGGTAAGCCATTTTCGATAGATACTTTATTGTAGGCGTTCAGAATGGTTGAGAGAAACAAATAGGTACATTTCTGACATAGTAGATGATGTGTTCTTAATGGATTAAAACCATGACCTTGTATTGGCGAGAAGTAAGTTAAGTCCAGTGCATACCAAATACCAGACTCGCGGGGAAACGCAATGTCAAGACAATGTTGCCACTTCCTGCGAGGGACGTGTCTTCCTCTATGCAGTAATCTGCAAGCCCGGCGGCCATCTTGTTTCCCTTAGTCTCGGGTAATGCCATTCTGAATACAACAGTAATGTCGGACAACCGCGTATATTTAATTAACAAGTACAATTTTATTTCCATGGATCTCACGAATACGAGTCTAAAGTATAAGAATGGCGCAAAAAAACACTGAATAAATGCAATTTAAGTAATTTATTTAAATTGACAAAAATAATGTAGTCAAAACTTGTTACCAAATATGATTATAACCTATACACTAAGTTTTCTGCACACTTTCAGTAATTCTTGAAGTAAACAGTTGTTTAAGCTGAAGCATACATTTGCAGTCGTACTAATAACATTGACAAAGCATTACGTTTAAGTCAAGTCTACAACAATGCATTCATGGCTCAGTGCTATGATTTCTGCTTATGACACAAAGGGACTTGAGTTCAAATCCCGCCAAGACCTGAACATTATTTTCACATTTAATATTTAAATTACAATTAACGCCATTATACTGCACACCGGACCTATATAGCACATCGAAATTGATTAGAGCCTTTACAGTTAAATAGGTATGTCTGTATAAATAAGTTCACTAAATAATATTGATGTCCTTGTAGTACATGCCCAGCCCAGCGAACACAATTATTAGAGCATTAACAGCTGGATATATTGTACAAGACTGATGTTCTATATTTATATGTCGTACAGATAAATGTCTATTTGTTTAATACCACTTGTGCATGAGTGTAATTTAAATTTAACCAACAATGAACACGGGTAATTTCAATTTTTTAAAAAGCCATTAACTTTTTTCAGCCAGGTATATATATATATATATCATTCGTCCTCATTAGTCTAACTGCAATAAAGTATGAACGTTAAACGTTAAGAAAATTCTCTCTCTCTCTCTCTCTCTCTCTCTCTCTCTCTCTCTCTCTCTCTATATATATATATATATATATATATATATATATATATATATGTTTAAAATATTAAAATGTTAGTATATAATTGTGGAATGCATTATTAAGTTACGGTTAAACTTTGATATATTTTTTCCAAATATATTTCTCAAACACGACAGCAAGACAGCTGGATAACATGATTAGTATTTTCTTAAACTGGGACAAAATTACAAAAATTTGTTTATAATTAGAATATTTGTTGATAGCTTGTAATTTATATTAAATTCAGAAAACGTTTCTACAATACGAAACCTTTATAACGTGATGAATGTATCTGTTACTATACTATACCAGAACAAACAAATAAAAAAGCACGAGAAACGAAGAAACCTTCAGAGGCCTACACATCCCTTACAGCCCGTATTACACAATCAGGTATGTAATTAAGGGAATATAAAATTAGAAAACGACAAAAATAAATTAACATAGCTAATCAGTCATATTTACTAATACCGTGATGTTCAAGGTATCGCGCTCGCAAGTGGATTTCACTAAAGGAATTACAATAATTACAATGGTTCAAGGTGCTGCCGCTCATTACCATTAGTGGTTACGTCATCAATAACTAATAATCTTTTTACAATAAATCGTCATTACTACGCTCGCGGGAAGGAAATAATGCGTGCAGCGCGCTGTTGCCAGTTTTCGCGAGGTATTGTCTACTAGTGAATTTTTGTTAAACAATTAGCTATTGGGTGGTCCATCATGGTAAGACCTACATTCGGAACTTTGAAATTAGCACCGATCTTGACCTCACTTTTCAATGGATAATTTGAGGTGTAATTCAAATTTGTGTGTGTGTGTGTGTGTGTGTGTGTGTGTGTGTGTGTGTGTTTTAGCACGCTGACGTTCGCAATTTTGGTCCAATTTGATTAAAACGGTACAAAAATCAATTGTGGTAATAGTTTGGAAAAGTCTGTTAACCAGTAAAATTCGTTCAACAGTTTCAAAATGGAGGTCTTTTCAAATATTTAAAATTCGTAACTTCTATTATCTTTAGAAACTCTGTTTACAACATCAGCGATAAAAACAGCATAAATTAGCATTTTCGATTTTCAAAATTCGTTGAAATTAAAAAATTTGGTGCTTCATTTTCGCACCTTCAATGTAATTCGTGGACGTGGACTTGCTAACCGGAACCAGATTGCCAGTTACTTCTCCGCCTACCCGACACACTCACCTTGACAACAAGAAAACAAAATTTCAGCTGGTTTTTGGTTTTGGCACGTATCGCCGAAACTAATTACGTTGCCAGGATGAGGTCAATGAGGACGGGACAGCCTAGGGCCTTGCCTACGTTGATGCACAAAATGTCACCAATGTCGCGCAGAGGTCGCCGAAATATCACCGGTAAAGTGGCCCACGGCCGGCTGCAAATGTTTCGTATTATTCCAGCAACAAATATAATAATCTTTTAAAGCAATAATAAGGGCAACAACTTGGGCAAAAAGGTTAGCGCCTGAATTCGGGACGTTATATAAGCTCTTTTTGTTGCTGGCAACATATTTAATCGAAATTCACTGACACGAAAATTGTACCCTACTTGCTGTTCCTCCAGTTAACACAGGCTAGTAGTTAGATGTCCAATGGAGATAATATCCGTCACAACGGATAGTTTTACCGTTTATTATTTCTAATTTATTGAAAAAATATTTGTGTCAATTAGAAAAGTATTTGCTGGTGTTGCATTACACCTGAATATACATATTGCTAAATATTTTGTTAATATCACACACCCTTGCAGTACATGTGTCCACATTACCCGCGCATATAACTCGTCATTCATTGAATCTTGTTAAGACCTAGGATCATAAATACAGTCATCCTACAAACACTAAGTAAACTTCCAGTTTCACTTTCAACTCTCACGCTTCACACTTCTCCATTTTAAGGCTTAAAACAATAAAAAATTCTGTACACAAAATTGCAGGAGCAGTATAAAGTGTCCTCGTGAGAGTGCAGCACAATGCAAGTAGGAATATATATGGTAAATACGTAATTTTGTATGAACCAAAACAGCAGATTACTACAAAAACATTGTTGAAAGTAATATTTAGATTATTACTGTATCCAAGGCTTAAATAATTGTTGACCGAATCGGTTTTGAAAGTAGAATCGGTAAGACAATCTAGGCCAGTTCTAATATGTAAATGCTATTAAATAAAACACTCTGCTTTTATTAAACATTAAATACTGTAGTCTATTTTAGGTATGTAATGTAAAATCCGGTTATAGTAGGTTCAATTTGTAAATATTTCAATAAGGTACAATGTTAGAATTCAGTCGTTAATTTTATTTTATAGGTTTACGTACAAAAGTAGAACAAAGTAAGGCCTATTGTATTAGATAACATAAATACATTGTATGACATTAACAGGTCATACAAGAATTAAACATAACTATAGCATCTATTTTAACAGAAGCTTATATTGACAAGAAACAGTAGGCTTAAATGGTTTTTCAACTATTTTGTTTAGGAACGATTTTGTACATTAATCTAATCCTAAGACACAAGCATTGAATTAAAGATTTGTGTATTATACTTTAATAGTAAATATCGCCAATGGTATTAAATGAATTATTTTATTTACAGAATTCATGTTTTTCCTTTCAATTACCGTTAGCGATTTCATAAAACAAGTCAAACTCTTACAATACAGTGTGCCACAATATAACCTCTATCTCTCTCTCTCTCTCTCTCTCTCACACACACACACGCATATATTTATGTATGAAATATAAAAACAATAATTAGCGATAATGTTATCGTTAATATTGTAAATAGTTATAATATTTTCTAACCTGTCATTAAAAGTAACACTTTCAAATTTTAATGCCGTCTTAAAAATGTGTTAGGTGTTCACAGAAGTGCCCAAAACAGGACCCAAGGATGTTATGATCGGTGGTCATTTCAACGTTGCGGATCTGGATCTTACCATGATGGCCGCTCCATCAGCTCGTCGCTACAGTGGCAATTCGGTAATAATATATTGTAACAGATTAAATAATGACGCTGATTTCAGATTGAAAATATCTCGCTTCCAGTCAAACTTAGACGACATTATAGAGAAAAAAGAAAGAATTCACTCGTCCCATACGGTTTACATATTACAATGTCGTCATGTGTTTAAATGAATATTAGGCTGATCCTTTATTTGTATTTGCTGGAGTAAATTTCTGTCCAATATTCTTAGTGACAACTGTGTAAAATTAAAAAAAATTATAAAATTAATTTCAGAATTTTTATCATCCCTTCATTTTTATGATAAAACAAAATTCAAATAATTCATTGTCAGTCCTATTTCACATGTAATTAGGTAGTTTTCTGGCTTAAAGCTAGATGAATCCCATTACTCTACGCTACAGATAGCAAAACTATGATGTACCTTCATAAGAAACGTTCAAATACCCATTGCTCTGCTGTTTTCTTTGAAGAATCACTATCGATTAATCGCCCACAGAAAGCGACTGCGTCATCTACTTGTACTGTACTGTTGAATTATTGATGACTTTTGGACAGGGGACTTCGTGAACCGCTGCGGACAGATATTAATGAGAAGGAACAATACGTCGAAGCTAATTACGTACAACACTCGCAAGTTCAACGATCGATTTATCTAACGTAATATCTAGATTGGATATGTTGGACTCGCCAAGGTCAAACTGTGATTTCGATTAATGTTGGTGTTCGGCTGCCTGCTTGATTATATTAATTAGAAAAAAAATTACAATGTTAAAATTATTAAAAATTAAATACTAACTAGCCTCTACTTACCGGTTCAGTAAGGGGCACGGTATGCAATATGGCTACACACTGCATCTGTTGCCTTCACCACGGTACACATAACCCCACTGCTTTATACATCATAACTTTATCATTAAGCCTAGATCTCATTTTAAAGTACTTGGAAGAATACGATTTGCTTTTAATATCACACACACACACACACACACACACACACACACACACACACACACACACACACACACACACACACACACACACACACACACACACACACACACACACACACACACACACACACACACACACACACACACACACACACACACACACACACACACACACACACACACACACACACACACACACACACACACACACACACACACACACACACACACACACACACACACACACACACACACACACACACACACACACACACACACACACACACACACACACACACACACACACACACACACACACACACACACACACACACACACACACACACACACACACACACACACACACACACACACACACACACACACACACACACACACACACACACACACACACACACACACACACACACACACACACACACACACACACACACACACACACACACATACACACACATATACACACATATATATATATATATATATATATATATATATATATATATATATATATATATATATATATATATATATATATATATATATATATATATATATATATATATATGTGTGTGTGTGTGTGTGTGTGTGTGTTGTGTGTGTTAAGACGAAAAGCATATTGACGCTATTATCGCCTCCATCAGTGTAAGTATGAGTGTAAAGTGTTAAAGTCGTAAGTGTGTGTGTGTGTGTGTTTTAGACTCGGGTACCGCGAGGGACGTCTAAATCCTCTCAATAGGTGCAACAAGTCTGCACCCCTTGTGGGATATATATATATATATATATATATATATATATATATATATATATATATATATATGTGTGTGTGTGTGTGTGTGTGTTTGCTTTTAAAATACAGAAATGAAAATTACATGAAAAAAATATATTCAAAATGTTTATAAAGACCGGATCACATTTCTACAACAAAGGACCTTTAAAATACGGTACAATATCAAACATAATTTTGTCTCATCAAATGAAGGAGTAAGTAGTCTGTACCGTTAATTAGTCTTACAGTGAATAAAATCAATATGGCCGACAGGGAACGCAGTATAATTAATTGTTTTACTTTCTTACCGTATGAAGTATAAAGAAAGCATGATCGTGAACAATCGACCAAGTTATACGTTTTCAGATCCAATGAGTGAGAAAAAAGTGTTATTTACATTCGATAACAATATGTAAGTGTTATTAAACAAAAGGCTTTGATTTTAGCGAACAGTAAATTCTGTAGCCTAATTTAGGTATGTAATGTAAAATGCCGTTACAGTAGGTCACACTTGCAAAAATATTTCAATAAGGTAATTCAGTTATTAATTTTATAGGTTATACTTTTAAATACGAAAGTAGAACAAAGCAAAGCCTATTGTATTAAATAACCTAAATATAATGAATGACATTGCTTTATTAACAGGTCATACAAGTATTAAATATAACAATAATGACAATTTTAACAGAAATTCATATTGACAAGAAACAGTAGGCCTACATGGTTTTGCAACGATTTTCTTAGGAGCGTAAGTATAGTAAGTTTAAAATACAAATACTGAATTAAAGTTCGTGTATTATAGTAATTAAATACCAGCCAATGGTATTATTTGAATTGTTAAATTTACAGATTTCGTGCTTTTTTACTTTCAATTACGTGATTCCATAAAAAAATCCCAACCCATTTTCCTTTCCATTCATGAACCAACGAGGACAGTTATGATTGCCACATTTTTCCAATAAACTATATTTTACTGATTATAAAGAGTTGCTATAACACAGTTAAACGTATTGCTCTACATTGTTGTATATTATTCGTTTCTTTTTCCCATTAACTGCGAAAGGTCGCATGGGTTAACTATTTCTTTATACATCAGCAAAAAAATTATATATATATATATATATATATATATATATATATATATATATATATATATATATATATATATATATATATAAATTTATATATATAAACACAAAACACACACACACACACACACACACACACACACACACACACACACACACAAGGCCGTCACGCGCACGTGACTTCATGACAGTGAAATCATACATTTAAAGGTATTGTTCTGATGTCTTCCTGTCTGAAGGAAGGATGCTCCTTAGCCAGGAAACACCTCGCACCGCGGGCTGACATTGGGCATGCGCTAACGTGACGAACCAGAGGCCTTCCTTTGTTAACTGTGTGAAACAACGCTAGGCCGTCACCTATATATTTGCAGCATTGGGTAATGGCGATAACCGGAACGTTTAAACATTAACCTAAATAAAAGATGAAAGCACGATGGCTATGGTTTGTACTGACTACTGACTGACTAGTTCGTGGTTAAATACGTAGTTTGTCTAATTCTCGCAATCAGCGCTCCTACCGTCATCTTATGAAACTACAGTACATCAACTGCAAACAATAATAAAAAAGAACTATCACTGTACGTTATCAAGTAATAATTAGGGACTTTATATGAGAAGAAAGTATCGGTAGTTTTACTAAATACTTGTATCGGAAAAAAGTATCAATACTTCAGGAAAATCGAGAAGAATTACCGATACTGGTAGGTATCGAAGTATCGAAAGAAATATAACGCAAACATAAAAAAAAATTAATAATAATTTATTGTGTATTCTCTACTCTATCTGTTAACTTTGTAATAAAAGCAAAACAATAAATTAAAAAAATATACCAAATATAATAATACTCTTATTATGTACACCGAAAACAATAAATGAAAATAAATTGAAGTACCCATTAGACTTTGTGAGATATAAACATGTAGGTTCTACAGGTTGACTGGACCATGTTATAAACGAGTTTACAAAGTACATTATACTTCGGTCATCTCGAGAGGGTTTGATGGTACTTTTTGAATCTCAGGTACGAACCTGCCGAGGCCGGCGGTATGTTGTTTAAGCTTAACAAAATAATGTACCGATACCTTATTACTAGTACTGATATTAGTAAGAGTATCAAATTAAAAAAATACTAGGTATGAAAGAAAAGTATCGATACTTTACTTGTATCGGGTTATTGGTTTCGTCCCTATTAATGATACAGATCCGATATACATGGCGCCTTCGAGTACAGTACAGACTATTAACCTTTAAGAATTTTCGCCGGAAAAAAAATTATAGCCTAAAGTTTGTTTAATCTACTATAGGTCAGCCGTTTAGAAAACGGCCTGCTAAGAACACCAGTGGGACAGAAAGAAAAATGTGCAAGTGAGAGGTCGAGTCCCCACTCTCTCACCATAACTCCGTCCTTTTCCTTCACTATCATTCCTTCATTTCCTTCACTAGTTCAATTATATAGTAATTCGCGAACGAATGAAATGATCAGCATGAACGATATTTATCCCACTGCCAGAGACTTATTATTGCCTTTTCTTGAGTCATTGTTTGTAAATTGCAGTTTAATCGTGAAGTTTAAATTTAATAATTAAGCCTACACGAGGCCTATAATGTAGTATGCTGTAATATCCAATATACCAGTCAATAATAACTTAGATTAAACAAATTGTACTAGTTCGTTGGCCGAACTAGATTTCAAACACTAGTTCGCTTAAGTCAGGGGTCTCCAAACTACGGCCCGAGGGCCACATCCGGCCCGCGGACAGATTTTGTCCGGCCCGCGGAGAGCTAGCATACTTGAAAACTCCTTTTAGAGAACATATTTTTTATAGCAAATTAAATTTAGTTTACTGAAGTATTCTAATTTTATGTTGAATAATTATTAATATGACATCTACATTGATATGGTCATGGGCTAACTACTCATAACGTTGTTGTAGGCTTATTGTTATTGTTTTTGTGATAAGTTGGATAATATGGTTTTGGCCCTCGGAACTTACTGGAGTAATCAGTATGGCCCTAAGGCTGGAAAGTTTGGAGACCCCTGGTTTAAGTGAACTGTTCCGCCCATCTCTACTACTGAGGCGGTACGAGTGCCGAGTACTGGGCATGCACAGCTTCTAGCTGGAACTTGGAACATCTCAATACTATGGCAGGTTGCCTCACACTACCGGGCAGTGAGATTAGAGAAAAGAACTTTTCCAATGAAGAACAGTGTTTTCAGCGGGACCGGAGAAAGCGATAAGGCCAAGTGATGGCTCAGGACGAAGGCCAAAACCCAGTCTGGGTTGTAGCGCTCCCTGAATATGATGATAATTTGGATGAAACTCAGTCGATATATCTAGAACAATTGAATGTGATAAATGCAAATACAACCGGAACAGACACAAAGTCCGATTTAATAGAATTACGAATGAGAACCGGTGCATCTCTTAATTTGAATTTTCTTGGCTTAATTAATATGTTCACCAAACGAAAACTATCTAACATTCTTCTTTCTGAATACAATAGCGAGCAGAACACAATAGACGCCCGGGCTAGATTCGGCGAAGCACGAGGCTTAGGTTAGGTCAGGCTACCCCATGCCGTCAGGTTAGGTGAAGCGTGTAACGGGACCCGAATAGTTCACATAATTAAATTTATATTACTGAAGTTATAAAACTGACTCGCTGGATCAATAATTTTATTTTAAAAAATAACTAAGAAGGCTATGTACAAATATAATCATTGTTTCAAGTTGTTAAGTACAATGAATGAAAAATCAATAATCGTACGGCGATATTATTTCTAAAAAGTAAATAACAATGTAACATAACTTTTACATATAACACTTTTCTGAAAATATGACTTCACCATAGTAATGAAATAATAACATACACATACTAACTATAGAAATTTATAAACTAATTTATGGATATTTTAATGTTAATTACGATTACGAAATCACATAAAAAATGTAATGAGTTTTTTTTAATGGTTAAATAGATTTTGCTGGGAAATGATCTCGTCCAAGCGACCGATTTTTGTGCCGAGACAACCAAATCGGACCGAAATGGCGAACGTTATGGTTCTAAAACACACACACACACACACACACACACATATAAATATAAATATAATATATATATATATATATATATATATATATATATATATATATATATATATATATATATAGTGTATGTACATATTTTACTTATATTTTTATACTTAAATTAAAAAAAAATTAGATTAAATATAAACTATAAGTTTTCAACAAATGCAGTCAATTAATTGTTCTTAATTCGTTTTTATAGTACAGTACCCAATTACGGGTTTTTTTCTTTTTTTTCTTCACTACAGATCACAATATTTGTTAAAAGCTTTTTTATTTTCATAATTTCTTTCGTAAATACATTACTGTGTGGTACTTCTTGTAGGCACAGTAGTATTACTTTATTTCTGATCTGGTTTTGTTATTATATTGAGCAGTTTGTTGCATTTTTTTAATGTAGTTCTTTATTATTATTTTTTGCTTTAAATATTTTTTGGCGAATAAAATTAAAATTAAAAAAATAATGGTGCAAAGCTTCAGATAGGCCAAACGAGGAAGTAAAATGCATAGCTTTGTAACACAATACTTTAAATTAAAACAAAAACAACAGATTAGGCCTACTTCTGTTAGCGGAGAGAGCATGCAAGGCCCACAGATCAGATGCTTCTCACTGATTTAGCACATTTCTCTCACTACAATAAATCAGTCGAGACAGACACACCCGTGTTTGGGAAACGTTAACACCGAATGTAGGTCTACGAATATTTCAGATAGCGACCTTTTTGGAAAACAAGGTACCGTGATAACTTCGAACACAGATAATGCAAAAAACCGATGCTTTTTAGACAAAACAAGAATTCAGCATTAGCACTTTGTTTGTATCTGTGACCAGATAATGCCTGCACTTCCAAAAGGGCGTGCTAACTGTGGAACTGGGTCACGGGCCATGGTTTCTGGGTAATTTTTTTAATAATAATTGGTTATGAACCAAAAATAAAAATCATGTATCGTATTTTCTCTTCCTTTTTCATTTAGTTATGATAATTTGTTCGAAAATACGACAAATTATGTGGTCTTAACAACATAACCTAAAATTTATTATAGCCTTTCAGCAGCTGTTCAATGAAATCAGCTGATCGTTAAGAATTAATATAAAACAACTGATATTTTACTGTAACTACCAATATAAATTTGCGATGGGAGGGTATTGAAAAGGTGGATAAGAAAATATTGAAAAGTTCAATGGGAAGATATTAAAAAGGTCATGGGAGCATACTGAAGAGATCGCTGAGAGAATATTGAAAAGGTCGATGGAAAGGTTTTAAAGAGGTCGATGAGATGATATTGAAATGGTCGATGGGAGAATGTTGAAGAGGTTGATGGGACAATATTAAAAAGGTCAATAAAAGGATATTGAAAAGATCGATAGGAAGATATTGCAGAGGAAATGTGCAGGAAAACAACTTTTCATTGATGACTTCCACTTGACACATTGGTTTCTTTGTGCAAGACAGCTCGGTTTGCAGGATTAGAAAGCAATTAATAATTTTTATTCTTCTTTCTTCAAGAACACCTAATATAATTTGGCTGATTCTCCTGTGAGGTAGAGTCTTTTCTTTTTTTAGATGGTCTTCCCTGTGATCGTTGGCCTGCTGGGACTAGTCTGTTTTGGTTAATCCTATGTACGTGTATTCTCATCTAACAACTTACATCCTTCATATTGCATGTTGTTCTTATGTCTTAGTTCTTAGTTTTCACTTCCGTTGTAGTTAATATATTCTATTTCATTCTGTGTTGCTGTTGTTTGATGTGGCTCTATAACTGGTCTGTTTTATATAATACGAAGTGCGAATCATAATCTACATCGTCATAACCGTACTGCATCATCCACGGCTTGCAAACCGTACGATGAACTGTTCGGCAAAAACTTTGCGCCGGCGACGACGTCTAGGTGGCCGTGAACAATCCGATGTCATGCTTCGCCTTTGTGCCTGTATCACGTAACCCAACTTACCCAGAGTAACTACAAAAACTTAATCACACAATATTGACGTGATCTTTGGACGTCGTGAAAAAACACGTCCTGCAAAACATAAGATAGCTACAAAATGGGCCTGAGGATGAACATAACCTTTTCAATAGTCTTCTAAATAGGTAAATCCAACTCTCCGATTTGTAGTCACCAAATAAAAAACACACTGAAAATAATTTAACCGTAAGTGTAGCAGCCTACCTTGTGAAATGTCAAGATTCACATCTACGTTTCCACTTTCATAAATCTTTGTGTTTAAGGTCACCCAAGTTGAAAGCAGCACTTTTAATATACCCAGGTATAGTCTGCTTATATCGCGCAACCACTTCTTAAAGTTTTCGAAAATGGTTTTGAAGCTCTTTTTAATAAAAAAATATTAAAAATCGGCATTAACGATTTTGAACAAATGTTGCTCAAATATATTCCACAAGTATCCTAACAAAAAAGTATGGATTGCTATAGCCTAAAAATAGCCGATTCGGGTGCTAATAAAAAATAACCGATTTTTCAAAATCGTTTTCATGGATTTTTCTAAAATTTCTGTCATATATGAAACTTCAAAACTGGAATCATTACAGCAAATTCGAAATGATACATTGCGAGAAAACCCCATGATACACACTCTGAGGGTGTCGGGTTTGTTTTGGTATCCGTAATTTTGTTTTCCCTAAAATTTCGTGCATTGATTTCAGTTATGGACATTCATACGTAACCAAATACGTGAAATCTGGAGCGACATTATCGGCAGGAGTTTCGGAGATAAAACTGAATCTCAGAAAGTTTGTTTAACGGTTTTGTACCATTTAACAGTACACAATGTAGAGATAAATAATGTTCGATCTAAATTATCTCATGTCCGATAAAGTAAGAAAATTTATAAGACTAAACTAGAGCAAAATCCCTGCCCACGTCGTGGCCCACTCCACAAAACATCTGCTTAAGAAACTAATACTACAATTTAATTAGTTATGATTTTGTTTTTATTCACCAGCTGTGCCGCAGCTGCTTTGGTGTTATGTTTTTGTTACTACAGTAAGCAGTATTACAATTTAATTATTAACACGGCGCACGCGCGAATAAGAGAGGTGTTCTGCGACATTAGGTTAAGATATTTACTAAGTGAACATGAAAAGTTGCCAATGTCTATACTTTCAATAAAACTGCACGGAATGTCCTGTTTCGATAAACACGCGCAGGACTGCCTCGCAGATACAGGCGTCGCCACGACATCGTGTCCTCAGACGCCCCCTTGATGAAGATTCGTCCTGCACGTAACTACAGGCGCACACAGTCCAAGGCTTCCAGGAACTACTTCCACGTTTGACGTCAAAAAGTGGGCAATTCAGATTCACGAGATAACTTTCTGACATTGTCCTACATCAGGATCAACAAAACGATCCGATAACAGGTAAGAAAGAATCCAAGGTCAAGTATCTTGTCTAATACAAAAATGTGTTGCTATAATGCTATAATACAGTAATGGAAAAGATCGTGTAGTAGGCTACGAGGTGTATTTATGTAAATAATCACATGTGAGGAAAATGTTCACTGTTTTTGGATTTGTCATTATAGCTTATAGTTCGTTACCTGTACACAGGTTCGAGTCTAGTTGGCTTTTTCTTTCCTACGCCTTACGTTGAGCCCTCGAAATTAAGTACAGGTATTTAAACGAAGTACGTATCTAAGGAAGGCAATTTTGAAAAATCCCAAAACGACCTCACCATTAAAGATCAGTCATGCGTTTCGATTAATTTTTGTAGCAAATTAAAAGTACCAACACCACTTGAATACGTATTTCTGCACTGACACTCCTTCACAACGACCTCTAGAACACACAACACGATGGTTCAGCAAACCATCACAAAGTCTGCAGCACTGATTTAGTTTTGAAACAGTAACTAATAATTCTGCTTACTTCGGGTGCAAATATCCAGCTACTCCTTGAAAAGGACTGAAAATAGGAATTACCTGAAACAGAAAAAAACAACTCCAGTCAGTACGCATAACAGTAAGAAATTAATTAAACACTCATTAGAAACAACAGTTTAAAGAAGAATACAACAATAATAAAGATGTTAATTTATTTCTTTATCATAAAATATATTTTATATAATTAGCGACTGATCATGACCATTTTCACAGTCGTGTAGGTCAAATTGAAGAAAAACTTAAAAAAAGAATAAACAAATTTACATTATAAAAATTATTAAGGCTTAAGTCTACATAAACTGTACACGACAACCCAAATGTTAGCGAATTTCCGTTCGAAAAATGAGCTATTGGACCCACTATTCAGATCCGGGACCTTGAAATCAGTAAATTATGTACAAATATAATTACCTGTAGGTAATTTTTTGACAAATCAATAAATGATATATATATATATATATATATATATATATATATATATATATATATATATATATATATATAATTTATTGATTTGTCAAACAATTATCTACAGATCAGGGTATTTACACATAATTTTCTAATTTCAAGGTCCCGGATCTGAATATATATATATATATATATATATATATGTGTGTGTGTGTGTGTGTGTGTGTGTGTGTGTGTTTGTTTGTGAATATATATGTGTGTGTGCGTGCGTGCGTGTGTATGTGTGCTTGAGTGCGCGTGTTCGTGCGCGCTCACGTTCGCAATTTTGATCCGATTTAACTCAAACTTGATTCAATTTTGGTAATGGCTTAGACCAGTGTGTGTGTGTGTGTGTGTGTGTGTGTGTGTGTAATTTTAACGAACCCCTCATAAAGTGATCTAGAGATTAGAACCACCGTAGTAGCTTATTTTCCAATGGAAATTCGCTGAAAACACACGTGAATGTGTGGAAATGCGCAGGTTCAGGAAAGAAATATGACGCGCTGCATATGCGATGTTACAGACCGGCCGTAACTCACACAACGCATCTCGTCCGTCAGCTGAGACAAGAACGAGGCCGATTTCTGTTTGCGGTATTCCCTCCGTGCACAAGAGCACCTAGCGGCGAGATGCACAAACAAACGGGCAACGCTTATCAGATCGGCTGTCAGTGCCAGCTCGTAGCATCCACTTATGTTAATGCCCGCCACGACGCTATAATCGTTTCATTCAAAACAAGTGTACAGGTGTTGCGATAAATTTGCATATGCAAAACATAGCTCACCGCCAATCAGAGCATCGGCTGAATAATTCAAAATGTCGTCTCAGGATCATCACACTAAAATATATGTCACGAGGAACCGCCTGGTGAATAAATATTTGAACATCAAAGGCTTTACGGTTGGACACATTTCTAAAACGTCGAACACCGTTTTCCAGAACATATAGCTTTACTCATGCAGGCA